>VXBO01014551.1:231709-289234 GCA_013400135.1 Rhinoptilus africanus
ATTAAGGATAGTAGTGGAGTCATGATGTATGTGATTAATGAGCTAGGTCTCCTGGAGGGAATATTAAATCTTTTTACTATCCAGATCATATTCCCTGTTATATGTTGGGCTACTCATTAAACGNGTGTTTACCCTGTGGAGGGGTCACACGTGTGGGGAGGTGTAGACAGGTCAGGTGAGCCAAACTGATCAGTGGGGTGTTCCATCCCACCTGCCATGCTCAGAGTAAAAGCTGAGGGATCAGAGGGTTTGGGCCTTTTCTTTGGCAGCTGTGTTTCTTTGCTGACTGGTGTATGAGGAAGGCCCCATCTGCTCATCTGCCTTTGATCTCCCATCAGCGTGTTCCGGAATCTGTCGCTGAGTCCAGTCTGGAACTTCCCCAGTACCTGCTGGTGACATCTCCCTGGACCTTGATAAGGTTTTGCATACATTGTATCTATTTTGTTATTTTCCTTTTCATTTTATTATTAGTATTTTGTTAAAGTAGTTGAGTTTTTTCTGAACTCGTAGCTCTCTTTATCTCTATTCCTNAAATCTCCCGTTTGCCCCTCATTCTGCCACAACACTCCCTGATCCAGAGTCCCTCTCCATCTCTCCTGCAGGCCCCCGTTAGGCACTGGAAGGCTGCTATGGGGTTGTCCTGGTGCGGGGTGGAGCAAGGCCAGGGCTGTGCTCAGTGAGAGGCCCTTGCTGATGCTCGTTGCCGTGGCAACCGGGGGCTGCTGACTTGGGTGTTTACCCTGTGGAGGGGTCACACGTGTGGGGAGGTGTAGACAGGTCAGGTGAGCCAAACTGATCAGTGGGGTGTTCCATCCCACCTGCCATGCTCAGAGTAAAAGCTGAGGGATCAGAGGGTTTGGGCCTTTTCTTTGGCAGCTGTGTTTCTTTGCTGACTGGTGTATGAGGAAGGCCCCATCTGCTCATCTGCCTTTGATCTCCCATCAGCGTGTTCCGGAATCTGTCGCTGAGTCCAGTCTGGAACTTCCCCAGTACCTGCTGGTGACATCTCCCTGGACCTTGATAAGGTTTTGCATACATTGTATCTATTTTGTTATTTTCCTTTTCATTTTATTATTAGTATTTTGTTAAAGTAGTTTAGTTTTTTCTGAACTCGTAGCTCTCTTTATCTCTCTTTATTCCTCTCCTTGGAGCGAGAGGTGGGGGAGAGCATCTGTCACCTTGTCATTATCCAACCCATCCCAAACCACAACAAGGGTTTCCCTGGAGCTTTCTCTTCTCCAGGCTGAACAACCCCAACTCTCTCAACCTGTCCTCATAGGAGAGTTGCTCCAGCCCTCTGATCACCTTGGTGGCCTCCTCTGGACTTGTTCTAACAGGTTTGTGTCCTTCATATGTTGGGAGCCTCGGTGCTGGATGCAGTACTCCAGGTGGGATCTCACGAGAGTGAAGTAGAGGGGCAGGGTCAGCTCCCTCGACCTGCTGTCTGTGCTTCTTTTGAAGCAGCCCAGGATGGGGTTGGCTTTCTGGGCTGTGAGTGCACATCGCTGGCTCTTATCAAGCTTCTCATCAACCAACACATCCGAGTCCTTCTCCTCAGGGCTGCTCTCAGTCCATTTTCTGCCCAATCTGTATTTGTGTTTGCGATTGCCTTGACCTATATGCAGGACATTGTACTTGGCGGTGTTGAGCTTCATGAGGTTTGAACAGGACCACCTCTCAAGCTTGTCCGGGTCCCTCTGGATGGCACTTCCCTCCAGCATGTCAATCGCAACACGCAGCTTGATGTCATCCGCAAACTGGCTGAGGGTGCACTCAATCCAATTATCCATGGCTCCGACAGAGGTATGAAACAGCACCAGTCCCAGTACTGACCCCTGAGGAATACAACATACAGCTTTTCACATATTTATTTGCAAGTCCCTTTGTTAAAGGCTAAGGAAAATCATTACAAAGGTAACTTAACAATGTGAAACTCACAGCAGATAATTCTCAAGTAGTATAAGTTTAACTAAGCTCCCTTTGAATAAGAAAGATGTTTTTACATAAAGGTTTAATATGTCTTTGTAATGTAACACAGGCAGAGCAGTTTAATACATAATGCCTAGAGTCAGCTTTGCATAATTATTTAGTTACCAGGCTTCTTTTTTCTAATGGGAGATAGGCATTTAAATGCTTTTCAAGATGTTGACCTTCAGATTATCTAAGAGGGTCCAGTTGTACAAACTTGCTGCTTTCTACCATTCAAATAAACCATCTGGATAAAGGTTACGGATTTTTTCTCAGCCTTTTCAGTGGAATTGCACAAAGAGATCAGATGGAAGGAAAAGAAGAACTAAAGGAAGAGGGTTTGGAAACAATGGGCAGCAAAAAGGAGACCATTCAGAGCACAGTTTTACTTCAGTGATGTCTGTTGATGTGTGCATTGGACTTTGCTGTGCCTTGCTGTAACTTGTCTGGTTTTGGTGAAGACAGGCACTTCGATTTCTTGGATATGCCAGGTATTATGTATTTCCTTACATCTACATACAGGTAATTGAACAAGAAATGAATAAGTGCCAGATTTTTTTTTATAATTTGAGAGAGATATTCAGAAATTAAACTGAAAAATATACAGGAATATTCAGGAATCCTGATGTTTCTTTGTTTCCTTGTTTGAGGGAAACTCTCATGAAATAGCTGGATAATGCAATAGGTGTGATATGTAATATTGCTGTCCAGTATTTCAGCTTCTGGGAGAGATGCAGCTTGGGTAAATTTATTTGACAGCGCCTCATTTTCTTTGCTGGGCAGTTGAGGCCAATGGGGTGCTTCACAGCAAGTCTTTTCACGTAGCTTAGGAAAGTTTGGTGCTTCGTTAGCTTGTGGGGAAGGATGTGTAATTAAAAAGCAAAGAAAAATTAGTCAAAAAAGAAAGTAGAGGTCCAGAAGCAAGAAAGGTAGCAGCTAAAGGGAGATATGGTATTGGAAGAGATCTGAAGATCTCCGAACATAGATACAGTAAACTTGCTTTGCTGCCAGGGGAACGAAGGGAGTGGGCAGTTGTTTCCATATCAGAGAGGCTTTTGTTTGTGATTAGAAGCAGCTTTTCTTCCAGTTCCTCTGTCCTTTTGAGGAGGAGTCAGGACTAACAGAAAGGCAGGATTTTCAACAGCAGTAGAGAGTGCTGTCCTCTGGCTCCTCACTGCTGGAAAGTCCCTGGGAGGTCTTAAATCACAGTGTAATCATGCTGTCTTGAAAGTACACAAATAATTGAATAAAATTCTCTAGAAATCCTTTTAAGGACTATTGAACAGACCTAATTTACAAATGGGATCAAAATATGCTTATTTGCTTATATGCTTGGATTTTATACAGTTTGGGTATTCATTTCTGCAGTTTTGCTTACTCTTGGCTTATTAAAGCGCATGTGCCATGAGACCACTAAAGTAATAATGGAAATTGCTGAATAGCTTTCCCCCCCCTGCCCCCGGCTCTGTGGTTGACTCTCTGCTGTTCTGTTTTTCCTTTGTTTGCATAAGCTTCTGCATTTTAAAAGAGATGGATTTATGAGAGCAGTCTTTTGCAATTTGATTGGTGTTTGGAAGGATTCCTGTGTTTTAAGCAGCGCCTCAAGAAGCGAAGTTAAAGGAGCTGGTCAGGCTGGGTGAGCTACATTAGAAATGAAACTGCCAGGAGAAGGAACTGATTCGGGTTCTAGTTAACACAAGGATTTCTGGATCATCCTTCAAATGAGAAGTTAAGACAATGTTTATGACAAAATGTCCCCTGCAAGCAAATTCTTTGCATCTTTTGTCAGGTTGGACTTGATTCATTTGTTCTAGATTATACTAAAAAATTGAATTTGAAGATACATGAGTAATATTGAACAGGTAACAGAAATTTATCCAGAAACTTGAGGGGAAAAAGGAACACAAAGGTTAGAAAGATGGCCACTGAAATTTGACTCCAAAGCCTGACTAATTTAAATGCAAATATCATGCATCCTTTATGCATTTATATCACATTGAACACTCTACCCCCTTTTCCCCTTAAACCCTTTTAATTATTCAGGGATCCTGGGAAGAGTTGAGCTCCTGCTCCTGACTTTGCCTTTGTCCAAGTGTTCCCATGGCAGGTCCCTTGAATTCTGTGGTGTTCCCTCAGGTATGAATTTTGCTGGGGCTATAATTTTTTGTCAATGTAGTAAGGTGTGCTGGTATTGATGAGGAAAAGCATTATGCAAACCTCAAATATTCCTATTAACTGAATGGCTAACTCAGCTTGGCAAGTTGTAATGTGAACAATGCTCTGGATAAATTTCTTACCTGAATCGGTTGTGTCCTGGTCTATGGTAATGGCAAAATCTTCACCATGCTTGTTTTCAACTTCTTTTGAGATACTGCACCATAAAAACTGATCCCAGCTTGAACATAGCTGTGCAAAAAACAGTGTCTTAAAGCCTAGATCATAAATCAGGAAAACTGTAGTGAATGAATGGTTTTATTCATGTCTTGCAATGGGGCTGTGGTCTGCGTGCTTGTATCAGCTACGTCAGATATGGTGCCTCTTGGCAGAAGCCTTTGTGGCAGAGACCAAGGATCTTTACAGCTCTTTTTTTTTATTACTGTCAGCTATTAAAACTTCAAATTAATAGGTATGTGAATGTGTGCAGTTTCAGCAATTGTGCACAGATACCAGAGCAGCACTTACCCTAAGAGATTTAGAGTTATATTGATGTCTGTCTCTGGTAACTAATGCTGGAAGGGCTGCTGGGCACGTCACCTTCTGCCATGTAGAGCTCCCTGCTGAAATGGATAGGAGAGTGCTTAGAGATTGTTTTAAAGCTGATGTGATTCCATTGGTTGCAACCAAATGATTATCACCAATTACCTCGGGTCCAAGGAGAATTTGGTACAACGTTTTTTATGTATTTCTCTGCAGTTTTCTCCCTGTACCAAGTACAGCAGTGTGAAAGAACAGCATCGTGTCCTTAGAACTTACCAGTGAAGAGAAAGTATTTACAACATGTCTCTGAACAGCACTACACGGATGATAGAACACTTCTAAAAGAATATCTGTGAAGGAAATAAACCCATTAATTGAACAGAATTATTGCACACCAAAGCTACATGTTTGAGAGGTCTCTACAGTATTCAAATAACTATTGAACCGTTTGGCACATCCCTAATAAAAACCTTTATCCATTAGCCCCATTGGTGCATGCTTAGGCAAATTAACTCTTTTATATGTAGATCTAAAGAAAATGGTGTGTTATAATTAAATGATTCTTTTGGGGGCAGTAAACCTCTCTTCAAACAGCTTGAATATTAGTGCAGTCGTTTTTCTTTCAGCCCTACTAATCACAGCAAATTTAGCTTGCGCAGCCAGAGTCAGGGTGCATGTTACAGGACATTCTGGCAATGGAGATGAACAAATCCCATAAGTACTGGTGTTTGGTTTATAAAAGGATTTTATCTGAAGTTAATTTAAATTTATCTGGATTCTTGCTGTTTGTGAAATCGTATTGCTGTTTTAAGATGTGTGGTACTTAAGACATGCGCAAGTTGAAGCCCACCTGATAGAAGCCCATCATATAATTGATTTTGGATTTGAATGGGAAATCTAGAGGACAAATGACAATCGTCATCACTCTTTAAAAAACCCACCACCCCCAAGTCTCTAAAGTTTTTCTTGCCAGTTTCAAAATCATTTGAAATTTATTTCATTTAGGTGAGATTTTTGAAGGCTCCTTATGCTGGATGGAAAAGGCACCAGGTACTGAATCATAACAGAACGGCCCATAGTTGCCTCGAAGAATGTTTAGGCCAGGATTTCCTGACATGACTACTGATTGCTGGGATCTGATACTTTGAACTATGCCTCATTTAGTGAGAGTGCTGAATACCTGTTTTCTGAAAACTGGGCTCTATGGATGTGACCTGTTCTGACTTGTAGTTGTAAAGCTAAATGTACCACATTTAAATGCTGTAATCTCCTGAGACTGCACAAAGCCGCTTCCTTAGATTTTTGTCTAGTATACAGAAGGTAGTTATATTATTACCAAATTTAGCCTCGGATTTCCACAGATACTGACTGGAATTAACAGGATGAAAGTTGTATCCATACCTCCTTTTCTTTACTGTCTGTGTCTCCTATTGTCAGTCTTGTGGATGTGCTCCTGCTGAGCGGGGCAGACGGCTGCTCTCAAGCAGTTCAAGCGCAGTTAGTTGGATGGCTACATCTTGCACACTTCTCTGTTGGCAACTACATCATGTTATTGGCAATGATGATCGCTCTCTCTTTTTTTTTTTTTTTTTTTTTTTAGGAAAGGAGTTTACAGGGACTGAGCCAGTGTCATCACCCAAATCTCCTTTTCCCCTGGGCTTTATGAACTACCTGCTAAGTGTCTTGGAGCTTTCAGCTGTGTAATGACTTTAGTATCTGACATCTGAGGTCAGGAAGCTTGGCTATTATCAAAGTAGAATCATTTAAATAGGCCTTCTGATAGTAGAGAAAGTAAGTAAGATTAGGAGCAGGATGTGATTAAAATATCCAGCCCGTTATGGACACTGCAGTTTTGAATTCCGGTAAGCAAAGCAGATTGCTTTTTCAAATTATATGCTGCAGGATATGAAAGAGCAGGCGGTTTATCTCACAGGACCACGAGTTGCCTTCAGTTCGCACATGCAGCTCCGGTCTGTGGGAGCCCCAGTGTGTTCCGAGGGCATGATATTCCTTCCAAACCTGATAAATCTCTTAAGGGGAACAGTGTTCAAAAATGAGCCATCGATTTTGTTTGGCACTGCTTTAAGTTGTAAATTAGACCACTTAAAATGGCTAAATTCAGAGTGCATGTGGATCTCAAGCTGCTGGTTTGGGTTCTGGAATATGATAGGAATACTTTGTGTTATGGGTGATCCCATTGTGCTTAAATAAAAAGATAGTTACAGTGCCCTGGCTGATCACTTGCACAGCATCTGAGTGTGCCTGTTCTTTCCTTTAAGGTATTGTATTAGTCACCCTTAAGGCTCGTGCCCATTTAATGAGAAGTAGAAAAGACACCCCTGCAATTTACGACATTGTGGCTGGAACCAACTTACAGGTAAGCAATGAAGTGTTATGGGAGCCTAAAGGGTGGCTGGGGTGGACCCCTACTTCCACAGAAGTCAGTGAAATTGCAGTGGTTTACATCGTGTATGATTTAGTCCCTAATTTAATACAACTTCTTTCTAAGTTCTTTATGTGTAAATCCCACTGACGTTTCTGGTGTGCATTCACATTTCTGCCGCCTTAGACTTTCAGGATTTTTATTCCCACCTGAGAAGGATGATGTTCTCTTTGCTCCTTGTTAGGCACTGATTAACACCATGCACTGGTTTTAATTAGTCTGCCTAAACTTTTCAAAGGTGGTTGGTAAGAGACATAACTTCCAAGAAAACTTAGGAGGTGTTTCCTTGTTCATTGATTTCACAAGATGAAAATGTATCCATTATGGATTTGGTGAAGGTTAGGAATTGCAGAGACATTATTATTAGTCAGTAATTGATTTGTTTCAGTGTGTTTGTGAGTGTCATCAGTTGACTTCCAGGGAAGTGCGGCTTATCTCCAGGCTGTAATTCATAACCATTGCTTCAACTCTGAGCATCAGCGGATTGTTTAACCTTGAGGCTACTTGCTGTATCAGTGGTGGTGCCTAATGTGCAAATGTGCTATTTTGTAATGCAGAGATTGTACCTCAAATGTCCTACCTTACAGACTACATTAAGTTTTCTAGAAGGTGAAGCATTATTTTCCACATCTCTCCTGGGATGTATAGAAAGCCTACTGAATTCTTTAAAGACTTGGTATTTAGTTTGCTTACCAATCTCTCTCTATTATCAGCTAACAATGAAAATACATAATGTAACACACAAAAAAGAAATGAAGTTTCAGCATTATGTAAAAATCGCCGTTGTTCCAGTTACTTTGAGATATTCTTTGAATGCCAAAAATAGTCCTTTGGCATCTTGGGTAAGTCTTACTTATTTCCGCATCCAGAAGTTATGGACATTCCACATCCTGTTAATGGACAGACCAGACACTGTCAGGAATCACAGGTATCAGAATGTGGGGTGACAGATCTGACTTGAGAATGTGTAATTTCAGATGCAAAGGCGGCTAAAAACACCTGGGATATTCAGAGGCAGAAGATAATTTATTTTCTTTTGTTCTTCCCCTCATCCCCTAAAAGAAATAGTCACCGAGTTCTCATGGAAGTTCACAGCTCACACTCAGGCAGTGACCAGGTTTCACCACTTCACAGTTCACATTGCACCAGCTGATGATGAAGAGCCAGAGCAGTTTAAACTCTAAGAAAGGTGACTTTATATTCTACCTAAAAAGCAAGAAGCAGCTACTGTTAAACGATCTGGAAATTTTCAGAAGGCCCATGTCTCTATTTAAAATGAAGGTTTGTTGAAACTGAAGCATGTAGAAACCGTTTAAGTCTTTGACAAATTTTTAAGCATGATATGACGGTAGATTTTAGGGTCCTTGAAGCTGTTAGATTCCCTGCCGTCTAGTTCCCAGCTCTCTAGTTTCCTAGTCCCATTGATGCCTGCTGGGGGAATAATTGTTGCAGTGGTGGGGAAAGAGGGACCTAACTCTGCAGTTCCACTCTGAAAAGTAGTTCATATTCTGTCTTCACCTAACACTCAAGAAATTTTGCACACAATTTATTTTAAATGTGAAATTTTCCATGTGTGTGGGGGGGTAATTTTGGCACAACTTGAACTTTGTGCACTAATTACAAGATTACTTTGTTAGTTTCCCATAAAGTTTTTACCTATAAGCATTTCTCAGGTTAATTAAGCTGTTTAAGTAATTCAGATGATACTGTACATAGTCTTATTTACAGTGTAATTAGGACCACTACAACAAGAGTGCAAGTAATTAGTGATTTAATCCTAGTAGAGAATCTTTTAAGTTTTAGGTTTGGAATGTTTTATGTTTTAGATTTGGGGTTTTGTGCTTTTAATCCCTCCACAGCTCCCTCTGTAAGAAAGAAGGTAAAGGAATACACAGTGCGTTTAAGATTATTTCAAGGGGAGAATCACAGTTTGGGGAGCAGAATTGATTTATATTTTTATAGGTTGCAAATGGATTATTTTTTTTTCCCACACTGAGCAGTGTCTCCTTGTCTTTCAACAGCTGCTTGGGATTCCTGGTTTCCTCTTCTATCTTAGACATTGATTCACCGTCTGGCCTTAGGTAATCTGTTATGACACTTTCAAATTTATGTGCCTGTAGCTACGTTCAGATATTTAAATGAGTGACTTGAGGACTGTTAAAAAGCAAGTAATTTATGTAATTGTGTAACTATGGAGCACAACCCCAGTTCTGCAAAAGCTAAGGATAGCTAATTTTACACTGATTAGTGCTGTTCACTTAAACATTTGCATAACTCTTAGTAGGAAGGGGAACTGGGTGTCTAATTTGAAGTAGTAAAATTTGAATGCTCTATCATTCTCTAAGCATGACAGTTTATTTGTGTGTAAAATATTTTCTACCATACCTCTGATTCTACAGAGATTTGGGTTTTTTCTGTATTAGCCCAGTCACCTTCAATTACTATGTCTGTTGAGTGTGTGTAAGTAGAGAAAAGTTGATTAGCTAATGATATGATGCTATGACAGCTATTGGTAAGAAAAAATAAACAATGGCTTATGAAAGATTCTTCAGTGAAAAATGTATAAATATTTAGGTAGCAGCTACTTCTCTTTTTTGGAAAAAAAGACACTTGCATTAAGTATTGATCTCCACAGCTCTCTTGCTCTCACCCTAACAAAAAGTATTTAGTGAGATGTCAAAAAATTCTCCAAGGCTAAGAAAAATTCACTGTGGACATGTCTTATGTTTCCATGCTGCAGGAGAGGGCTTAGAATATGTATACCTTCATATCTATATAGATAATCTTGCAAGTCATTTTGGTTTTATCCTCAAGGTAAATAAGTTCTAGAGACCAAAGGTGCAGGGGTAGACAGGCAGGATAAGTTTCTGAAGCAAGTATTTCTGGGATGGAAATAATGACCATCCCTGTGTGAACAACTTCCAGACATTCCATCCATTATGTACCTATTACAGTACATGAAGCTTTGACTGCAAATTACATATATGCTCTGCTGTAGTCTACATCTCCTTTGCTCCCTTGGTTCATTTTCAAGAATAGCTCAGATTTTTCCAGGCTTAAGTAAAGAATTAATTTATACTTTGAAATGATTCAAACTTTTCTCTTAAAAAGTACATGACTTGATTTAATGTTATGTTTTGTGAAGTAAGTTAAAGGTGGTTTCCTGCATATTTAAAATGATGACCCTTTCTTTTAAATTGCTTATGATGTTTAATCAGCAAATCAAGGCATACTTCAACTTTAATTAAAGCTCAATGGAAGCTCAGAAGGGTAATGGACATAGGACAAGCAATCACCTGAAAATTGAAAACGTAGTACATTACCAAAAATATTTATGGCACATTTGCATTTTCAGAAGGCCAATGCAGTTGCTGCTGCTGCGTCAGTTATCAGGAGTTTTAATAATTAGCTGCAGTATAATTAACCATTAAATCAAGGAAGTTGTAGTCTTGTTTCTTTGATAAAAGGTTTCAATATTTCTGTATTCACAGTATGAAACAGCTATATCTTTGTTTTAAATTACTCTAGTAGAGCTTTTTTACATCCCCAAGCATGAGTAAATTTTACAACCCTCAATATTACACTCTTGCTGTCTCATATGATCTTCATTCCAATTTGAGTCAATGAAACCTCTTACGTTGTGTTCAGAGTCATGTTTACTCTTTGTACGTTTGGACAGGCGAACCTGGCTGGAAGCCATCTAGCTTCATGTAAGTTGTGTCATTCATGATAGCTATGTGTCAGGCCCCCTCTATCCCTTAAGTCTCTTTAAATGTGGGGTTTTGGCAGTTCTAGCTGGTTCTGAATCCAGGAGTTGCTGCTGTTTGTGCTTTTGGATTATAGCTGTGCATCTTCTTCCCTCCCCTAATTTTTTCATTGACTGTGTGATCACAGCAACAAACATAATGAAGTATAATAAACTGGATTTCTTGCTGATGTAATTTCAATAACTTATGGTTTTTGTGAATTTGATACATGACACAGGAAGATTACATAGTGATTAAAGGAGTAGGAGAATAAGGTTCTTTTCCCACACAAATATGCTTACATTTAAAAAAGATCCTATGGGACACGTATGGATTGTTAGACAAAACAAACAGAATTTTATTTTGTAAGTCACCACAACTGATCTACATGTATATACTATATGTGAAACAAGTGTTGCAATCTCTTTCCAAATAATATTTTTTTTTCCATAATATTTTTTCTTTTGGACTGCTAGTGATAATACAGTGTTCCTGCTCAGCAATGACTTCTTCCTCCTACTCTCCCACACTTCCCTTAGGAAGATGTTGACAAAATCATTTTGGCTTGTGCAGAAACAAAGAAACCAAAAATTTTCTCATTTATTGCCTATATGTTGCATGCACAAAAGAAACAAAAGATAACCACTGCATTTAGTTTGCAGTTTGAGTGCACTGAGTTTTGAAGTGAATGGTGGGACCTGGGGAGACAGGGCTCTGCTGTTGAGTGCTTCACTGTCTCTTTCTGGTTGAGTGGTGGAATTCAGAACTGGTGCAAAAAGCTGCCAAGAAGTCTACTCATGCAGGATTTGATTCTTCTCAATGCCAATGTTAGGCCAAGTGCACAAGGTCCTAAAATATATAATGTGTTTCAGAAAAATCTAATTTTTTTGATTTATGAGTTAATGAGGTTTTTGCAGTAGGCTTCTGTGTGTAAATTAGCACTACTGTCTTGAAATTTTCTCTTGATGTAAGATCCTTGCAGCACTATTCCGTTGATCGGCTTTTCATTCTGGCCATATCTAGAAGCTTGACAGATGTGCTGCCTTGTGCGCGTGGTGCTTGCACAAGCACACAGGAGATTATAGTCTAATTTCAAGCTCAGTTTCTGACATATTGGATTATTTGAAAGATGCTATTTCTGGTTGCCCCTTTAGTTAAGGGGAGAGGCTGCTATAAATTGACTTTGTGAAGAGTTACGGTTATCTGAGGGAAATAGTGCAACTTCCTAGCCATTCGTTATGGCTTTCAGGGTTAGGTAAGCCTGGTAGAAGGGGATGGGTAGCCAAATACTGCCAGCGAAAGAGCCTCTTGCCCAAAAAAGAGATTGTATGCCAAGTCTTTTTAGTATATTAGAATTAGCATAAAAGCAAGATACAAGTAAGATTTCAGAGGCATTTTGATTTCTAAAGATCTTGCCCAGTTTTGAGTTTCTGAGTTTCTCCAATAAAATAAAACACGTTTTCTGCATGCTGCTGGAGATTTGGGGGTTTGTGTTGATGGGGTTTTTTGTTTGGTTTGGGGTTTTTTGTTTAATTTCTTTTTTTTTCTTAAAATTAGATCTGCTGTTCTGCAGTTTCAGCAGGTAGGTATACATTGCAGTGAATATCAGGAATATTTTTGCAAGAGATATGTGTGTCTACGTCTAAAACAAGAATTACCTAGCACTTCCTATTCATGAGTATGGTTCCAAAGAAGATCTTTGTATCTTATTAAGGGGGAGGGAAGATAACCCACATGTTTTTTAAGCAATGAAAAGCAGGAATTTCTTGAGAAATGAAACATTCATATTTTTCTAAGTGCTTCAAAATTACATGATTAACAAGAAAAAAGTATTTATTGACTAATTAAAAATATTAATGAATAATGATGTGAAATTCGTTATTGAAATAATTTGAGTCTTATTTTACCTAGTTGTAGTAACTGAATTTCTTGTCAAACCGTCCAAGTTCAAGGAGGACCTGACAGTGAAATTGGTGTTAAAATAAATAGGAGGTAGTAATGTGTGATGCAGATAAATGCAATTCTGAGTGATTTCCTTTTGCTGAAGTTAGTTCACAAGGAATTTTGCAGAATTCAGGATTGATGCTTGCAGTTTAACTTACGTTGCAGAAAAGTTGTATTTAGCATATGGAAGGGCTCTGATGAGTGCAGCACTTGGTTTGTCTGCTATCCAATAAAACTGGAATGACACTGTGTGAATCTAGGAGCTCTTGTAATCTCTGAGAAGTCAGGAGAAATTGTATTACAGTAATTGACTTCAGTAGGATCGAGACTTTCTTTAACAATTCTATGGGGCTTTAAGTATTTTTGCAGTCTATTTTAAGACATGTGCACACTGGTGGAAGTAGTGCTTCTAATCAAAATGGGCTATATTTTATTCAGACCTTGGAGACCAAGTAGGTAGAGCTAATTGGCTTATAACTGACCTGCTTAAAGGATGTCAAAATTGGCTGTTGGCTGTTCCTTTATAACATTAGTTTGATTGACTAAGTGTCTGGCAGCAAGATATGAAATATTATGAACCCAATTCATTAAAATTGTCCCCATTTTAGATCATTACATATTTTCAGAACAAATGGAACATACTTGCAGTATGAAAGAAATATAGATATGTAAATTACTCACCCATCAACTGCCGCCTTCTCCTTCTGTTCCGCTTCCTGGGATAAAAACCTCCAGTTGATCATATGAAAATCAGGGGGGAGCAGTGGGACACAACTTTTTTCCATGGTACTATGCAAAATAAGCATCTAAGTGTCTTTTAAAAACAAAACAAAAAATTTAAAGAGGAGTATGATAAGTTCAAGATTTATGATTCAGTGCAAGAGCAATGTGCATATAGATCTATCATTACATCAGAATTCTCTCTCTCTTGTTTATTAGGGAGGGATTTTGGTTATTTCTATAAAAGCTTTATTTCACCTTTTTAGAGTTGTTGACTTGCTCTGCTAGGCATATAGCTGCCCTTTCTCACATGACTAAATATTGTTTCTCTGAATGCAGGAGGTGAGATTTTGCTGGCTGTTCATCTTTTCAGGCAGTGTTTATCCTGGGAACCATCTCACTGAAGTTTTCTTAGGGCCACATTCCAACTGCTGCATTTCCTAATGTCCATGGCTCTATCCTTTGCAAACAGAATCACTCAACTCTATTGAAAAATAGCCATGGGTCCTGCAGATGCCCCTGGTTGGGTGGGCACTGCTACTGCTGTGTAACACCTTGTTTTACAAGGGTATTCTTGCGTATGTGTACACAGGTAATATTAATATATTTTTCATCCACCAGTTCCCAGGAAGTATAATCTAGGAACTGGTGGAAGTGTATCTACTCATAGCGTTGTCTTGCAAGTTGTACGAAGCAGGCTGTGTTCTTTGAAAGGTGTTTTACATGTGCTCTCCCCCTGCTTGGGGAAGCTGCAGCCATGCTGCTGCCTCTTCTCAGTCGCAGGAGAAGCAGTAGGGTGCTTGCTACAGGGACTTTAAGGGATGCAGGTGTGGCGATCTGACCTTTGGCCAAAGGCTTCTTTTTTTTTAGTGCAGAATTGTGGCACAGAAACAGCTCAAATGGCACTAAAGCATATCTGTTGGCCACCTAAAGTTTTGTTGCACACAACACATATGATTACAGTGATACTATTCCACGTGCATTTGAGCTATGCATCTTATCCAAGCCATGGAGTTGCTCATTAATGTATATTGTTGTTTGTTCATCTTGACAAATTCCAGAAAATCCTACAGGGGACAAACCTAGCTGAAATCCTCATTAGCTCTAATAGCAAATGATGCATTCAGCATCTTCAAGCTGGAAAACTTAAACCATTTTTCTTTCTTTGCACGTTAAATAGCTTTTTCAGGTTCTGCACTTAAGCTCAGAAAGCACAACATAATGAGTACTAGTCTTCTGAAAGAGGCAATGTGCTGGGGAGGATTTGCCTTTTGTGGTTTTGTTGGCTTTTTTTAACTTATGTTACATCGAATTCCAAACGTAGTGAGTTTCAGAAATTTTGCTAGATGCTTATGTTCATCTGTGTGTTCCTTAGCAAATGCTTTGATAGTTGTTAAAGTGAGAATATAATTCTTTCGTTGTTACTTCTTCTTCCACGTCAGTTACCCCAGGCACAAAGTAAAAGTCAGTCATGCTCCATTCCCATTCTTTATGTTTTAAATCTCTGTTGGGGTGTAGGTGGCTCAGGTAGAATCATAGAATCATGTAATGGTTTGGATTGGAAGGGACCTTAAAGACTATCTAGGTCAACCCCCACCTCCCACTAGACCAGGTTACTCAAAGCCCCGTCCAGCCTGGCCATGAACACACCTCTAGAAGTCTGGCATCATTTGCAGGAGCCTCAGAAACATTATGGTGAGGAAATAATAATATGATTAATATAATGATGGCTCTCAGTAATCTAGATTTAACCTCTGATAATGACCAAAAAGGTGTTGGTTGGATTCCATATTCTGTGTTGAAAGGTTTTTGTATTCTCTTCCGCAGTGATCATTTAACTAATTTTAGAACAAAGTCACAGCAGCCAGCATAAAGTAGTGTTTCTTTTAAAGAAGGAATGGTCTCTTGCCCTTCCCAGCAAATCTTCACAGCACAGTGCGGCCTTCATTTTTCCCCGACTTTGGCTGAAGATACACTTAGTTCTGCATTGAGTCTTGCAGCCAGGCTCTGGGTGACAAGGGAGGATTTGAGGCTTTGGGAGATGAGGGTTAGCAGACGTTTCAAACTGCCCATTCTAGTGCCTAACATAGTTGCCATCATGACAGCATCGTTGTTCAGAAGAGCAATGTATGATTCAAACCATCGGCTATGTGCAACCACTGGACTTTCTCATATATAAATAAAAATACTGTTAATAGAGTAACTAGATGAAGGTTTCTTATGAGCATATAAGTGTATGTATGTATACAATGTATAAAGGAAATTCACAGTAAAAACCAAGGCTTAATTGAGTTTTGTGAATTGTTTCAATCATTTTGCAAGAATAATGTATTATAAGAGACAGGAAGTCCTCAGTTCTATTTAGTGCATTCTGTAAAGAAAGGTGAACCATTTTAACTCCCTGCTTCTCATCCAACCTTTCCAGTGCTTGCTTTTACTGGTGAAAATTTGGATTCTTCTTTTCATTCTAGTGTACTAAATGCTCCTTTTCTCATGCTGTTAACAGTGTAACACCATTGGATTGATCATAGAAAGCACAATGATTTGTCTCCAGTCTTTCTTCTGTCCATCTAAAGTACTAGTGCATGACCTGCTGCTCTCTGTCAAATTCATGTTGGCTTCCATGATTTACAGAGAGAGGACCAAAAATCAGGTAAGTTTCACCTATTTGCATTTATGCTCCCTTGAGCCTTTCTTACCATTTTGAGGCCCTGATATCAATCATTATCTCTCAGTATTTCTCCTGCCTAGCTGCCATTTTCCCTTTCAAAACCTGATGAAAACTCATTTAGTTTTTTCTTACCATCTTTTCTCCATCACTCTGCACATCCTGCCTTAACCAGACTGTCTTTTTTTCATTTGTCTTATGTATTTATGGATTGGAATATGTCCTTTCCTCTACATTAAATCCTTTGGTGCTCCCTAGCCAGCCTTGACTGGGTGAATTTAATGAGGGTTTGTGTAGTGGTTGGTGTTGTAAGTTAACTTAGGCTGATTTTTTTCAACTGTCTGCTGTTGGGCTAGTTTATCACTTCCCTGATGCGACATACATAAGGGTGCCCTGAAGGCCACTACTTAGAGCAGCAATCTCGTTTTCTGAAGTTGATGGCTTATCAAGATGCAGGGCTGCAGCTGCTTTCCTCTTAGGTACACGTTTCCATTACAGGGTGGGATGTATGTAGCGGAAATAAAAAGTTGAGGGAAGGCTGAGCACCTCCAGAGTGCAAGGAGAAGCATCCACTAGCAGAATGATACTAGAAGCATATTTTAGAGCTCCAAGTGGTCTAACCCCTTTGCAGACTAAAGAGAGATTATGAACAGGAATAATTACAATCCCAACAGTTCATGTACGTCTGCTTTCAGCATGGGGCATGAATAGCATTGCTTTTCTGCTCCTGTTGAGTGACCGCCTCTTCTCAGGAAGAGCTGAGGTTCTTCTGCACTCATGGAAATTGTTTCTGCTTACAAAATATGGTGGCAGATCAGAACTGAAATTTGAAATTTTGTTAATCATCAGGTAATCAAACCTAAATTGGAAAGTTCCAAAAGTTCAGTCAGGCATAGCAAGAATCTAATTACATGTCTTCTCAATATGTAGAATAAAGTCCCCATGGCATAATTGCACTTTTTTCATAACCTGTACGTGTTCTTAATTTCATCTAAACTGACAATGTATCAAAGCAAGTTCTTGCTGGTGTTTTACTTGAGTCCTTGACTGTCCCTTGTAAAACACACCACACTGCTGTGGTACAAATAATTTCCAACATGCTCTATGACACCATGCACATCTTGAAGGTAAGTCAGGAGACTTCTGTGGGATAATGAGCTACAGTATCTCACCTTCAGCCATCTCTTTGTCAGAATGACATCTGGTTTTAGTAACTGATAGTAAGGGATGATGTAAAGCACTGTACAGCTTGCTCCTGACTGTTTGCAGGCATATTTATCAGGAAAACTGTGTACAGCTCCCAGATTTATAGTGGAGCTGTAATCAGATAATTTACAACAAAAAGTGGTGTCCTTTCATGTATGTTTTCCTTCTTTATTCTCTAAAGCTATCTTGTGAAGTTATAGTTAGAGTAACTATAGTATTTTTAAAGCTTTGTTTATGCTTAGTTGTGGTCTGTAACACAGTAGCGGATCACCATGTTACAATATTATTAAACAGCAGAGGTCTGGATATGGAGCTGAAACCATATTTAACAAAAACATTGGTGCAGTTTGGGTGACTGCTATGCAGCTACTGAGCTAATATGAAAACTAACTGATCTCTGTGTGCTTTTTTGGGTGCAACTGATAGACTGAGACTTCAGATGTTTTGTAAAAAACATTTTTATCTTGAGATGCCTTTCATAGATAACCTATGATTGCATAAACCAGTGGTGGTTCACTGGGGAGTCCTAGTTGTCATCGGTGTTTTATGGCATCAGCATTTCAGCAAAAAGTGTGCACAGTGTCCCTGAAAAGTGCCGTGGCGTGGGAGTCCAGGACCCATACCTCACCCTGCCATTGGTCTGCACTGCAAATTCACACAAATTGCTTCACCTGTCTGTGTGTCGGCCTCACTGCCTGCTGAATAAAGATATGACACACACCTTCCCAATGACGCACTCTGTGACCTCTTGTGCTAGAATACTTTGTCAAATGGTCACTAAAGATCTGCTAGTTCAGACAATTAATTACGACTTTTTCTTGAATCTCAGTTTCACTTTTTATCTCTTTTGAAGTCTGTTTTCCTTGTTTCTCAAACTGTACACTGTGTTGCAGTTCCCTTCCTGGGCATTTCCTTTTCTCTTCTTATCTGACAGGAGTGATATGTGGAAGGCATTTTTATCTGGCACACAGTACTTTGTCTAATGACCTTAGCAATCAACAGAAGAAATAGTTAGACACTGAAAGTGATTCTTGAAATTTTCTAAAGATAAAACACTGGTCGGAGGCTGCATTTGTGAATTCTGGGTTTGTATGGCAAAGTTTTGGGTCCTTCTGTGCCCATTCTCCCTTTCCTTTCAGTCTTTTGCATACTTCTTGTAAAAATAAAGTTCTTTCAAAAGGCAGTAACATGAGCTGTCCTTCACTATTATTCAATGAGTGCATAGTGCTAGTTGTTCAGTCCCTTAGTGTGGGAGTTGTTTGTTGGATTTGGCTTTCTTTTTTCTCTGCTTTTGTGTGCACTCATCCAGGTGAGATTTGGATACTTTGGTCTTGCTAAAGCCTGTGGGTTGGGTTTTTGTTTGTTTAGGACATTTTGGTGTTGGTTGTGTTTTCTTTTCCTTCTTATTCTACTGAAAGCATTTGTTCAGAAAGATGTCTTCACTTTAGGGAGCTTTCCTAGCACCTGGAATTCTCAGACGCCAAGTTGACTGTTGCTGTTGAAAGATGTTAAGGCAGGAATGGCTCTGCTTCTCCACTCATTGCTGATCCCAGGACCTCCTGGGGAAATGACAATGCTGAATATCTTCATCTTTGTCAGGCCAAAAAGCTGGTTCACTTGTGTCCAAATCTCTTCCAAAGCAGCTTGACCTGAGCTTACTTGGAGCTGTAATGTGATGTAATTTTGCAAGTAAATGTGTATAACTTTTAACAAATCAAAGCACTTGTAAGCCAAAAAGCCACAGGGATTTACAGATCATAGTGGAAAGGTTTTGCTGGGGTTTTTTTTAAGATATCTTGTTCTTTTTACTCTCTACTAAAGTTATCTGGAAAGTCTCAAGGTAATTACATTCAACAGAGGTGGGAGTAGGCGAAAGGGGTACCTATACTGCTTTTACTTTCCAGATGGTAGCTCGTCTTATTTTATGTCAGTGAGCCAAACTCTGTTCTTGACAAAATGAAACCCCAAGGTCAGTTGAATGTGGACTTACGGTGTCAAGCATCGGGTGCAGCACTGCAGTGGGTGCTATCTAGAATCCATATGGCATTATGAGAACATTTCACTGAAGCTGTGTTCATTGTGTGTGGTGTGGACACAGAGGTTTTGATAAACTCGAATGACAAATGCCCTTCTAAAATAATTTGTCGTGACAACCTGCTTAGCATAAAACGAGTAGAATTTGATAAATTGTCCTTTCATCAAGCCCATAATTTTTAATTGAGCTAGAAAAGAAGATTTTCAAGACATCAAATGATGAAGCAGCCCTGCATGCCCAATTTAATAGTTAATTATCGATGCAAAATAAGTATTCTTTACATCTAAGTATAAAAGACTTATGTTTTCAAAACCTGAATTTTGTTCTGACTTTGCCTAAAAAACTGTTTGTGATCAGGAATCCATGAACTTCTCACTTTTATCTTATATATGATACTACAGAAGAACTTCGCTTAATTTTTCCAATTTGTCAGAAAAATTTGTATAAACTGGATATAGTGCTACAGGAATAGTGTCTTTATCGTAAGTGTAGACTGGTACCTTTGTGTTTCCCTTGCTGCACCATGCTTACATATCCACTTTCACCTCGCAAGACAATCTATTTTACAGGCAAGTGCACAGTCACAGCTCATGNCACCAGGTTTGTAAGGCACGATTTGTCCTTGGTGAAACCATGCTGATTGTGCCCAATCACCTCTTCGTTATCCTTCTGCCTCAGCAGTGCCTCCAGGAGGATCTGCTCCATAATTTTACCAGGCACAGAGGTGAGACTGACTGGCTTATAGTTTCCTGGTTCATCCTCCTTTCCCTTTTTGAAAATGGGGATTATGTTTCCCCTTTTCCGGTCAATGGGGACTGGAGATGTTGGTATAACATAGAGCAGCCCGAATCTCTTTCCCTGGCATATCAGAGGCGAAAGCAGACAGAGGTATGGGACATTCTATGGTTATAGTTGTATTTGCAACGCTCATCTTAGCCGCAGCAAGCTTTATTTTAAGGATCTGTCCCACTAGCTTCAGGGTCAGATGAAGACTAACAAGTTAAATTGCTACGATGGAGCATGTACGATAAGAATGTTCAGCTTTCCTAACAAAATTTATAAGGTGCCTTTTCTTTCCATTAACCGTTTACTGAGAATTCATTTTGTTTGATAATTACCATGTGTTGAATATACCAATAGGGATATTTTATTCTATTACAGGTGTTATCTCTGCCTCCCTTTGCTTCACCTTTAAATATCTATAATTAGATTTGGAAAGAGAGTCTTTCATTCTTGAACTTATTTAAAAAATGGCATTTTGCTGTACTTCATAGAATAGTTAGGCCAATTAAATTCTTCAAGATAATGGTGTTCTGAACTTGCATCTATTTTTGGAACATTAATGATATTTTGCAATGCTTCCTGTGAAAAATCAGAGACAGATACAAGCATTTGTCTGTGTTAATTAAATCTAAGTTAATATGATATTTTTGGTCAGAGCTCTGCAGTATAGGTATGGATGTGTTTGCTGGTTAATTCAGTTTTTTATACTATTTAGCCTAGTTGTATTTCCTTATTAATGAAAAGGATTATATTAATTTTTGTACATAGATAGAATTTGGTTTTCAGTCAGGTCGAAGTTCGCTTCTGTTCATGTTATCCAAGATCGTTCTCTGCTTTACACAGAGCAGAAAAAACATGTAGGGCCACTACTTAAGACAAGTTGTTTGTCAGAAATATTAAACTAAGAGTCCTGTTGGTTAATTGTTTTTCCGCAATTATTCGTAAAGATTTTTTCTTTTAGAAAGTCAAATCTCTAAAAAAATCTAGGTTTTCATGCAAAACTGAATATGCTGCGGTTTTTTTTTTAAATATTGCTGAGATTCTTTGTCTTCGTTTCCTTTTGTAAACTTAATTCACAGGTAGGTTTTCTTATGCAGTACTTTGACCTAGTGTGTCCACGAGGCTTTATATTTGTGCTCTGCATTTTCCATTTTTTTTAAGGACATCATGGAAACTGTAGTGTCACCTTGGAAGCTGAGCATATAGACGAGACTGTGTGCATGAAATATTCATGCTACAGTTCCCTGAAAGTGTTGCACTGAAGTAGAAGGGCTCATTTTCTTTCCCTTTCTCCTTCCCCTAGTATTTTACATTGAAAAATTGGCATTATCAAAAGAAAAAGTGGATCAGGAAGGCCCAGAACATGTGATTGTTCCTATTCTGCAGCAGGGCACCGCTTCCAGCATCTAGGGTAAGAGAAACTCAGGGGAACCTTTTTGACCAGTCTCATGCCCCTGCTCTCTACATCAGGAGAAAACATACCCTCTGCTTTTCATCTCCTCATTTAATCTTCTACGTATTTTCAGACTGAAATCTATTTTTAATTTCTCTTGAAATGCACTGGTGCAATGGACTGCAAAAAGGTTTAAATTCAGATTTTTTTTATGATGTTCAATCATTTCAGTCTGGAATTCTCATGAAATTTTTAATTTTTCTTGCAAATTGTTCCTACAGAAATATTGTGAGGTGTTAGACAATTTGGAATGGTTTTATTTTCTTTTTAATTCTAAGGATAAATTTATTAAAATTTCAAGAAATAAACCAGTTTTGAACTCAATGGCTCTCCACTTAAAAAATGTAATAATGAAAATATGTGGATGTTGGCACTCTCTTGATATTCTTTAAAAAGTGCAATATTCTTGGTAACTAAACTGTGAATGTGTGTTGAAACATTATTTTCCACTGGAAATAAATTAGTTAGAAAGTTTTTTACCAAGTTTATTTACTTTGAATTCTTCTATGCATGATCTGGAACTCTAACCCTAATTTATTTCTATTATTCCAGACAGTGACAGGAAATACTTTTGTTTATAACTTAAAAATTCATTCAAATTTCCATTATTTGAGAAAAATTTCACTGTTGTCTGAGAATGCAAGTCATATGCTGTTTGAGACCTCCAGATGTAATTGCTGTAGGCAATTAAACTTTTTAAGCTATTCTTCTAAATAAGCAAGCAAGGCTTTCATTTAGTGGTACTGTGTTGAATGAAAATAATGAACAAATATAATTATGTAATTTAGAATAATTAAGTCATTAATGGGTAAATGGAGGTGTGGGTATAGAAATTTTTGTTGGAATTTGAAAAAGAAGCTGAATCTCCTTGTGACTTATCTGCCCTTTTCCTCTTGCATTAGTAAGAAGTTAGCAATCATTATTTATGAATATGTGGATGTATGCCACTGAGTTATACAACCTCTTAGCAGAATTAGTCCAGAATTTTCCATTATTTGTTTTTCACCAGCAAACTTGGGAATTAAAATTAGAAATGTCACATAGTCTGTTTTCTAAGAGGTAAACTCATTCTAAGATTTAGAGCAAGAACCTTTTCACACCCGGGAGTTGGATCTATGTGAACATTTTCCTGCATAGGAGTTGCAGACTGAGTGTTGCAGCTTTCATTGTCTTCCTCAGCCAAGGAACCTTTTCCATGTTGCGTTACTGGGATTTACTAAGAGACAAGGTGGTCCCACCTTTCAGGGGATGGAGAGATGCCTAAACATTCAGTCTGGTAAAGCATGGAGGGACATGGAGTCCTGTGAGGATAAGCGGTGACATTTGTGCATCCATGCGAGGGATGTGAGAAAATTTTTGGTTTTTCTGGTATTTGTTGATTAATCAAAATTTGTAAAGGAGAAAGAAACAAGTTTTCTACAATTTCTACCATTCCATTATGTTTCTGTTCTATCTGTGCCTTGTTTGATACTTGTCCTTTGCAAGAAGAGAATATCCCTGAAACCGTTGGCTCTTACTGCTGAATATTTCTATTTTGAAAGTCTGCTGTACTCTTACAAGGAAAGACCTATGTTAATTTACTCATGTTGCGGTCCTAAAGCCAATTTGTTAGATCTTGCACAGTTTCAAGCATGAGTCTTGCACAGATTTTTCATGGGCAGGCTTGAAAAGCATCTGTCAGTGACAAAGTAATCAAATATTCCTCATGTCAGACCTTAGCAAAGCAGAGGAAGATAATCTGTACAAACTGCAGTTACTGATTGCCATCCCTTCCCCTCCAAATAATAAATAATTTAAAGCTATCACATGTTCCTTCTACAGTTAAGTATATAAGCAAAAAAGGAAACTATCTCCATTTCATCATTAGCTTAATCAAGCCAGTGTATCAGTAACCTGCCGTGAAACTGATTGCTGAAGAGCAGGAAGAGTTGATGCCTGTGAAACAAATGAGTTTGAATCTTAAAGTTGTTGAATTTTATTCAATTTTAACTAGTTTCTAAAAAGCTGTGAGTTCTTTTCTATGAGAAAGGGTAGGATTTTGAACAGACTGTTTGGGAACAAAATTTCAAAAATACTCAAATACCAAAATTACCCTCTTCTTTTTTCTTGCTTGTTTGTTTTTTTTCCAAGTGAAATAGGAGTCCTTTTTCTTTGGAGGAAAAGGGTATCCTGAAAATCCAGCAACCTTGACTGAAGCAGAGGCTGCATACCCTAAAGGCATACTCTTGGCTGCAATTCTGGAGTGCTGCTTCTTGTATCAGTTCTCTGGGTTTGCCAGCTTCTTACCATGGAGCCGAGAGCCAAAATCCAACATCTGGGTAAAACTAGGGCTTCTGAATTTCCAACTAAAATGGAGGAGTGTGGCCAGGGAACCCAAACTCAGAGTCCCAGTGAGAGAGATTCTGAAAACACGGGGATGTAGGACCCAGTTCAGGTAAGTCCCCTAACTAGCTAGGTGGGTATGGCTGTTCTTGCATAATTATCCACTTGTATGAAAAATATCTCCGGCCTGTTTTGGACTATGAGAACCATTTTTAGACCAGTTCAATTTTAAATAATTATTTTAGCATTTATGTAGTGGGAACATGGGCTGTAAACAGGAAAGCAAAAAACTACCACACGTCAGTTTGAAAATGTGAGTGAAGATAAAGGATTAGATTTTTTGTTCGGAAGTTGTATAGATGCTTGTGGTTTGGAGGCACAGAAGATGGAATACAAGAAAGACCTTAGGGGTCTATAAAAATGTATTTACTATCCAAACAACTTCAGAGTCATGGTTTGTCTGAAGTTTACCCTTAAGTACGTGGGTTTTGGATGATGAAGATGGTAAGTAACAGCACACTTCTCTTGGAATTATCACCTTTCTCTTTCTTCTATAGCTGTCTCTTTTTCTCACCCTCCTCAGTACGCCCTGTGGCCTCTTTTGTTCCTCTATCTATCTCCAGATTTTTTATTTTTTACTTTCTGGAGTTTTAAAGCCCTCAGGTTAAAAAGGATGGATAAATTCTCAAGAGAGTTCACATCCTGTAAAGACAAGAGCGAAAGTCAAATGGGGAAAAAAATATGGAAAACCACAATGCATAGGACCTAAAGGTTTAAAGAGGGCTTGAAAAGAGACTTTCAAAAACAAATTTTCCCTTTGAGAAATATTCCATCAAAATATTCTTTCAGCTTCTTTTATCTCCTGTGTCTTCAGTGAATTATGTTTTAAGACTGAAATACTCCCTTGAGCATACGTAAGCTCAGAAATGAATTAGGAACTAACCAGAGATGCAGAATTCTGCTTTATACTCTGGATATTCTGCTTTTTCCTTTTTCTTTTTTTCTTTTTTCCCCAACTGAGCTAGATATGTTGGATTTCTCTAGTTCAGCGATACAGGTAGTTCTGGAGTACTGGGTAACAGCTTTTATTTTTCATGATAGAATTAATTCCTTGCACGTGTTTTGATGATTTTTAGGCTTTTCTCAGTATCGAGTCATAACAAGTTGCCTCATGTTTTATAAAACCTATAGCATAAGATGCAAGAGTGCATCAAGATAATGACAGTATAATAGTGTCAACACAGCTAAAGGATTTTAGGGAGAAGCTGCTAGAAATGATAATGACAAACTCTAAAATGATGAATGAAAATTACAGGAATATAAGATATATTAACTAAACAAAAGCATAGTTACAGTGGTATGAGAGAAAGAGACTAGTCAGGTGCAAATTCTGGGCTGCTTTACTTTTTATATGATCCCACTAGGGCAGATTCTGACCCGGATCAGATAAATATAAAATCAGAGTAAATAGGCAGAAATGAACCAGTTATAGCCATTGAAAGAGAGAGAAGAATCAAAGATGCTGTCACTGTAGCTGCATCTGATACAACTAATTTCAGACAAAATAAAACATTAAATACCTTTATGCTTCCCTGTATTGTATGGAATGCTCTAGTTATGAGTTAGAGCATCCCCAGGTATGTTTCAATGCAGAAATTTATTTGGAAAAGGGCCCGCTGAGGATTCTGTGCTAAGTTATCTAACAAAAAATAATTTAAAATGAGTCAGTGTCTCATAAGCATTAGTGCCTTGCTACTATATTTGGTGAGGTTTGAGCAAAGTCTTCATTTATATAGGTAATCTTGTTTAATAGCAGTATTAAAATATTGGACTGCTGCTTGTGGATAGGCTGATGCAGACTCATGGTGTGAGAAGACAAGTGGGCATTCAATATCTTTTTATCATAGGAGTAGGGATGCTCTACCTATATTGGGAGGGTTTAGCCTGAGAACCAGATTTGTGAGGTTTTGGACCTTGCCAAATGTTCTCAGTATCTTTGTGTTCACAGAAGTGATTTACGATTATTTTTATTGCTGGTTGGATTATAGCTAATTTAAAAGTCCTGCACCAACATAGATGTTGAGAATGGGCAATTAATTGTCTGGTATGCAAATAATGGCTGGATAAGCCTTGACTTCAGAGTTGGTCCTGCAAATAAGCTGAGGTAAGACCTTTTTTAAAAAATAAATGTACTTTTCTACAACCACAAAAATTTTTTTCTTATTTTCTTTTTCACTTAAGGATACAGTAAAATAAAAAGGCAGTGGTAAAATGTTGTGATTGAAGAAATGCCAAGGAGATAAATGAATGATCCTGAAAAATCTCCCCTTCTAGCTGTTGGATAGATGATATTTGCTAGACACAACCTCAGTTAATGGGGTAGGGAGCACTGGGTTCCTCAGTGTGTAGGGAATGGGAAATCACAAATATTTATTGGGTCAAACGCTTGATTTGCATTCAAATAGGGGTGAAAGAAACCCCATCGGTTTGACTGGCTAACTTACTGAAGCCTAGGGTTTTTATTTATGAAAGTTTCTAAAGCTCTCAGCATCACTCTCATCAATCTGAGCAGCCGGTGTGTGTTGCTGAGGGCAGGATGCTGTGCTCTCCTTTCTCTTTCAGTGCAGGTAGATCTGCAGCAGCCTCCACCCTGAGCTGTGCTGCTGCGGGATGCCTGGGTGGGCTGGCTACTGCAGAGCCCTCTGGCAACGCATCCCAGGACATCGGTGGTCTCAGTGTTACCATCAAGATCTCGTCAGCTGTAGGGGGAAGTAGAAATTCTGGGTGGAAACCAGATCAGAATAGGATCTCTTCACAAATTTCTCTTTTCTCTGAAACATTCTCATGTGGCATTTAAATTCCTGCTAACAGTTTTTTTCAGAATGTCTTAACCAAAATAGTGTATGTATTCCTTTTTTTTTTAAAAATATTTACAAAAGGAGATTTTGCTGCACAGGGCACTCAGAGGAGATGGGCAGACAAATTTCCCTGGTGTGTAAATGAAACCTTCAAGCCGGCGGATGTCTTTTATTCTAGTGAGGGAGTTATTTTCCCACCTCTTTAAGCACACCAGCCCTGGAGCTGACATCGCCTTAGTTCTGGCAGTGAAGATCAGCTCTGTAGATTAAACAAAGAATCCCTGAAAGGTATGTACCCAATATTACCTTAAAGTGTTACAGTTTAAAGCCACATTGTTCAGGAAGGTAGAATTGAAATGCTTTTCTGCAATATTACGTTGATCCTCCATGCTACATCCTGACGAACTTCAATAATTTTTTCCCCTCAAGTGATCACTGATTAATCTAAAAACTGTGAAATTAAGTTGTTTGAACCAGGAATTAAAAATTTCCAGCAATTAAAAACAAAGAAACAAACGAAAACAGCCACCAGCATTAGAAAGTGATTAAACATGACAACAACTGAGATGCTGAAATTAGTTGTCCTCGTTCCAAAGGTTTCGTAAATACTATGATGTTAGTGAAGCTATTAAATGATAGTTAAACTGTGTTATTATTTGTAAAGCAGCCTCTTTTGTATCCCAGGCCCACTGAGTGAATATCTTGCACAGCAGGAGACTGGTAGATAGCAAGTCTAATCATTGTCATTTTACTGTACAAGAGGCAATTTTAGAAAATGATTCCTTAAATTATAAGATCCAAACAAAGACAAGGCTCTGCAGCTGGGAACTTTGTTCTTTTCTGTCATTGAAACACGTTTTTTTTCTAGTTTCTCTGAACTTGGGGCGGTTTCACTTTTACTGTCTAAATATAGTAAAGGAAATTTAAAATTTTGCATATTCAATAATCTTTCTACTAGTTAATGTAAGTATGGGGATTTGGTGCTCTTGTCTAGCTTTGAGTTGTCTGTAGAAAGGGTACTGTGCAAACGATGGACCCTGATTCTCTCCTGAATTGCTCTGGCTTGGCTCCAGTAAAATTGTGCTGCAATCAATAACATGACACTGCTGTAAATTTAAAATAATGTAGAAAAGAATCAGATGTGATGAATCCAACATTTTGGATAACAGTTTGCTGATAGCTTATATATGTCTAGTAGTCTAGACTTTAATCATTACCCCTGGTTATGCAGATGGGATCTGTTTTACTTCTTTTACGTACCGTTTGGAAGGTTTTAGTGTACTACATACACTTCAGAAGCTTTTAGGGTGCTGCCCACTGTAACCTCCTCATCTTCCTATTCAGTGTTTTGCAGCATTGTGCTCTTATAGCAAATATATTCCATTTTTGTGTGCTTTGCTCCAGTCCTAGTACCTTCCATTTTTTCCCTATATGATTTGCATGAACTATTCATTAAGTTCCTAGTTCATTCAGATAATTTTAAATATTTTGTCACCCTCTCTTGTAATGACTTAACTTTCTCTCTTAGCAAAATGTCACCTCCGGCTGGCTGTACTGGCTTTTCTAGCTTACAAAAAATGTGTTCAAAATATGTGCTGGTTCTGAGGTCCTTTTGTATATCATTGCTTTGGCATTTTTCCATCTCTGTAGTGGATGTAAATACATTACTAATTTTTATGTGATAGCATTTTACACCCACATTGCACAGATGCTGATTACTAATGCAAGGTGCAAGGCAGCAAGAATTAGGGCTGCAATACACTGGGAGTCTCATGACAGGCAGGAGCTGATGAAATCTGTATTCTACCCAGTCTCGTTAATTCACTTTGCACAGGGCATTCCTTTCAAATGCTGTTGGTGCAAGAGAGATCTGTCTTATCCACAGAGGCAGCATCTCTCCCTGTCAGCAAGTGAAACTCAAATGAAATCCAAGGAGTCACATGAGGAGCACAGACAAATAATTTAGCCTGCTATTAAACTTCAAGATTTCCCGTTTTATTCTGTCCTGACTTCCACTTGGTCATCAAGGTTCTCTTAAAGCGATCACTGGTGCTGTTATCAGTAGGCGTGTGTGAAACTGCTTTTTGTCTTTAGATCCTGTGTTCTGTGTGCTGTATCACCAAGGATTTATAGACCCAGCAGGTGACAGAGTTGAGAAAAGGCTGCATGCAGAACGCTGCAGGAGTGCACAGGGAAGAGCTTGCCAGAGAAGTGGGAAGGATCAAAGAACTACTAGAGTTGCTAGAGGGGAAAGTTTAATGACAAGTTACTGTGACATTTATGACCAGATTGATTATGAAGACTGAATAAATCTATGGTATATTTCAAGAGTGTTACTGTACGACTATCTGTTATAGGGGTTGCCATGGTAAGTACAGATTTTCTATTAACCAGGAAGGTGAATGGTCTCATAAAACCCATGAAACTTGTTAGTGAATAAATTACATATGAGAAACCTCTCTGTTGACCCCTATGGAAATTTAATATTTTTAAACAATGCTGTAAAGTCTTTTCCTTGGTTATTTTTTAAAAAAACAGTCTGTGGTGCTGTCAAATCAAAATGTACCATTTCTGGAATTCCCCATGTCTTGGATGACAACTTAGACAGATTGGAAAATTATCACTGAGCTAAAAATACTAGTGTGGAGGCAGCAGGGTAGGAAAGTGAGTTACTGAGTATTGTTAAATAGGACTCGCTCTACAGCTTCGATACTTGATAAGGTTAAGCTCTTCAGCATTACAAACTGAGAATTAAAAATAAGAATATTTATGGATTGTTTATTACTTGATTATGTAACTTGTGAGAAATATTCAGAGACCAGTATAAACAGGAAAAAAGCATTATTGTTAATGCAACTTGAAGAAACTGAGCAAAGAATATATCCTCAAGCATTAAATGAGAGCTTGTGCACGTTTCATTCTCTCCCTCCCCATGCTGTATGTAGATAGAAAAGAGTTCCCCTTGCTTATGTATTGTAAACCCACAGAGAGAATGCAAAGCTAGAAGGGAGGGTAAAACTATGTGGGGTCTTGCTTAGGCCCAGACATGCAGCCACATCCCACCAGTATGGTGGGAACATTGCTGTGCGGTTGCTATCTTATGTATGATGTCGTCCTGCTTTCTTCTACAACAGTTTTAGTTTGCCTAAGAAACATAAATTTATTACTAAAAGCTATGATTTTATTGTTTCTCACAGGGTATAAATTGGTCAGTAGATGATGATCCTGGGAAAGTCCAGTGGAATACAGAAAAAGCATTGGTATTTCACTGGGCAGTGGTCTTGACTGGTGGCAAGAATTTCTGCAAAGGGTGAGGTCAGGTGCTGACAGTTTAGAAGAGGGTGTGCTGCAGCTCCGGGTGCATTGGCTGATTTAACAGTGTATGTTCTTTATAACAAAGGAATGCAAAATCGTCAGTTGTGTCCCTCTGTTCCTCTTTCTCATTCATACCAGGGGATGTCTGCTTTGACTTTTGTTTCCTGATCTTTGATACTGGTGGCTCTGTCTCACTGGCCGCTCAGTGTGTTGCAAGTGCGATTGCTCAGGCAGAATAATAACTACTCGGAGACAACACCGTGTAGTAGTGACCATGAAGCATTCGTTGAGGTCTGACTGTCCAGCAGCATGAATCCAAAGAACTGGAGTCACAGTTTTGTCTTATCTACAGCAGGTAATTTCTTATTCATTACATCAGGTATATTTCTCGTAGCAATCATCTTGTCTTCTACATTCTTCTTGATTATTTATTTTATCCATATGCTAAGCACCTGCTCTAATAATTAGCATTGCCGTGTATTCAGTTCAGCCCATATCTTTTGAAATGCTGTATATGCATCCACATACCTTCCTCCAAGCAATACCATAGGTGTTTTGTTTAGACTTCCGTTAGTCCTTTGAACTACAGAGGTTCAGCTCGTTAGCCTGCTGTCGCACTTCTTATCAGTCACACTTGCTTCTCATTACTCCAGTTGCACAGCTACCATAATTAGATTTTATATTTCTAGGCATTCATAACACTGCTTTAGTGTATGCTGTGCGATCAAAAGCATTTTAGACAAGCCATAAGACCAAACTAATTAAAAAGTTCCACAGAGACTTTTTAAAGGAGAGTTATTGTTACTGCTAAATCGGTAAATTCATGCACACACAGATGTTAAGGCCAGAGAAGGCTGATAGGGCAGGTTAGTCAGTTCTCCTGCGTACTGGGGGTTGCAGGATCTCACCCCGTAAAATTTACTTTCAATCCATTATGTCTGATGTCTTTTAGGAGAAGATAAGCCAGGTTTGGCTATAAAGAGTTGGGTTTTTTCACGTCCCTGGTATAAGCTTCCCTTTTCACTCCTGGAAGTTATTCCTTCTCACCAAAGGCTATAAAGAGATCTTGAGCTTCTAACTTTCTTGATCAGTAGCAGGTAATCCAGACGCTTCTCAGAAACTGCAAATAGGGTTACCCACCATATTCACAGATCACATTTGCTAATCATTATGGGTTTGGTTAAATATCTGTAAGTATCATTTAATCTGAATTTGCACAGTTTAGGTTCTACTAACTTTATTTCATTGTGTATTCTATTACTAGTGGTCTCTTGATAGGGATTTTCTTACCAGAGATATAATCTCTGCCTTTATTTCCTTTCCTTAGCAGTTGCGTTTTCCTCCTGCTATGAGTGGCTGTTGTCTTGTTCCTCTTCTCCAAGGAGAGGAATGTCTTGATAAATGATGGGCTGAGGCTGTCTTTTCACTCTGCGTAGAAGATACCTATAGGTAGATTGTGTAAAATATGGTCCTTTGTGATAGTTAAGGGAAATGGGTCTGGAAGGCACCCTGCGAGGTTGTGCATACCTGCAGGATGTTTACAGAATTATTGCTGCTTCTGTTTTAAAACATGGTTCTGTGCAGGAATGTTTGCCACGTAGTCAGACGTAGCTTTTGAGATGTAACATCTTGGTGTATGGTCTCTGTATGGAAAGAGTGATTTTTAGATGAGAGGAATTTTGTATACAGGAAGCTTTAAGTTTAATTTACTTACTGAAATAATTTCTGTCTCTGTGTTGAATATAATCTGAGCTATTGAATTTCATTGGCTCCTAAAATAATTTGCACAGAATGTATTTATATTTATTTTGTAACTTGCAAAATTTCTATTTGTAACTATATATTTTTGTAAACATTCCATCTGAAACAAGGAAAGTGACCTGGTATTGTGGTAGGATGCTCATTTCCCCGGAAACCCAGCTTCTACAATGAAGCTTACTTGGAAATTAGTTACAGTAGGTGTAAATACTCTCCATCCTTTCATCTCATTTATTTAGTCTCTGCTAGCACTATAATGGTTGCTTTGAGGAAACGAACAGTGCATTCTACCAACATAAGCAGGTTCCTCTGTCATTCATTCACTTATTTTAGAGTTATCAAAAAAAGTTAAAAGTCTATTTTACAAGAAGAACTCAATGAGTGAAGCCTCTAAAAGGCAGCAAGTAGCAGTAAATATGGGACAAGTGTACAAAATATTTAAAAATAACAACTGCAGTGCAAATTTACCTAAATAACAATTGTTCTTTCAGAATTCAGTTTCCCTTCCATTTTTCCTGCAGTTGGATTTCCATAACTATCAATTGCAGTTAGGGTAGTACAGGTGTTGACTTCTGATTTGGATATAACTCTTTGAAACCTTAATCACTTCTTTTATTATACCATGTTTTGGCAATTGAATTTTCAAGACCATCTGCATAAGTGAGTTAGAAGCCACAGATTCACTGAGGGTCATTGTTTATGTTTTTTTTTTAGTGTAACAGGAACTACAGACTCAAGAGCTTTGGGATATCACACCTTGAGAAATGCAAATATATATATGAACTGCAGTATTGTTTTCATGTGGTGAAGTACTCTGTATCCTTGAGCACACACAATGAAAGTTTCTACAAAGTGTATTTTTCGTATTTGGTTTTTATAAGCAGGATTTTGTCTGCAGGAATCTTTCTGGAAACAGAGGTTCTTTGTCAGCTGATACTCCTTGTGCTGAATCCATCATTTGTGCCTCATGCATCTCTGGAAAAACAGAGAAGTGGGCGGTAGCCAAGCCTGTAGATGCACCAGAGGAGTCTGTTCTTCTACGCCCCATAAAGAGATTGATGTTCTGCTCACTGTAGAAACACACAGATTGTGTGTGGATAAACAGGTGGGTCATAGCACACTGTGTGAAGAGCCACTCCCAAGGGCTCCCATTGACTGTGCTCTTCCTGTGTTTTCATGTGGTAGCATTTAGAGAAACCCTGAGTCTCTCTCTATGGTTTTTATATGCTTCAAGCAGTAAATAAATTGATACAGCTTTTTGCTGGCTACTTAATGGGCTGAAGTACTCCATCCACACACTGTCCTCCCAGGAGCTGTCGACAGCAGATGGATGAGACAACACCGTCTGTCAGCTTGGAGACTATCCCACACAAGATCAAGACAGGTAAATGCCTTGCTCCTGCTGCAGATTGAATACTTTCAAAAGGATTTGAAATTGGCAAGACAGCACTTATTTGACTTAATACCTCAAATGCAAAGCCTAGGCAGTGACAGGCTGGAGGTACTGAGGCAGTGTACCTCTAGCCCTAACTGCAGTTAGAGAACAAGCAGATGTCATTTGAAAATTGTCATAGCTGGTCTCTACCTTTCAGTTTGGTGGAACAACACAAGGGACCAAACACGTTTGTATTTCTCATAGAAATTGGTGACATGCAAACCTGTGGTGTTAGAATATTCCTCGCAAAAAAAAAATGTGTTGGGGAAGACTTGCAGAATTCTGGCTCATGAAGCTGGCCTACAGTTAGGAGAGGCTTGTTCAAACCTAACCATGAAAGATTTACAAAAGCAGGCATGTTTAGACACTAAGAGAAATGAAAGCAACTGAAATCTTGGTTTCTCCCTAAAGACAGGAAGTTTGAGGGAAAGGATGCCCTAGGTAACAAAACACACAATTTCATCAAAAAGTCACTCAAAGAAAAATGATTAAGGAAATTTTATCTTTTCAGACTGCCTTTTGCTCTCTTAGTTAGGCACTGGAATATGTATTTCATGCTCTTTTATTTGTTCTGCATTGTAGATCAAGCGTATTGTCACTGTGGACTCTTACAATTCAACCTGTTTGTCCTGTAGTTTTAAATGGAGAAAAGACCCCGTGTACTGCAGTGCTAAGTAATATTTTGTGTTCAGAATGGGCTAACCACATCCTGTGCACATGTTCTGGCCTCTCAGGTTGCATTTGCTTCTTTCTCTCGGTGTCCTCTCCTCATATAAAGTGAGGGTGACTTTTCCTACAAACGAATGGCTTGCTTTGTCTAGCAAAAGTAGGAGCTTCCATTGTTATTTCTGCCTTAACAGCTCAGCAGAGGTTTCAGTCTATTTAAAGATTCTTGTAATCATTTCAGTGATTTTTATGTGTATACGGGGGGGATTTATTGATGTATGAAAGGCAAGATTAAGTGTCAAAGACAAGAAGTAAGAAATGTGCCCATGTATGTGGGCTTTCTGTATAAAGCCTACAACCCCTCATCAATTGTTAATGATGTTGATTTTTTGGTTTCTTTCCTGCTGTAAGAAGTATTTCTAAGAGGCTTTACAGCCTCACTGAGTCCAGCTGTGTCTTCTGCACACTTTGTCCATGGCCTGGTGATGACAGGAGCTATCATTGTCAGTGCCTCAAGAGTTTGGGTCAGTGTTCCAGTTCTGGTTGTTCATTTGAGTTCCTCTCAGGTGTCTTCTGTTTTTTACAGGCTTTTCTCCCTGTATCAGCTGTCAGTTCTTTATTTATACTGAAACCTTTGCCTGTTCTAAAGCATTTGTCTCTAAAAATCTGCAACTTCCTGAAGCTTCATAGTTCCCAAGTCCTCGCTAGGGACCAGCTTCCGTCCTGCTGAGGAGGTGTGATCTGGTACAAGTAGGAAAAGTCCAAAAAGAAGACAAATTAGGGTAGTATAAAGAAGCAATATAGTAATTATGCCCATGTTGATAGTTGACATTATCAACATAGTCTAATAGGAGGAGGTTTTTTTGGTAGCCTTTTTGTTTACCTTTGAAGCACTGGTCCAGCAGTTTGCTGGTATGTGATGTGTCTTGCTTAGCCCAGAGAAAGGAGGAGGTGTTATCACAACATGGCTTATAGAAGGCTGTAATTCAGATATCAGATTAGAAAATGGAGTTGTAGCTGGCATGTTCAGGGCAATCAAGAGATGTGGCTCTTCTTTTACATCCATCAGGAAAAGCAATTCTGCATTTTCATCTCTGAATTTTGAAGGAGAAGATGGGAATGAAATCTGTTGTCCTTCTGAGAAGAATGTTTCTCATTCTGTAGAAGTGCAGCCATCCTTTCGGATGCAAGGAAAAGTTATTGGTGAACTGCAAATAAACCTTAACAAGAAATATCCATTGAAGGATAAGAGAAAATAGAGAGCTTAAAGGGTCTGGGATGAACACATGCTTTTCTCTTCAAGCAGATTAAAATCACTGAGAGAAAGGTTCTCTCTAATGCTGGCATATAAGCCTTTTAACCAATGAGGCATCATATTCATTTTTTCTTTCTTTTCTTATGTGGGGAAAAAAGAGTGGGAATAGTCTTACAGGCAGCTCTGCCCTCTGACTTCATAAATCCTGGTTGAGGTTCAGCGGACTCAATAGGTTATTCTCTACCCAATGCTCATCATAAATCCAGACTGTCTGTCATGTTCCATCTAGATCAAATGGATGCAGGCCACAGCACACTTCACAGTCCTCATACTCGGCTTGTTCAGATTTGGCACCTGTTCCGTTTAACACCTCTGTAGTTCATATACAGAATTTTTCCCCCACGAAAAAAAATGTACTGCAGAGAGTGATGCAGTATTGGGTCTCACACTGGGCCAGTGGTAGCTGTGGTGAACGTTCGGACCCTTCAGCCTGGAGGTGCTTGCTTCTATGATTTTCAATGCAGCACAACGCTCCTATTGAAATGTTATGGGAAATAAACAAGAAAGGAGAATAATTCAATGCTACCTTTCTCCATTTCCAATGTATTAAATTCAGACTGAGTCCCTGCCATCGAGTCAACATACTAGTCAGGAACTGCATCAACCCAGGCTTAATAAACAATGTTATCAAAGTAACAATTCTCTTTCCTTTTCTCAAGGCAGTTAATTGTACTCGCTGTCAGAGCAGTTAAGGACATATCTGTTTATCTTACTAATGGGCCTGTCACAGCTATCATTCAGCAGTTGCTGAAAATCTTTGGAAAATAGTAAGTATGTAACAAGCATATAAATTTAACAGTTTACTAAGATTCCCTTTTAAAAGTTTTGGGCCTATGTTTTGGCCTATTTCCTGCAGACATTTTTTGGAGTGTTATCATGCAGAAAATCTTTTCATGGGTTCCCTATTCTAGGTCAACAGTGCTACAGAGACACTTCTTAGCTCCAAACCCTTTATAATATATCAAACATGTCTAAATTCTATAGACAGAAAATACCTTGTTTTCATAGTATTTTCTGAAAACATACTGAAAACTCATTTGGAGAATTAATTAAGCTAGAATACTTGCATACAAAGAGATATGCTTCCTTCTCAGCATTACAAGAAAACAATTAGTAAACGCTGGAGACAAAGGCTTTTGCTAATCAAAAGAAGTGAGCTTCACTTATGTCTGCTTAAGCGATTCTGTTGTGGAAGAAAGGGGAAACCAGCAAAACTACTGGACTATCAATTAAAATGAAAACATGCAATGCAACACAATTCTGTTAAAAGCAATAATTTTCCATTCATAGTGCAAAAGTGTTTGGAAAATGATGTGGCTGCTAATCAGTCTTTGAATGATGTATTGTATGAATGACTTTTTAAAATTCAACCATGCAAGTTTCTGTCTGTTGGTATTATATATTTATTTAAATTCTTACAGATTTTCACCACCCTTTTTCATTTTGATCTTACTATTCCACCTTGGCTGCATCATCACATATTCTTTGTCTTCCATAAGTAAGACCTGGTGAACTTTAAGTAGATCCCCTAGGGAGAAAAAGTCTTTTTCTCGTACTGCAGATTTGACTGAATGAACTTCTTCATTTTTTCTTTTTTCCCCTCTGTTTTTTCCTCTTTATTGTAGAGAGTTTATGGGATGTAATGGAAGTCCAAATTAATATTCTTAATATTTTAAAATATAGTTAGCATTTTTCACATTGCACACAACAGGCACCACAGCTTGCCTTCACAGAGGTATTTCCAGCCACAATCACTCTGATTTAGTCTTTATGTGAAACATCCCTACACAGGACTCTCTATTATTCATTTATACACCAGTATTAAGGAAGTCATGGTCCTTTAATTTGGTGAGATCTGAATTGAATTCTTGATTTTGCCACTGGTTTCCTGTTTGTTCATGTGAAATTTGATGAATTTATGTAGCTGAGATGTGCCCTTTGGTGAAGAATGGAGTCCTGTTTTCACTCAGCCTTTTCTCACTAGTCTTGATTGTAAACTGCAAGCACTGACAATTTTCTTGTTTGCAGTATGTGGTTCTTATTTGAGATCAACTTCTTGTTTCTGGAACACAAATGTAATATTTATTATTGTAGAGTTATTTCTGTCAGAACAGTCAAAACCTCAAGCCAGAGATTGCATGTTTAATGTAATCAGAGTCTTATGACAGAGCACTTGTCTGCTGTTGAATACAGAGATGTCTGTAGTTTGGCAAATACACATTAAAGACAGTTGAGTGTTTTTCGTGGTAGGTTTACCAGTGCGAACCAACCATTATATAGACAGACTAGAAAAAAGATGGCGTTCAATGATCCGTCTAGTCTTGGGACAAAGGGATGAACTGAAAGAATTATTGTGATCTCTTCCTGTCCTTTGCCTATCTGTGTCTAAAATAACCTATCATGATCTTTTCCATTGTTCATAAAAAGAGGAAGATGGAGCGTGCAAAACCTAACTTATTTTCCTATACTCTCCACACTGAGACTGTTGATTAGAGAGAAAATATGTGTAATCTAATGTTTTGCCTAAAATGTGATATCTGCTTCCCAGATTATCAAAATGTCAATGGGATATTTTTCAATCTGTTTTCTCTTTCTAATCAAGTTCCCTATCTCCCTGCCAGCCTCCCATCCCCAATATCTTTTTTATTCACCTTCCTCTCAAAAATTCAAAAGGAACTGGCCAGCTTTCTTCCTGCTGTGAGTGACAAAAACTCGAGATAGTGTTAAGCTGACATGGACTGTGCCGCTTTGCCAGACTCTGAAATGTCATTGCCTGAGCAGCCTGCTGGGCTTAGCGAGAGTCGTGGTGCCAAGACTGCTAATAAAGAAAAGAATAAAGGTTAATGAAGGTATGGGGTTTTTTTGTTATCCAAAATAAAGTTGCCTGCTTTTTGTCTGTAAGGTTTGCTCAAGGCATAAGGTTTTGTTCTTTAAATTCTTTATTTTTCTGCTTTGCAGTGTTTTGTATTTAGTTTGTAGGCTAAATCACAGTGGATGCACAGGACCCGCTCTCGTATCTTGCTTTCAACCTGCTCTGCTTGTTTTCTCTAGCAGCCCTTGAAGCAGGAGAGTACTAATGGACATGAGTGAGTTATCCTCATCTGACCCTGCGCGATTGCAAGGCAGAAAGTGATCTCTTTTGTGGCTACAGTGGTCCCTGTTTCAAGAAGCAAAAAGCTAAGCATGCCCAGAGCCCCACTCTGTTAGTTTAGTTGTTTCTTGTCCCTCCCAGTATAAAGTGATGGGGAAGACACAGATGTTCCTGTGCACTGGTTCTGTGTTGCTGTGTGCTCTTTGGTGGCATGTCTAGTCATAGCAGTGTCACTTCTCTATTGATTAGTTTATATAGGTGTTTTACTTTTTTTTTACCTGTTGAGCTACAGCAGAAGGATGTGCTGCCACGGATAGCATGTGTGAAATATAGGGATTGATTGGAAGAAGAAGGTAAGGCAAAGACCATTAGATACACTCTTTTTTCCTCTTGTCTATCTGTACACGGTAGCTGTATTTCAGCTCTAAGACACCTAGACATTGCTCCCACCTCCAGTTCAGCAGTGCAAAGACCTTCTGTTACTGATCCTCTCCCTCCTGCCATGACCTTGGGAATTGTCAGATCCTGGTAGTTGTTTATTTTTTCCCACACCACTGGTCATATACAATTCTGCCATACATATATATCCTCTGTGTACAATACAACATGATGCTCTGAGGTTAGACTGCAGCTGGTTCTTTCTTCTGGTTTTTGTCTCCGATAACTGCTCGGTCCTTCTGATCGCAGGCAGCAGATCTACACTTACTCTGCACCTTCTGTGTTTGCTTTTCTCACTGCAGTCACAGCTGGCTTGTCACCACCAAACAAGTGCCTATGTCAGGATTTTTGTGAGTCTTTGCATAGCGAGTCCAGGAATCTGTTTTTTACAGTGACCTTACAATGGCAGGGTATTGCTGGCACACAACTGCCTAATTTTCAACTGCAGTTGAGATGGAGACGATTGTCTACCCAAGGGTGAATTATTATTTTAGAATTATGAATAATAACTTATTTTACAAAGGTAAGGTTCTGGTTTACCTCCCATTCCACCTTCCTTTAGTAGTTCCCTGAAAAACTCACTGGGAGGCTGACAGAAAATTCTCCACAGTAGCAAATATCAGGTTGAAGTCTGACAGCTAGAAAATGTTCTTAGCTGTAAGTCATGCTTATAGTAGTGGAGAAAGCTGAAAGAAGTTGACTTTTTTATTGGTTAAAAAGGTGGTCCCAACTTACTGGTGATTACTGCACTTATTGCATCTCCTTTTATTGTAAATCATTTTGGCAAGTATTTTTTAACTGCTTTTTTGAAGAAGCGAAAAGAAGTAATAGCACAATTTCAACAGTTTAAATTTGTGTGATGCTAGGATAAAAATGTATAAATGCATGTGCATGTAAATATGGCAGTGCATGCACACATCCATCGGTGCATACATAAAGATACACAGATTTTTCTACATACATGCATTAGCCCAGGCCTTGTTTGTCCATGATTATTAAACTAGAGGTCTCCAAAATTAAAAACAAGAGCTAGCACAACTGGAACTAACTAAATGGTTCCCAGAATCTGCTGTTCTGGGATGTTATCCTTTGTTACTTGAAAAATGGCAGAAATTTACAGTTGTTGCTACCTGATTAGAAAACGAGTGGGAGGGTGGTGGGAGGAAAGGAGGCTATTTTTTTTAATACTCTCTTGCCATCAGTACAGCATTAACAGCAGAGAAAGTAAATCTATTCTTTAAAAAAAAAAAGAAATTACACCTTACTTGAAGGATAGAGGGAGTTTGTTGGAGGGGTGGGGGAGGTGGGGGTGGTTGTTTTGGTTTTTTTTTTAATTAAATTCTGTAGAGTTGGGTAAAATATCAAAGTAAAGCTCATACCCAGGAGTAAAAGGCATTATCCAGCTCTCAGTTAAGTCACTGGAAATCCTCCCATTGACAATCCCTGTGCATTGCACAGTGCTGAAGGCGGAATACAAAACGAGAGGGAAAACGTAATCTGAGTATTACATGCGGATACACCCAAGTGTTGTAAAAAATGATTTTGTAGAGTATTATATGTTGTAGTAAAAATGAATGGCAGTAAATTATAACTAGGATTACTATATAGCAACACTCGTGAAGCAGAAGTTCAAAGCAGGGTAAAAGAAATAAAACCAGGTACTATTAAGGAGAATGTAGAATGTGGCAGTGAGGAGGAAAAAACCAAGCTAAAATGGGATTTTGGTTGAAAATAATTTAATATAAAGCTTTATATTTTCACTTTTACAAGGGCAATATTTTAGAGCCTTCTTCAAAGAACATGCTTTTGAGACTAACACAGAGGAACTTTGAAACAGAAGAGCAAACCTCCCTTGAAGGCAGGGGGCCAGAGCTCTAATTTGCTTTGGATAAGCTGAAGGAACACAGTTCTTGCAGAGATCTCCCCTCTTCCCTTAATTTTTATAGAGATTTTTCACAGTCTGCTCAGAAGTTGACACTCCCTAGGGCATAATTTTCCAACCCCCATTGTTAGCATGACGAGTCCCTGCTCAGGGAAGGGTAATTTGTCAAAGATGAGCGTGTGGCCGCTCAGGTATGCAGTGATAAGTGTGTCCTGATACCACATCCTGCATGCCAGATCAGGCGTTTAGTTGTACTGATTGTGCTTTTATAAACTCTTTACAGCCTGTTCAATAATTGTTCCTCTCATTTACATAAGCACGAGAAATTTACTTGTGCCGACGCTGTATCCTGATTGCTGCTGCTTGGGCTGACAAAGGCGGGAGAAAACACTCCCTTCTCCTCTCTGAGACCCATCCATGAGGACACCAGTGTCTACAGAGGCTGTTATGTTTTGTCAGACCTGAAAAAGGGACGTCACCTAAGGCAAGGTATAAGAGAATGAGGCTTATGGCTCAGAGCAGTGTTTTCTCTCATTTTTCCATTTTTTAATCTAGACCTTTTGAGGGGGTGGGTGAGACGGTGGAGCGAAAGGGGATCACGTCTCCTTATTTTTTTCATCAGGTCTAAGGGGCAAACTCAGTTTTAGGCATCTTTGTAAAATACAGGTTCTGTTTGTTTTATTAGATCTCTTTAGAAAAGCAGAGAAGAAAAATTACATTCCACTGACGCTCAGTGTCTCTAATGGTAATTATATTTCTGGCAGTGAAGCCCTGAGTCTGTACTAACAAAGAAAAAGTTTGCTATTTAAGCTGCCTGTTGTTCATGAACTTGACTGAATCTCCACGTAGAATGAGGGACGTCACAGAGGGAAAAGACTTACACTTAAGGGAAGTAAGACTTGATTTTTTTTTTAACTATTATTTAAATTAGACCCTTCTGGGCATATCCATCCCTACTCTCACTCTAACCAGTGGTGTGCCTTTTGAAGCTATTCATGAATTGCTACCTTTTTTCCTGAGTTATAGAAGCCACTGAATTAATCCAGTAAATCAGAGCCTGCATCCATTTGCATCACCATTGCTGGTTTTGCTTGAGTTTAATACTTTCCTTGTCAGCCTTTTTTGACTGTTTTAATGTGAGTTTTGATTTTCCCTGTAGCAGCAAATACCCAGAACACCTAAATTTGGTTGGAACTGTACCATCTGTGATCTTCATATGTGTGGGACACATGGCTGGTAAATCCATGAGTAACACTTTTCTGTTTTGCTGTGGTGGCAGATGGGAATTCCTTTTTGATGATGAGCAGCTGATTTTCTCAAGGCGCTGTAGAAACCTAGCGCTGCAGGGTAGACTTGGTGTCCTCCAAATATGAGGCTTATAATATATGACCCTGACTCAAGGCAGCTTTCTTAAGATTATTTTTCCCCCCATTTTAAAGAGAACTGAACAGCACATATGAAAACATTTAGGAGTAATTTTCTAACCTTTATCCCAGTTGCAGTTCAATATCTACTACTTCACTGGCAAGAAAAATTGCAAATTATATTCCTAGAAGAGGTGGTAATCTCTTCCTTCATGTGAGGCTAAAGGTCAGGAGCAAAACAGATTGTTACACGTCATGCATGTCTGATAATTATGGATAGATCTTAGCTGTCCTTGAGTGTGCAGAGGCTGGAATCAGAACCGCAGGAAAATCCTGGGCACAGACACTGGAATTTACTGTATGTGGTCCAGGTTGGGTACACATACTATCACTTCACTTAGCATTTATCCCAAACTCTTTCTGCTTTTTTGCATAATGGTGAGCCCAAATTACATGAATTTTGTTAACATATTACCTAAGAGCAGACCAGATCCTAGTACCTTATGAGTAGGTACCTAGTACCCTGTTTCTGAGACTGTAAATCCAAAGTTGGAGCTGGGAATTACACATTTTTTAGGCAGAATTGGCAATAATTCTGGAGAATTTAGGTGGATCTTCATTTTCTGCTACTTGTCAGGGGCATTGTTTACCTGCTGAGTTGAATGCAGGTGTATTTAACCTAAATTCTGTAGTGTTTTGCCTTGTTGTCCTTGATTGTAACATCAAAACTGGATAATGAATATGGTGAACTTTTTACTATGTAGATATCATTGAAATCTATGTGGGTAAAAGTAAAGAAAGCATAAGGGATTTTGGAAGCTTCAAAGAAAGCATTCCAAATGTCCTCACAAACTATTAAAAAATGAAATAATTCTTAGCAAGCAGAGGATTGTGAAGAACAAACTCTACAATAGACTCCTGAATATTTAGGGTTTTTTTGGAATGTGTGTATTAGCTCAAAATCCTTTAACTGAATTCTTATCAGAGGACCATATTATGCACTGGAGAGAAAAATTAACTAAGACCCAGTCTGGATTAGCATACTGATACTCTAATATCCAATTACTAAGACAAAGATTTGCAGTTGATAGAGCAAAAGAAGCTAAAAGCATATTCCAGAAGCAAGATAGGAAGCAATGGTCTTTCTCCTGGAAAATACTGGTACTAAAGTGCAGATTTATGGTGTTCATCGTGTTCAAAAGCATAGGATAGACCCCTTCAGGTACCAGTGAGTATCTGTAGAAAAAGGAACCACCTTACCATCCACTGAGAGGAATATGAAGGGACCAGAAGTCTGAGATCACAGTCTCTGTAGCCAGCACCTTCAAAATAAAAATTGTTATGGATATTTTAATTATGTGATAGAATTAACATCTCTTATATTGAATATACACATCCTTGGTCAGGGAAGCAAATCTGTGAAGGTGAAAAGTGCAAGTATCAAACCGAAGATCCTAATTTTGCATTTTAAAGGTGCCAGTTGATTTTGTTTTCAAGGGTTCTGTAGAGTTTGACATACAGTTTTATTAGGTTAGCACAATTATCCTGAAACCACTTATGGACATCACTGACAAACGCGGCTCTTGGGAGCATGATTGTGAGAAGACGCTCAATGTTTCTGAAGTGCCTTCTGTAGTAGTACTTGAGCAATTGACATTGTAGAGTAATAAGACATTATCTCCAGACTATCAAGAATTAGCCAAGTAATTATTTTTTTGAGCTCTATTTCTGTAAAAATATTTAGGGGCTTTTGTAGCGCAGTCACATTTTTGATTGTAAGGAATATGCCATAGGTGTAACTGCTCAGCAATGGGCGTATTTATGTGGGATTTTTCAGGCAGATGTTGGAGTGCTTTGCCAGGCAGATGTGGTGTTTATTTGGCTGAAGTGCCAAGCTGGCCAGGAGCCCTGTGGCTGCAGCAGTACCGTTCAGAGCTCAAGATAATATACTCTGCCTTTCAGCAGGCCTTATTAGTTTGGGCTCAGTGCCATGCTGACTGTGGCTCTGCTCTGGAGCTGACTGGTGCCCAGCTGGCTGGGAGTGTGATGAGAGTTTACATCAAACACAAAGTAGACTTATCCAGCAGACTTTTCCAGGATCTCTTTCGTTCCCCAGCACCCTAATCCAAATCCTGGTGAAGTCAAACGAATGGTTCCCATTTACTTCATTAGTCTTTTGATCAGACCATGATACAATGTTGCATTTGCCCCAGTACCAGAGCATGCTGCTACAGGCATTCACAAGACTGAGTTTAGGATGAGTTCATCCTTATTGTGTCACAATTTTCTGGCATTTTCTTTCTTGCTGTAATACTTTCTTTTTCTCCTATGAGCAACTGCAAGTATGACCCCACTTTAAGAATTTCACCCATGACTATTTTTCATCTGTTTTAACCTGCTTGCCTACCTATGGCTAATAAATTGTGATTGTGCAGCCAATTTTTACCACATCTAACGTAGGAGAGAGAATTTACAATATGATTATTTTGCCTTTAAGTGTTTAATTTTGCAAATTAAACAGGCTGGAGAGCTGGGCGGAGAGGAACCTCATGAAATTCAATAAGGGCAAGTGTAGGGTGCTGCACCTGGGGAGGAATAACCCCCTGCACCAGTACAGGTTGGGAGCTGACCTGCTGGAGAGCAGCTCTGAGGAAAGGGACCTGGGAGTCCTGGTGGACAACAGGATGACCATGAGCCAGCAATGTGCCCTGGTGGCCAAGAAGNATTGCTAAGAAGATTGTGTCCTGTGTAGTCTTGCTACTCACAAGACATGATTGGTATCATAACAATGATCTACATAGTAATGAAGTTCAAAGTGCCCTGTGCCTAACATTTAGGCAAAACTGGCATTTGTAAAACCCCTAGCGAAATCTACAATATCTCAGTGCACGCTTGGTCCAGAGGCACGCAGCTCCAGGAGGGTAAGGCTGCAGTTCATCACAGCAACCCATTGTGATTTCTAGTTATCTCAGCGTAACCCCAAGCGTGAACTGGCAAGCTGGAAGGGGTACCACAGTACTAACCATAGGAGTCAACCAGTGTTCTGAATCAAGAGCCACGAGTACAGTATGACAAACTCTTGCCTGGAGTTAATGTTTATGGCCAGTTTTATAAGCTGCTGAAAAGCAGGACATATTGCTACACCCTGAAATATAATGGTGTCAGTGACTGCGGGTATAACAAACTGCAGAGCCTCCTCCCAACCTTTTGGATTAAGTAATAAAAGAAAATGATTAAGAGGGCAATTCCATCGTTTTTCTTTTGTTGAATAAAACACTTTTTTTCCTTCCTGACTCGCTAACAGAGACAGCCATGAAAATGAATCATTTGGCTTCACCCAAAATGATGGATGATCCTGCTAGAAGAGCATGACAATGATAGACAGACATCTTCTGAAGGAAAAGGTAATAGAAAAGACTGACACTTTGATAGGCACCATGATGAACAAGCCCTCAGGGGCTGTGAGTTAATAGGTTAACAGAAGTGTTCTAGCTCTCCCAGCCCCTTCTGTCTCTGTGCTCCTTTTAGAGCTCCTTCAAGCATCAAGAGAAATAACATTATGAACAGAGCACAGATACATTTTGTAATGCAGCAACGTGATTTTTGTGTATTTCTTAACATTGTAGTGAAACACAGAATGAAACTACTTTAAGTGAGATGTAGTAATGCCCATTCTGCTCAGCCCTTATTAGAGCCTTTTTTTCCTCTGCCATGTCTTAGATGTTGCCCGCAGGTAATATAATCTCCTAAGGATATTGCACATGCTGAGTTTAATCACCTGTGCAATATATTGTCACAATCCTGCCGAAGTTGATGGTGGGCCACATTCTGAGGTTGACTAAACCAGAAGATAGCCCAAATAGTTTCCTTGACATCAACAAAATATGCGGCTGATTTCTTGGTTGGCTGCTAACAGAAATATTTCACCATTATGAAAATAAGAAGTTAAGATTTATTCAAATTATTTTTAATCAGTTATAGCTTTTCTTTTTTTCCCCTCATAATTTCTTTTCCTTGTAAGCTTGTAGTATTTTTTCTCATAACACAAAGTCACTGATTGTATGCATTGGTGGTTTTCCCTATTGACATCTGTTAAGAGGTTATGATTTTGCAAGCCTCATGATCTTAGCTTAGCATTTAAGCTAACGTATACTCTACCGTTTTTTTATGTCTTTTGCTTTATGGAGTGTTTCGATTTGAACTCATATTTTCTTACCCAGTTTTCAAAACCAACTGCAAGGTTAGGCTTTGACAGGAAGGATTTGGTACAATGAGGTTGAACAGTTTTATAGTAAAAATATTAATATATTTCAAACTAACATGAAAAATAGTAACATAAGTAAATGAATAATGAGGTAAATAAATAAACGTGAGCTCTAGAATGTCAGTTCAGCATGCTTTACAACTAAAAGAAAGAAAGCTAATGTATTTCAGATTAAAAGAATGTGAACTCACAGTTGGCAAAGTTTCTCTGAGACTGTAATGAAAAGTCATAAGATATACTTGTTTGTGGTGTTAGTAGTAAGAGATAATGTGTGGTTCCCTATACAGGATAGCAGAGGACAGATCAGCTCCCTTACATACAAAATCCTTTTCTGTACTTATCTTTTCCCTTACTTATTTCTTTTTAATGCCCCCAGACGTGGATTGTCAATATGTCTCTGCCTACACATGCCACATTTCTGTATATCTTAAAAGGCATTAGTGCAATCCAAAGCAGCTTGGGGTGTGTATTTTGTAAACACGTGACAAATGCATTTATTGATAGATTTCTAGTCTGGCTTCAGGATACAGTCAAGTTAATATAAAATATCAAGTTTGTATATAAAATAAGTACACTTGAATTTAACTAGTATAACCAAACTCTGTATTTGAATGGGAAAAAGTTTACCTCAACTATTATTTTTTATGTTGGCTTGTTTATTTAAAAAAAAAAAAATCATTAAGTGTATCTATCACTTTCTCATCATGTACAAGGGTATTTCTGATTTTCAGTAGTACATAACAGGGGTGTTATGCTGTTACTTAAAAGAATACGTAGCTATCACATCAATAAGTTTAACTCCAGAAATAGGGCAGATCAAGTTGGTTTATCATAGAATCATAGAATGTGTTAAGTTGGAAGGGACCTTTAAAGGTCATCTAGTCACTGGCATCACTCCTGGGTATTACTAGACTTTCTAGTATATGACTGCAGGTTGCTAAGCAGGAGCATTGTGAAGCTGTTTTGTACTATGAAATAAAATCCTTTAAGAATTACAAATCCCATTACAGTGGTGGCCTTCAACCTCATCCTTCTACACTAAGCAGCATGTTATAGGTGTGTTAAAACAAAGTCAAAACACTGTCAGATCAAAATACTTCACAGCACAAAGTGTGTCCTTGTGTTGAGCCTGTGAGGACACAATACAGACCAGAAAGGGTGCTAAATTGCTTCCTGTGCTTTTGGGAGTTATTTACATCCCAGACAATGAGAATTAAGAACACGCAGATTATAAAGTTCAGTCTGCTTTATTTCTTCTCTCAGGATATTGCATGTATTAAAATAATCTGTGATTCTTATGAATTAATCGATAGTTACTGTGGATGGTACCTCACTTTACAGCCCCTCTTCCAGGGAGCTTACACGCTGTATCAAATAGCACACCATAAACAGAGCACACAACAAAGTGCCATACAGATAAATTGTTTGGAAGAAGAAAATCCAGAACTAAACCTCATGGGTATCATACCTGCTTCATTTTCTGCCTAGCAACGAACCAGTTAATTCGGTCTTTCATTGGTAGAACCTAGAAATGCTTGTGTCAAGGGGCTATGCAAACTGGTATTATATTAGCTAATGGTCTATTAAAAAAGAATGGACAGTTATTCTTCTGGAGCAAGCCACTGCATGGCTTTGTACCTTGGTTTTCTCATCCATAAAATAAAAAGAATGAATCTGAATTTCCTTTGTAAAATGCCTAAAAAATGTGGAGCAAGAGGGAGATGCTGCACTTGTGGAGTGTTAACATGGGTGCCCCAGTATGTGGATCACTGCTGGAATACAAGGGAAATGAAGAAAAAATTGATTGCAGCTCGTTGCCTGTACAGCATGTGCTGGCTGCACGGCAGGGAGAGTCCTGGCAGGCCTGTTGCAGTCCCCATCCCACTGGCAAAGGAAAGGAAATGAAGGGGGTGAACCAGCTCTCTGATTTACTGCTGCCAGAAAATGTGGAGCTTAGCAGTACTTTTTTTTTTACATAGATATTCAGGGCTGCGGTGAATTATCCATGTACGCTTCAAATGCAGACTTATTTAGAGCTGATGCTTTTTGTGCTATGTTTATCCTAATAGGCTCATGACTTGTAGCAATAAAGACAAGTCAAGTAATAATAGTATGAGTTGTAGATATCTGTGTTTTTACAACACACTGGCATACATGCAACCCATTGATACTTGAAAACAAAAATGCTTTTGAAATAAAACCCTCTACACCTTTAGTCCAGCATACTTCCCAGATCACAGATTGTCCATTTCTTTCATTTGGAATATGCCCTCAATGCCAATTATCTTTGTAGTTTACTGCTCTTTCCTACAGAAAAAGGCAGTTGACATTAAGATATGTTCTAAAAGAACAGGCTGATCTGAACATTAAATTAACTCCTATGCATGCATGCACATATATCTCTATTTTAACTGCAAGCCAGATATTTCAGATGTGTCAGAGGATTTTGTCATTTATGTATGAAAATTAATTCATAAATCTTTTTTATATTTACAGCAGTCCTGACAGAATTTATCAAAAATGAGTTGCCTTATGGAACTATCAATGGATTAATAAAAAGAATCTGATCTAATATTCATGACACAGGAGACAACTGTAAATGGCCAGGCAACTTCATCTCTTTATTGTTACAGAATTTTTTTTTCATAACTTTTCCTTGTAGATTTTGTTTTCTCATTTCATAACTGCTTTAACGAAAGAACTGTGCCATCAATTTTGCTATACTGCATTATTCATGTGGAAGTATACACACCAAATTCAATGCACAAAGGAAAGAAATACAACAGAACGTACTATATTATTATTCATATAAAAACAAGAAAGCTTTCAAAATCACATTGTCGTGTTATATTTATGACCCAATAATGTTCTTCAACTGTGCAGGTCTTAATGTCCAAACACATCTTGCTGCCCTGTTGCTCACGGGAAATCTTAGTATCTAATTGCTTATCCCGATTACCTCTATGACTTGATTTTGTTCTGAGACCTAAGCAGCCAATAACTAGTTTGGGGAAAGGATCATTCTTACACTCAGGTCTGCTACGTGAACTGCTAGTTGCAATGGAATTTATTAGCTTATTGTGGAGGAGTATGCAAATAAAATAATGCTTTTATACTCGTGCTGGACTCTCAAGATACTCTTTGAAAGCCATTTCTATGCTGATGGTATTGGATTTAGGCTGAACTTGGAAGCTCAGCCCCAGAGGCACTCCTGTCTGAGCCGAGGGCTCTGCTCAGCATCCTGCCCTCGTTTACCTGTCAGCCTGCTGGCCCAAAGTATTTCTGAGAAACCTCACAATCTCACCTAGATGGGTGCTTGGAAGTTCATTGAAGTATGTGTTTCACTACTGCATAATGTTCCTGATGGTGCTAAATAATATTTCTGGGCCAGATTCTCATTTGGTGAAAAATGGCATGGATGCAAGTTAGGCAGCTTTACTGCACATGGAGTTCCTGCCCCAGAGCGGCCGTCTTGGAGTCAGTATTGCTGTTAGACTAGAAGAGATGCAACATTAAGCTTTTCCAGTCGGGGCTAGCATAAAGTGGTCTGCTCAGGTAGTGTTTTCTTCCATTCAAAAGTAATTAGTGTCCTCAATATTACAGGCATACCATTTACTTACTTTCTAATTTAGTACTACACTAAGGACAAATTACTTTCCAACAGAAAAAGTCAATGGTTTCATAGCAACCAGAAGTACCTGAGAGCTTTCCTTTCACGTTAAATCCCATCACAAGAGCGTCAAGCCTGGTGCTTGCTGCCTCATGTTGGTGCTGGGGACCGGCTGCTGCATACAAGCAAGTCTCTGAAATCATCTTCTTGTTGTGCATGCTAGAACCAGAATATGAGAGGCCGCCCCCTTACTCTGTCAAAAGTTGGGTGGTTTATTTTAATTAATTTCAACAGTTGCTTGTATAAGACAGAAGGGTGTTTTAAGTGGATTTTATCATCAGATCTTTTCTTTTGTGTAATGGTTTGATTTCATGCTTAGAAACTGTGAAATGAGAAGTTACTGAAAAAAATCAGTCAATATTAACTCCCTTCCAACTGCGTTCTTACAGAAACCAAATGGTAACCAATACCACAGTCTGATTCAATACATACAATTTGAAATGCAAATTAAAACATTTAATTATCGTTTTTTATAGTTGTTGGAGGTATCACACCCTATCGATGTCTCTTTTAGCCATAAACGGATCAAAGACTAGCTGCAATGCTTTTAAACCAGAGGCGTCCTGGGGAAAAACAAGCTCCCATGTGATCAGCCTTAACTCAGGGCTGTTCAGTGGTAGAGAAAGGGAAAGCAGAAAGAGGTGGGAACACATTGCACTGTGAGCCAGTGGCAGGTGATTCCTTTTGCTGTTACAGTACTTGGTAAGTACGATGATACAAGGTTATATTTGCCTTGACGATTGTTTAAGGCAAACATGAATTGTCGGTGGTTTCTCCATCTTTATGGTTCAGAGCCATGGGCCTCCAGCTGCTGAGTGCAGGTTACTCAGAGCTGATAGCTCCACCATTATGTGAATACGTATTTTATTCCCCAGAAATATGAATGCATGTAGGAAAGCTTTTCCCTGACCAAGTGCAGAAGCTCATCTCAGCACTCGAATGCTCTCTGTGGCTGTGCAAACAAAAACAAAAGCACAGGAGCTTGCTGATGCTTTGTATTGGTGGTTTTGAATTATGTACTTTTTTCTCAGTACTTAATAGAAATTAATTGTTTAGTGCAGGTTTTAATGACTGAATCCCTACAAGCTGTTATAGTGCTTATGCAGTTTTGGAGTTTGGGGGTCAATTTAACGAAGAAAAAAAGGTTAAAAAAAAAAGGGGGGGGGGGGATAGGACATGACTTGCTGACAGACCCTACTTCTGGTTTCGCTTCTTTTCTCAATGGAGGCACATAGTCTCAATACACAAATCAGAACACAAAATAAGAAATTTGTCTTTGTTAGGCTTTGTATGTGGACAGAAATAAGCTTCAACTGATGCGAGATTTGGTAAAATCAAATATGCCCACTGGGAAAAGCTGTTACTGGATTTCATGAGAAAAGGTTGATTTCAAAAAGCTTGGTCTGTCATATGAACAATCGCTAAAATCAGTATTTTTATGCAGCAAAAGCATAAAAATTCCAATGACAAAGTGAGTCATGGTTTCATGGAAACAGGTTTCCAGAGCACCCTGAGAAGAATGAGACAGTTGCCCTAGGGTTGGCATGGTGATGATACTTTCTTTTACGGTACACCTGAACAAATGAACACATTAAATTTGCACATCATTTGACATTGCCAGAGCTTCTGTTGCCTTTTGAGGCATCTTTTTTCAGTATGTTTTTTTTTTTTTCTGAACATTACTTTATTATCTTAAATGAAAGGGTATATTTCATACTGTATCTATGCTATTGCTTAAACTTCCATTTTCTCACCTTCAGGTTCTCCCAGTTGTTTCTGGCTCATAAAAGGTACCTGGGCTACACTTCTGTGGACACTGTGTATTTGGATGTTCAGAAAATGATTTTCACCATATAAAGCATCTCATAGCAGCAGACTGGCTGTGAGGTAATGTTGTTTGAACTTTGTGTTCTGCATACAGCCTGAAGTGATACCGAATTCCTATGGTTTTCTTCTGGTGGGGTTTTTTGTTTGTTTAATCCAAGTCCGATTTGGAGAGGTGCTAGATTTGGCCTAGTTTGCTTTCACCTGAACAATTCTATTATTGTCCCTGCTAGGAATGAAAACAAGCATTGAAGTCTTTGATTGGCAGCTGTGTTTAGCTCTAAGTGCAGTTCTAGGTTATTAAAAGTAGTTTAAAATATTTTATAAGTGACATGTTTGCATGTCACACATCACTTTATTTTTTTATAACCTCAGAATTAAAATTTTGGACTGTGACTGATAATCCATAGGAAATATATATAGATATTTAAATTTCTAAGAGAACTGAAGCATTAAAGTTGCAGAACTAAAGCTGATTCTTGTAAGAATAATAAATCCACAGAAATCATAGAAACACAGATTGTGACACAGATAGAGACGAATATAACAAAGCATTAAGCAGAAGGATACTCTAGGAAGAGGGTGATTATAAAAAATAAAGGAAAACTTCTGCTAGTATAAATTTGTAAGAAGGAGGACAAGAGAATGTAAGTATGAAAATTAACTTGAATATCTGTACTTTTGCAGAAAAAAATAATTCCCTCAGGCTGTTGTTCATCTGGTGCCCAGTTTGTGTCATACAAACCAAGGTCATCTTAACAAAGTGTAAGCATATTCATAGCTGACAAGATTTGTAACCTGCGTTGTTTTCTGTATTTATATGATGTTTATTTAATTGACTGTATTCCATTAAAATTAAGCTGTGTTTCATAAGCTTCTGAATTTGTTCCACTTCTATGAATTCCCTACCTTTCCTTCCAGTAATTTTATATTAGAAAAAATTATGGTGACTAGCAGGAGGAAAAGATGAACTGTTCATGTTTTTAATTGGTATCAGTAAAAGATGAATTGATTGTCTGTACTCTGGTCACCCTCAAAGCCTACATTAGGCTGTTGGGGAACAATACATTTATTTGGTAATCTGTTCAACACTTGGGATATTAGAAAGATACCATTTTACTATAATAGCAAATGCAAAACCAAAGTTCCATCATTGCTGTAATAAGTTAAACTTATAAGTTGAAGTTGTCTTTTTCCTCGTCCCTTTCTAGATCTTTCCAAAATATGAATTGTTGGAAATCTATGCATGTTTTTTATGCAAGAAGTCGGTGCTTTTTTCCAGTACTATGGAAAAAAATTGTAATGCGTGGGTTGCTTATACAGCTCACTCTGCCGGTTAGCCTATTGGGCTCTAAATCTGACCTATTATTTTTGCTTCCTTCAGTACATTTGCTTGCATTTAATGCCTCATCTGTTTTCCCTCATGATTTCAATGGCAAAAGTTGCTCGGTTTTCATTATGGTAAAGATTCCACTAAAGTTTTGGATAGAAACAGAATTTAAAGTAGTATGGTGATTTTAAATTCTCTGTTACAGATGAGTAGTAGAATATTGGGAATATTGCTGCTATCTGTGCTTCAGAAAAAAAACAGGATATGTACAAAGTGAGGTACAAGAAGGTTTTGGAGGGCAGAGAAAATGCATTCCAGTGGGAGATTTCTGCTGAGCCCATAAAAAAGAAAGTTAAGCCTGTATAAACACCTTTCTGCGAAGAAAATATGAAATACTGCAGTGTTCCAAAGAAACATATAGAAAGAACCAGTAGCTGGGAGCTAAAGCAAGGCAATTTCAAATTAGAAATAACACACATTCTGTTGTTTTTTTCTCTCTGTTTCACAGAGATGGTAATTAAACTTCGGGACAGGCTACATTGCAGTAGAAAATCGTGGACGTCATCTCGGGAGGCTTTCAGATACAGTCTATCTACTTTCTGAAAGTTATTTTTCGGCTGAACACAAGTTATGGGGCTCAATACCAGAGGTAATTGGATGGAATGTAAGTATCTGTGAAACAAAAACTCAGTGTAGATGAACTAATCTCTTCTCCTGGCCTTAAATGTATGAAAATATAGATTACATTACTGGAATGTGTTTGTTTCCTATACCTAATTGGTTTTCTTTCAGGACTCAAAATATTTTAGTCACTGCACTGCTTGCATCACTAACCTTTAAGAATTCAAAACAATGTTCTTTACTGCTTGCTGAATTGTCACATACTATATGTCTCTAAATCCATCTGAATGTGCAATTTTCAATTCCTTATTAGCACCAGGAGCCCAGTCAAGGATGACAGAACAGCATCCAATTTTGTTGATCTCTATTACAATTACAACAGTCAAAAGATGTATAAGTGCCATCCTACTGCTTAAATCTCTTGAGGAAAGACTGCTTGAAAACATGCTATATCACGGGGATTATTGATGGAAATAGGATGATTGCCAGAAAATTTTAGGAAGAAAAACTTCCTAGGATGCATTATGGCACAAAGGTGTAATCCACCAAGAATGGACTGTCTTTGGTGTGAATCTCCATGGATGGATTCCCCACAAAGCACTGGGTAGAAGGTACCACCAGATAGTTGCAATAGCTCCACTCTGGGAGCAAGGTGCTTCCTTGTATCCAAGGACACTGTGCATATTTTTATTTAAAGTTTCCATATTCTGTCAGAGCAAGTCAGAAACTGTACAGAGATTGTATTGTACATATAACAAGGAGGGTGCTCGGGAGAACTGATGGGGTGGGGTTAAGCCATGTCCCAAGTGCCCTATCAAGGAACTTCAAGATTATTTTCTGAGGGGAGTGTCAGCTACTGTTGCATCACTGATTTAGTACAAAAATGTGTACTAAATCTGCCCTAATCCCCACTCTTCCTTATTTTGCCTTACTGTATCCACCTCCCGCAGCTCTTACTACCAGAGTGCAATTGATTCCACTCTTTCAAGCATGTTCTGTTTTGATTCACTTTGTCTCATTAAGTATTTACCTTCTTCCTATTTCTGATAGCTACTGAAGTCCTTTCTCCCCAAAGATATATTCATTCAGTTGGGGGTTTTTTCAGATTTTATTAATATCAGGTTGGGAGAAAAATATAATAAGCAACCATGGCTGTAGACTGTTCACTGGAATAAACTGTTAAAGATTTTTAAGAAAATTATGCTGTCTTGTAAGCCATGGTCTTTGTAAACAAATGAAGTATACCAGGATAAAACTTTCCTGTCTAAGCTATTATGATGTGTTGATGACACAACTCTTTGGTTACTCCAGTCTTGAACATGGGCAGATTGTTGACAATTGGCTTTTCCCAGCTCCTGTCTATCTGTAAAGACCTTTTCATGGTTGTTATTGCTATCAGCCCTACCTCCATGCTCTCATTGCTTCTGATCTAGATTTTGTTGCAGCAAGGAGTGATTTCCCACAGAAAGGCCAGCAGTGCTTTCACTTCCCCCAAAAAAACTTCTCCTTGGAAGGCAGAGTTGTGAAAAAAATAATTAAAAAATCAACCTATTAAATCCTGCCTCATCTAAACCTTAAAGCCCAGCTCAATCCGTTTTGCGGGTTTGACCTGCCAGCTGGTGGGATGCCTGAGGTTCACTGAAGTCACAGTGTCATCAGGTCCCAGTCAGCTAGCACGTTTGAATCTGGGGGTAGATAGCCCACCTGAGGATGCAGTTAATCTTTTGAACTCTTCATGAATTTGAATCCTGACTTGTACATCTTGTTGAAATTGAATTGATTATCTCCTCTTTTCACCACATCCTATTATATAGGTACTTCTTGGGTAAGGAATTGTCTCTATTAGCATTTCTGTCATGCAGAACAAGCGTTCTGTCAGTCTTGGCAGCTCTTTTTTACTACAAGTCTCTAATGTGAATTGAATTTTATATAAATTTCATGCTGCAGCTTAAATAGTCTCCCTTGAAGACTGACTACCTGTAACACTCCTTTTAGTGGAGAGTCCTCAAAGAATCCCAACTATAGGACTCAGTAGTGGAGTTAAAAATCAAGAAGTAGGTTTTAGGTGAAAGAAAATTTTATCCAAAGCATTTTGTCACAGTAATTTCAGCTGTTTCCTTCTTAGGGAGGAAGGCTAGCTATGATTTTCTAGAGTGCTGGGTATTTCTGATGATCTACATTCTTAAATATCAGTTCCCAGGTGTGAAACTTGAAACTAAGTCGTTAGAGCATTCTGCTTTTGAAATATTCTTCAAAATATCCTTCGCATGTAAGGAAGGATAATTTTGGAATCCAATCAGCAACACATATGGCACGCCAGCTGTATTTCTTATACATCGTATCCCCATAGAAGACATGGGAAAACTTGGGGAAATTTTTCATTGATTTTTAGCTCTGTCCAGGATTTCATCCACAGAGAACTAGTGGTACCTCACAACAAATACCCATTAATAGTTTTGTTCCCAGAATCTCCTTTTTGGAAAACAAACAAGCAACAAAAAACCCCCCACACATGAAAAAGTTCCCATTCAAAGGCCAATAACCTCTCTTCTTCCTGTAGAGGAGGGTTTGTGCATTAGAAAATGTTGTAATAGAAGCATTTTGCAAAACACCTTTAAGATGAGCTCTTATCTTGTTTACCAGTTCACCATTCAGTGCAGAGCTGCAATCATGCTCCCTGTTAAAGAGAATTAAGTTAATTCATTTTCATGTTGTGACCTGCAACAGTTTAATTTACTTTATACTATTCTGCTTGTTAATACAGGCTGGACAAAACACGATAACTTCAGGTTATGTTAAGTGTCTGATTTGTGATGCAGTCTACCTCTGCAATGACTACACTGTTCAAATTAATTAATACCAGATCATTATCTTTAGATGGCAAGCAGATGTTGAGGTTACGGTGTTTGTGAACCCTAAGTGCATTTTTTTTTCCTGTGCAGATCAGGAGCAGTTGCTATATAAATTGAGGATCCAGGGTCTAAGCCTTCTGGCAGTCAATTGGTTTTGTAATTATCTTAGTAATAGTTCTCAATTATTATTCAGTAAAGGTCGTCTTTCCTCTGCTAATGGGTCATGGCACCCTCTAGGGATCCATAGATGGGCCAGTTCTCATTTTTCTCATGTAAATGACTTGCCATCTGTGTGCCATGCAGGTTCATCTAAGGCACTTCTGAAAACACTGATTATTAATATCAAAGTTGGAGGCTCTGACAAGATAGTAGAATTACTTTAAATATTTTAAAAGGTGGGCTTTGTTTCCTAAAATTATCAAGACTCTTTGTTAAGTTTTGTAGACAGATTAATGACAATTCACTTAAGTAACACAATGATTAAAAATCTAAACTTTTTTTTTAAACTAGATCATATGTATTCAACCTGCTTATCTCTATCATATATCTTCAATTTAATTCACAAATTATTATGTTTGGAACACATATTAGAAATGCTTTTCCTTTGAAATTAGCTGCAGTCTGTAATGTTAACATTCAGACATTTTACTGATGTACATGGCAAATTTCCCAACCTTTGGAATGTTTAACTATTTCTAAGTCCTTTATTTTAAATTATATTTCAGTCTTTTAGTGTGTGTTTTATGCTAGTCAATATAACTCCTCTATATGTTCGTTCAATAGTATTTTGGTTTTTCATAGATGCAGATGAAATGCAAAATCTTCACTGATACAAGGAAAACCACTTTTTGCCCCCC
>VXBO01014552.1:0-17500 GCA_013400135.1 Rhinoptilus africanus
ATTGCAGTACTAAAATTATATGTTTTTAAGTTATGTGTTTTGCACTGTAGCTGTCTTTGTTTATTTAACTTATAGAAGGCATTAATTATAGCCCAGAAGTCCAGCTGAGAGCATCCCCCTATGCAGGAGAAGGGAGATGCCATTTTTGGAACTGAGCAACAGTAATCGGAGAAGTGCTAAAAGGTGTGGTTTTAGTATCTAGGTTAAATATTATTTTCTCACCTTCCCACATGCATTAAATTTCAGGTGTCAGTTTATTACTTTGCTGTGGATGTCTGTTAGATTAAGAATTAAAGTCAATGATTGTTCTTGAAAATGAAGCTTTTTCCATTCATGAAGCTATTTTTTTTTCTCCAAAATTGAGCCTGGTGGTGGCAGACACCTTAGGCACAGACACCTGATGCAGAATATGCTGATCCAGAATATTTTTCATAGATGCCATAGACACTTTTCATGAATCTCTATTTTGTCTGCATATCGATCGCTTGCTTGACTGTTCTGAGATCAGTATTGAAAATGAAATGTTNGTGGGATATTTTGAATTGGTTTTCTTAAAGTGATCTGCATCTACATATTCCTAATTTCCAAGGAGCTCCACTGCCATTTGTACAGACCTAAAGGAACTGGCTGCATTTACAGGTACTCAGTAGCTCTAAAAAACAATGAAATATGATGGCTACTTTGTATTGCAACTTTTTGTCTTCATCAGAAGGGTTGAATGATTATCTCCTATGAACACTAGGTCATTCTAACAGATTATGGTTAGCAATTGAATGTTAAATTTTTACACAATTTACAGTATGGACAGCCATTGAAAAGGCTGTAAATAAACAGTAAACTGTGTTAACCTGTAGATTCCTGAATATTTTATGCAAACACACAGTACTTGAAAATCCATTACAAAATTGGCTATTTCTTCTAGGAGGATGTAGGTGTCCCTCTTAATATAAGCACACAGCACATCAAAATCAAGACCAAAGTGTACTCAATATGTTATTTTAAAATAGCAGACTCTTAATGAAATTGCCTTGTTTCTAACTTGAAGTCAAAATATAATTGTAGGATTCTATTGGAATCTGTTGTGGTAAGGAAAAAACAAATAGAAACTTGTCTCGTTGTGTGATTTTATGCAAGTTATTCCTTTCGTTTACTTAAAATGGCAGGTACTTCAGACAAACTATGCTCCTAACTTTCAATGTCATATCCATGCAAAGCAATTTTTTCACTTTGTATGTGAGGTGTGACATGAGCAAGTTTCTAGAAGTTACAAAATAACGCTAGTAAAATTAATACTAGTAATCTTTTGTTTCCGTGGGTTTATAATAGAGGTGGGTGGGGTTTCCCTTGTGCTTCCCATGATTCCTTCTATTTATGATTTCTACTGCACATATGCTTATCATTACTCACAGGTTATTCATACCAAACCTCTTTAGGTGGTCTTTGCTACATATCCAGTACTGAAATGTGATACCTCTATAATTACTGTATTAAAATAAAGTCAGCAGAGAAGTGTTAAGTGGTTACTAAATTGGCTGTGGCAAAATAATGATGATCTTGTCAACACTAGGAATAATTTTCTACAGTCACTCTATGGTAATACAAATAATGAAATAATCTTTTAAATAGCCATAATGAAGGTTGAAGGAGAAATGGCAAAATTTGGCATTGTGTCGTATATTCTTACACCTGTGTGCGCTACACCTTGTGCCTAGTCTCCTAATTAGCCTTTCATTATTTTCAAGTGTTTGTGGGAAGAGAGAAATGAGAGCATATCTGCTAGAGGAACAGTAGGCTCAGAGTGGGAGTTATCATGCCCACACATACTGCTGCTGATCCTACTTCATCCCGCTAACTGCTGTATTTTCATTATAAGCTTGGATTCTGTTTCCCTCTTTATTACAAGGATGTTACAGTTCTTTATTCTTCACTGACAGCTGGCAACAGGTAATGCTGGCTGTTATTTTGTTCGGTCTAGTCAAGTACATTCATTTCCAAATATAACCATGTTTTGTTTGCTGTATTTTGTTCTTGGTGTGGTTGAATGCCATCCTTGGAAAGATGTGCATTGAGCTAGTATTGAATAAGTGGCTTGCCTTCGGCATTCATGAGTAAATTCTGTAGTTTTTGTTTCAAGGCTTTGACATGTCATCAAGTGTAAATCTATTCTAATGCCAAAATCCCTCTTGATGTCTGATGCCAATCAGTAGCTTTTCATCTTGAAAAAGGTAGTGAATAATTTGCCCTGTGGATATTACACAGATACCATATATGGCAAGAAGCAAAGAGAGGGGAATCCCTTACCCATTTTTTAAATTCAAATAATCATGTTCAACCAGTTTGCTTTCCTAAATGCCATTGGTAGTCTGGTACATTTTCTCGCTTTCAAGTGAATATTGAATACTTGTCTAATTTGCATATTTTCGATGTGTGGAAACAATATGCTCTTTCTGCTGCAGTATTTTATTTCATGAGCAGTAGCCAACGTGCTGAAATATGCGAATTATATTACGTTTGTTATTTTAATAGGAAGCTCAAATCTTTTACCTCCCTCAGCTTCATTAGTGTTTTTTTTATAAAATAAAAAAAAAAAAAAGAAAAGGCAGTTACTATATAGGAAGGTCAACATTTTCTTTGTGAACGCAGTTTGCACCCATGATTTTGAATTTCAATGAACTGTAAACCCTAAGAGTGTCAAATTAAAGGCATAGAACATTGCAGTTCACTCACGAGCTCAAAAGTATATAATTTCTTTCCTTAGAAAGGGAGCCTACTGAAAACCTAATGAATGTGTTTATATAGTTGAATGGCAGTCATATAGTTTATACTCAGAAGAAAGAAGCAGTAGAGCTTTGTATTTAACTCCTTTTTAGTCTGAAATATTACAAGATTTTAGGGTGCACGGGGAGTATTGTGATTGTCTAATCTGACCTCCTGTGTGATACAGGTCATAGTACTTTGCACATTAATTCCTGCATCAGGGCAGATAAATTCTTCAGCTGCCGTGAACGTTTTGTACTGAGTCTGGTTGGTTTAAGCTGCCACCTTATCCTAAGTCGCACATTAGTAACATTGGTCATACCAATACTGTGAGGTATTTTCCTTATCGTTTGTAATAACATTGAACCTTTCACCTGAAGTTACTCAAAACAGCTTGCATGCCTTAATTAACTTTAATATATCATTATTTTAAAATGACAAGTCATGTGTATCATTTCCAATGTAGTTACTCAGGAATAGAATTTAAACTCGGCATGTTTTGGTTTAACTAATATATCATAAAAACACTCATTAGCTGATTCACTAACCAGTGATGATTTTAGGCTGAAAAATCTAATCATAATTATAGTAAGTTAATTTTGTCAGGTTTAAGAATTACTGAAAATTACAGTGAACCCAAACTGATATTTAAAGATATTTGCTAGTTGCATATTGGAGTTTGAGTTTTCGTTCTAAAATCTTAAGGCATCCTGCATGACATACTGCTGTGCACGGACGGACTGCCTTCATGCATAAGAGATCCCAAAGAACTTTAACAACTGTGTTTATACAGGAAATCATCCATGTATTATTTAATTGCAGCATTCATTCAGGAATGAAATGCAATAGCTGTCCAAGCCCTCAAAACTAACAGTTTATTTTGCAAAAATGTAAAAAACTATTTTGTCTAAATAAAATATTTGTTAGCATTAAAGAAGGCAAAGATTAATTAATTATCAAGGGTAGGATTTTGCTAGATCAGGGTTAATAGCCGACCTCTTCAGAAATGGACTCTCTAATACCCCGTGACAGTTGAACTCTAAATCTTGTATCTCATCTAAAAGATCCAATGGTTGGACAAATAATCTGACACCTAACTACTGAAAAGTAGCCAAATAACGTATTCCATTTTCCATTCAGTTTTCTTCCCTATGGTAAATTGGTCACCTGCTTTCAGTTAATGTCAAGATATTGTCAGTGTTTGTCACAGTTTTGGTGTCTATACAGACAAACTGAGACGGATGTAGCAATGGGGCAATGACTATAGCATGAATTAAAACTACTGTGTTCTAAATACAGTCTCTCTGGTAATTAATCAGTGCTATAGTTTTATAGGAAACAATATGCAATCTTTCTCTTCACTGAAATATTTCACTATAATACTATTTTGGTGTTTTTAATGGTATTTGTAATGGTACAGTCGAGTAGGGACTAATGAGCCACAGAGACCCGTTACCGTACACATACAGCAAGCAGATATTCTTTGCTCTATCCAGACAGCACCTGGCAGAGAATAAACACATAACATGCACATAAAAAAACTAAAGAAATTGACACCACCAAATGTCATATTAACACCATTATTACTATTCTGCTGGGTGTATTTGGAGGAACTTAAAGGATAAGTTAAATTAAGACAAAACTAGGAAAAAGCATGGAGCACAAAAAGGTGCTGGCAGTGGGGCAGCAGGGAAGATAACACAGATGTTAAGTGAAAATGAGGTAGGGACTAAGGAGGGAGAAGGTTGGAGCAACCTGCACAAGGCACGGGAATCCTGGGCAAACCTACAGGAAGTTTTCTTACTGTCTGAATCTCCCTTCTTTGCCTCTTCTGCATCTTTTCATACAGTTTTGAGGTCTAGCTAGGTCTGGCTAGTTTAGTCTTGCCTTTTTGCTCTCCCTTCTTGGGTCCTTGTGCTGTGGAATATACATGAGCCTAGCAAAAACAGGCTCTGGTTTGGCTGCTTCTGCTAAAATCCAGGCTACTAATTTCTGGGGACTTTTTTTTATTTCTTGTGAAGAGCTTTGCAACTCTGAATATATTTGTGGGTGTGGGTAGGAAGTATTACCTCCTCTCTGCTTAGCTTCTGGTCGCTGGAGTTCTCAGTACACTGAAGAATTCAGTTCAGGCTCCCAAAAGTACGTCTCTCACGTCTAGTGAAAGTAAAATAGAGGAATAGCAACTCCCCCATAGACTGGACTTGTTACCCTGGATTTGGAGTTTTTCTTGCAAGAAAACATTTCTTCACTGCTGTATTAAAGTTATGGTTGAATCTTTGATCGAGGCTGTACCTAACTTTCCATCCTTGTGGCAAGCTACTAAAAATTTAATAACAAACTTCCTATTGGGATCTTTGCTTGTAACAGCTTCTGTTAAAAAGCATATTGAGCTGTAGAGGCTGCTTCAGTGCAGATAAACTGTATGGCAGGTGACCTACAACTTTTATACTGCAGAACTGAAGCGTGTTGGCAGAGGTTAAAATGCTAGATGAACTTAGCTTTACCGTGCATTTTGCCAAAAACTGGCATAAGTTAGGCTGGGCAGAAGTCTGGGTTTCTGTGGCTAGGTTTCTGCCAGCGTCTCACTGGTGATCATACAAGAGATCTCTATCACCGTACTGGAAAAACTGGTGTTTCTAAATCCTGTCTGAGTACCTTAGCTATTGCGCCATTCTCTATTGGAATAATTTGTTGAATAGATTTGTCAGAGAACAATGTAGGTATGTGTGAAAATTGAACAGGGTGATAGTGATTAGGGTCCAAATAAGGAAAATAAATTACCTAAATGAAGGTGTCTGTGATGAGCTAGAGGCATAAATAGCGAATGTAGGAAAAAGGAATGTCCAGAGGTGATAGTTTTTGCAGTGGAACAGTAGATTACATTCAGCAGGAGTTATGTTAAGAATGAACTAGTAGATTTCCTTGAGCTGGAAGGTTTTTTTACAAGGTTAGATTAAATTTAAAAATATATTACTCTAGTTACCACCATCATATAAAATAATTCAATAAATAACGGTTAAGTAATTACTTATTTTTTAAATTATTTTTAACATTTGATCATCAAATAGATCTACTTTCTTCAGTCCAAAGGTCAAATGTAAAATACGGATTACCACTTGTCATCAGGCTTGAGTTCTCAAAAGACCTCACCTTGCATTGCTAAGTGACTGATGAAGCTGCATTCAATGACACTGAGCGTGGACATAATCTGAAATCTGGATGGAAATGTTCTGTTTAGATTCTTTATTTTTCCCCTGTACCACTACGGGAAAAGGACATACTCTATGAAAGCCTGTGCTCTCCAGTAACACTGCGCGGCTGCTAAAACCAATTATAGGGAATGGTTGCTGGGCAATCAGGCGTCAAGTAAACTGAGATCCCTTAGCTTTCCCATACTTATCTTGATTAATGATTTAGCTAGTCATAAAATACAGTGTATTTGTAATTTAGATAGAATACTTAATGTTTTTCAGGGGAAATAAAAAATGTGTCTCATCTGTAATAGCCTTTCTTCTGGTTGAAATAGGCTGTAATTAATATTATAAATAAAATCAAATTGATATAAATCTCTAGTATGTTTTAATGGCAAAAGCTTTTCCATTTACCATGACAATTAATACAGAAAGTATCAAACTTGTCGTCATTTGCAGTTCTTTCAGGTGACGCTTTATGGGGGTTTTTTTGCAAAAACAAGTTACCTGCTTCTCACTTATTTGTTTTCAGCAATAGCAAGGTCTGATCCAACTTTGACTAGCATTGACAGAAGGCTTTCCATGAGCTTGCATAACACAAAGACTGGGGTCTAAATTCTATTCAAAAAAACCAAACTACAATGTTATAGAAAATATTTATCAAATTTCTTTTCTTCTTTGGTTTAGCCACATACTATCTAAGTATTTTGGTTTTAATAGGGAAATATGGACCAGTTTCTTTCAAATTGGGCCAAGATATTCTTTCAAAATAAGTAGTAGCATACCAAGGTAATACCTTTGGTGTTCCATCTGAACAAATGTAAAAGGCATAGCCAAAACTGTCCATACCAAGTTCTATAAATATACTAAAAGATAGGAGAATGGTAACCACATACATGAGAAACAAATTGCCTTCAAAGTGTCCATGTAAATTTTCCCACAAAAATATGAAAGTGACATTCATTCACAATGTCAGAAGAATATTATTTTTATGCTTTGGCTCTACAGGCTTAACACATGCACTAACTTCTTCATGATTTGTTCTATCTTTGGGCTATTTTCAGTGTAATCTTTTTATGGGGCTATATTTTGTATAAAAATACAGTTTTCTTGACATAAAACATATGTTCATAGGACCATAAAAATGCTCCTTCTTTTGGGTGCCCAGGACCATTAATAATGCCTAAATTATTAAAAGACAAAACATTTTACTTCAAAGTTGGGAAAAGAGTTTCAAGGTTACCTCTTTTTTTAAGTTACTTATTCTTCTTAGACACCAAGAACCAAGTTTACTTAGTGCTTAGGTTAGCTGGGTGCATTCACACCATTGCAAGAATCCTGCACCTACATAATGCAAACAGTTACAAATGTGTATATAGAGAGGTACATACTCTTTTTGTAACCTTCAGGGAAAAAAAGGAATATTAACTACTTTCAGTCATTCCATTTGTGGTCTTTTATACACTTATGAGAATTTGCTGTTTATTTATCTACATCCTTTAAAAATGTCAGACGCTTTGCAAACACATTTTAAGACAAAGTCTTTCTTGTGAAATAATTGCAGCTGAAGTAGACAATATGCTGAAGAAAGATGCGAAATGGAAAATTGAAAAAAAAGTAGGCAATGATTTCAATATATTTCTTAAATTTTTTTGCACAGTGAAGTACTATGCTATTATTAAAAAGTTAAAAATCCCTAGTGATTAATTCATTGTATCCTATGCAGAGGATAGGCATTTACTGAACGTCTTAAGAAACAACTTATTTTATTTATTAAGTATATAACAAGCTTTAGAACAGGTAGCAGCAGCACTGCGTTTGAAGTTCAATGAAGAGCAATTCTTTTTTGTAAGAGATGAAGTTCTGCCTTTGATTTTCCATTGTATAACACTGAGAACCAGAAGAAAAGAAACACGCATTTTAGTGGTATAGTTGCCCCATAATTTCATACCAGAATTTTTTCATTTGGCATGCATCAAATAAAATCTACTAGTAGCTTAGGAATCAAATTCATCTTATTGTTTAATATTTTCATTTTCTCCATTATTAACCAAAGCAGTTGGCCAAGATTTTTCCAACTAAGAGGAAAAGTCAGTAATGAAGTCAGGCATTTCTCAGTAATCTTGTTTAATTGAGAACTAAATGACATAGTATCTTCTTTAATTCTGCTTTTCAGAGAAAAAAAAAAAGAAACTGTGCCTTCTTTATAAATTAATTAGTTTTGGTTTGCATCAAAGGAGCACCTGAATTCTTTCCTCATTTTACCTCCTGAGGCACCACATCAAGACCACTCCTATATCTACCTGCTCATGCTGAAAAGGGGGGTGTTACTGAATGACCTTTTAATGAATACTTTATTCAATGAACACAATCTAAGAAACAAACAAAAACTGTGCTGAGCTATGTCACAGTTAAGGCCTGTGTACTCATCTTCCAAAGAGATTACAGAGAAAATATATTCTTCTTTAGCTTTTGAGTTAAAGTGGGGCAGCTGCAGAACTTGTTTCATCCGATCTTCATGATTCTTCCATTCCATTGCCTAGAAATAAGACTTGCCCCACCACTGGCCATTAGGAGGCTTTTCCTATCAGCTGGATGATCTACCTCTCCCCCTGCTACTAGGTAGCTAGCTGGTTTGGGATTCACGGCCTTGGAGCTCCCACCCCCGTTCCTGCCACAAGTGTATGAGTCTCTTGGTGTGGAAGAATCTGGCCTTAATGACACTTTCATTGGCATCTTGCACCAAAGATGGTTCCCAGAGCAGGCAATGACTGCAGGCAGAAGTACCGGCAGCCTCTCCTCCCAACAGGTGAGGGAGAATTTTGTTTGTCAATCTGCAGTATATAATATGTGAACTTAGTAAAAGAAATTTTAAGCAAAAAAGGCTGCAGGTTGGTTTTTAAGGTGTATTTTTTTTTTTTATATAGAGTTCAGCATAGTGAGAATAATAAATATTTTTAAATAGTTCAAATTTTATTTTTACAATAACAATTTATAAAAAGAGAGATTAAACTCCTACATTTACAGTACTGAAATTTTCTGCTTATAGAGCTTTCATCTACTTTAAGTCTTCTCAAAGATGTCTTGAAATTCTGCAAACAAAACAACATTCTTTAACAAGAATTAAATCATAACAGGCAAAGAAAAAAATTTAAATAATACCATTCATCTTCATATTCTTATAGAAATGGTATCTGAAACTGGTTTCTTACACAGAAAGCATTTTCTGCACCCTGTAGTGTCAAAATGCAACAACTAAAATAATGATTTGATTTTATACACAGGTCAGTAAATAATCCGTAGCTGTGTTTCTGCTGTGTCCTTCAGATTTCGTATTAGTTCTTTTGATTATGTCCATCTTTTTTTCGTAATTGAAGTGAAGAAATTTTTCTTCTTGAAGTGAAGAAAAAGCAAATGAAACCAAATCCTTTCCTTGAGCATAAACTAGTATTGTTGTTCTTGTCTGTCACTCAATGAGAGAAATGAGTAACTTCCTTCTACCATTAAAGTGACTTTCAGCTAATTGCTAGGCAGAAATTTATGGGCAGGGTGAAAGCCACAAGCTAGCCTTGTGTCATAGAGATTCAGTGTTTCCTGGAAAAGAAGTGAAAGTAGTGCCAAAAAGGCAAATATAAACTTGATTTTGTGATTTTTTTTTTCTGTATTTATGAAAACACGTATTTTAATACATGCACACAGAAAATTCTAAATTGGAAAAAATAATAATAAAGTCATTTTGATTAACAACAGTGAGACAGAATTATCATGTCTGATGTTTGGTATTTTATTTTAGAGGGACAAATTAGGTGAGCATTTAATGCGCCTAAATAATTTTTATGTCTCCTTTTAATGAGATAGATATCTGAATTTCATTATTCTTTCTGTAGTTTCCAGTTCCTTTTATTTTTATATCTTTCTTGTTAGATCAAAATTAAAAAATAACTTTATGAAGTAACCTAACTAGCTTATAGACTTCGGTTTCATTCCATTCACTTGCTTTGGATTTTTTTGCAATTGAATAAATTTGTTATCTCTGTTCAAATTTCCTGACAAGAATAATCTTTCAATATAATCCTAAGAGTAGTTCTCTTGTTCACCGCGAAAGAAAACAGATCAGTAGGAGGTTTGTCCAGAAAACTTTAGCTGTCAGGTCAGCTTCCTAATAAAACCTCTTCAGATCCTCAACCTGTTTCTGTGTTTGGTTGTGCTAAAATCTAGAGTACTCTTTCTGCTCTACCCTCAAGTCAGCAGGTAGAATCTAGATGAAAAAAAAAGACATGAAATATCCAAAAACCATAAGAGGCATCCATCAGTGAGATAGATCAATAAGGCTCCTCGTGTTGCATGATAAAAAAAGACACAAATGCAGTGGCTTTCCACAGCGATCTTTAGTGAGTAAAGACCTAGAAATTAGCTGCCCAAAATATCTCCAGTTCTATGTAGAACCATTATTTGGTTTGCATTTCTATTTCATCCCCAAATGAAACATGAAAAAAGCATATGAAAAACTAATGAGAATTCATTTCATTCTTATAACTTACTTTCTGTTTGAAAAATATTGATAAGAGTCTGGAAAACAAACCTGAGTGATTACATGTAGAGGAGGAAGAAATACCTCAGGTACATAAAAGGAGCTGTTGGAAGATTTGTATCTTTCAAAATATATTAATGTGGATGAGGATAAAAAAGAGTGAAGAAGGGTAGTTCAGGAATTCCTGTTCCATATTCCAGAGTATATTTTCAGCCTTCAGGCTAAGATACTCTCTTCTGTAGATGGGTGTTTTATCTTACTTGTTTAGACTATAAAGTGTGACAGTGTGTCCTTTCTGGCTGAAAGAAGCGAAATAAGGAAAAAAAAAAGATTTTTTTTCCTTCTTAGTGTTCTTAGGATATCTTTTTAAGAGAGAATGTGTTTTCTGGATTCAATATCAATTTTTTTGGTTGTAAAATATGGAAATGTACAGGTGCCATGTTGATGATGGAGACCCAACTAAGCAGCCCATGGAACTATGTGCCAATCCATAGAGCAGAGGCTTGGAAGAAAAGGTCATTCTCAATTTATTTAATAGGGAAGAACAACTTTCTCCCCACAGCTTGCCCCTTTTTCCTTGAACATTCACAGGGAAGTAACTTTTAATATGTTTATGCACAGCAGTCATGTTCCCAACTAGTTCCACATCTTAAAAATAAATTCTGTGTTATTTAGTGAGTTCATTAGTGACAACAGGTAAATTAGCAGTTGAAGTATTAGAATATACATTAAATGTTTCAAAAATGCTTTGTGTTCAATTCTGATCCAGGGAAAAGCCATGGGTGCCAATTTCCCCTTTTTTTTTTTTTTTTACAGTTGGTGCTTATTTTCCCTTTTTACTTCTTCATGGGAGTTTCCTCTTCTTACCTAAAAGGCCAATATCTCAAAAAAATTTTGCTAGTTTCAGATGTCCTGTGAAGGTGGATTTTCTTGGAGAAAGAGGCAGTCCTTTTTGAACTGGCAGATTTCATCTTTCCTGTCACATCCAATTGATACCTGTTGATATGTTAAATAGACCTTGAGGTCCCAACATGGCACTGACATCCCCAAGCATAGCTCCTCATCTTGTAGATCTCCTTGAGTGTAGTCAGTGGCTTTCTTCTGATCATTTTCTGTCTGAAGTTTTTAAATCTATATAATGTCGGTGTCTGTTTTTAAGTGATTGATACATGCTAAAAATGGTAAAGTGTAAAGGAGGAAGAAGTACAGCGTCACTGATTAGTAAGTCACTGACTTTGAAAATGCGAAGAGGAGCATATAAGTTGAAAATTACTGCATAACTGCTTGCTGTTAATAAGAATATGCAAATCTTGCAACATATTTACTGTACTTTTTTCCTTTTGTCTTCTTTCTTCTGACTTGGCTTTCTTGACTTTCTTCTTTTAGTTTCTTCTGACTTGTATACGAGTGTAGTTTGGAAATGGGAGGTTTAACCAAAACATAGTGTCAACTACTTAAAAAGAGTGAAATCTATAGTACATTATTTGAGGAGGGGTTTTTACTAGCTGGGCAATAATTGAGTATTTTTTTGAAACAGTTGGTTTTGGAATGTCTTCTCCATAACTTGGAATTAGCCATGTTCTCCATGAGTTCCACTACCCTTACCATGCTGGAGAAGAGGGAAAGAATGACCCAAGATAAACATGTGAAAACTTTCTCAGGTTAGAAGCTCCAGCATTTGTCAGTGCATGCCCTACTTAGCAATGTCTCACTGTGTATGTGATAAGATTGTTTTAGGCTCTTCATGACTCACTACTCACTTTTTCAAAGCTTCAGATATTTGTTATACCAAGAGGGAGGAAAAGTCCTACATAATTAGTGTTTACTTTGATTAATAATTTTACTCATATACTAAGCAAAAAGTTCTGCTTACTTTGATTAATAATTTTACCTATATACTAAGTGAAAGTATTTTTCCTTATCACAGGTGACATAGCTAGAGCAAAATATTTCCTTTTCCATGTCCAATTTGTTTAACTTCCATTAAGAAGGATGTTCTTTTTCCAGCAATTACTTTGTCTCTCACGTTTTTCAGTTCCTAATAAGAAAGTACTGCATAATACCAGAGTCTATACCCTGACGAGCATAACTTATTTTACTAAAAATAGTAAGTTGGAATTTTTTCCCTGGACTCACCTATTTAGCAAGAGTTGTGCCAAAGTTTATAAGGAAGTTCAGGGCTGGAATGCAAAGCAGGAAGATGGGGGGTGAATGGGATTTCTAATGCTGATATTTAATTGGAAGGTTGACTTTTTTTAACCCTATATTCTATATAGTACCTGGCAGTTATTTTCAAAGTGTCAGACTTTTGGCAACTGCCTGGTGTTTCTGAGGCTGTAACATGTAATAGTAACAGAGAAGGAATGATTCTTTCAGAAGTAGGATCTTCTAACAAACTCAAATAAAATAAACAAAGTGTTTGCTTCAGTAAAACTACTTTAGATTCCAAAATCAGGCTCTCAGTTACTATGTGGTTCTCATGAAAACATTCATCTATTTTGTTTTTATTATACCTAAGTTAATATATTATTGAATGGAGTCCAATCCTTCTAGCAAAGGGTTTTTTTCCTAGTATACTTTCGGGTGCAAGTTGTATTTTCCCTGAGTAACTCATCTAGCTTGTAATCATGAATGACTTTAGAATTTTCAGAGCTACCTTTAAAACCACAAAATTTAAGTCTTGGCATTACCCACGCGGCTTTCGGGACTGCAGACAGAGTGCAGACATGTGGTGTAATTCTCACTGAGTTTGGCTGAGCTGTACTAGATATGAACGTTAGGTTACACGGACCTTTAGATTTGCTTATAAAATAGTAAACGAATGCATCACCCAAAATGTACTTTGCACTATAATTGTGCTGTGCTTAGTTCACATTAAGTTTCAATTAGACAAGAATGTGACAGGAGCGTTTAATTAGTCAATAAATATCTGTCGCTGGAAGTTGACAACCTGGAAAGTAGTCTGCTTTGGCGGTTGTTATCCAGCACAAGTTCTGTCAGGCAGTATGTGTCATTAGATGTTGTGCAAGACCTCACCTTAAACTGGAACACTTCAGAGTAAATGGTTTTAACTTTGATTCTCATTCTGCTGTTAACGATACGTTGACAAGAAGGGTGGAATTTTTTTAATAAGAAAAAATAAAATTATAAAAGTCTTAAGTAACAAGCAGTCTCTGTTGTCTGTGTCATATTATGTAACGTATCAAACTGTCTTTTTCCCCTACGTGTGATGTGTGATATGCTTAAGACTTAATCACCCAAAATTGTTAAGTAGAAATTAATTAAAAGTGTGTAATGATGTGTTTCTTAGAAATAATTGGTGTGATTAAAAATCCAACTTTAATAACACAGTGGCATCAAAAAGTTTTTCATTCATTTTCCTCATATTTGTTCTTTTAAAAAAAAATTTAAATACTAGTTTTTAAAACTACATTGCGCTAATTTAGATAATTATATTTTCCTTCTGAAAGAATATTAGTGCCGGCCTATCTTCCATCTTGCATGTACATAATTGCAGTCATATGAGATAAAGTTAGAAACACGCGACCTCTTCAGAAGTAAGGATTTTAATAATAGATCTTTATTCTTAAATCTGTGCTTTCTCAGTTCATGAGTAGTGGGAACTCCCCTAGGTGAAATTTTTAAAAATAAGCATTGACTGTAACTGTCTTTTCCTTTTTGGTTGATATTTGTTGAAGAGCTACCCTGGTATCTGTTTAAAGACACATGCTATAACAGTCGTATTTAATGTTGAAATATATTGTCATTGTGCTTTGCGGTTTTTCAATGACAAGTTATAGTTGAGGTTTTGCTTTTTGGGTTTTCTCACATGACTGGAGATGCCCTCGCCGCACGGGCTTTGCATGCGGTGTATTGTACCTTCTGCAAATGCACTTTCCAAGTGCTGATCTCTAGTGGGGATTTTCTGCCTGTGTTGCCCTCTTCTCCTTAGGTAAGCAGTCTGGTGACTTGAGCGTCTGGACCACATCTGTCCTTGGAGAGGTGCTGGTGGTATTCAGGAGAAGCGTGACTGCTCTGGGGGTGAGGTGCACTCAGCTTTAACATGCACTAGAAAACGTTGATCTGGTTAGAGCTGTCTGAAGCCAAGGGCAGCAGTTCGCAGTCATCACTCACTGAAACCACAATGCATCTCTGACTCTGCATCAAGTCCACCTGTTTTGGCAGAAGCTGTTGCCATAAGTATATGGGACTAGTTATCCATTTACTCTTCCCAGCAATAATTGTGGCTGTTACAGGCCCTGGAATGGAAGGAAGAAAGGCAGCAGAGGAGGAAGAGCCAAGGCTGAAATTGCTTGAAACTCTCCATCATTTATGGAGTTGCTCTGCCTATTAGAATTTTGAACTTGGGAATCACACACATCTTTCACCGGTGTGATATTTTTTTTTCCCCTGATAGATAAGGACATGACAGGAACTTCATCCTCTTCTCCTCATCAGACCTCCTATATAGAAGTTGGTCAATAAAAGAGGCCAACAGGAAATAGCTGGCTGTTTTCCTCCCCTTGAAGTATACTCTTAAGGAGGGTGTAGCATTGAGTGGGATAAAACAGCAAGACGTTTATAAAGGGTGTGCTGGAGGACTAAGAAGAGGTTATTGAATGGGGATGAATTGGAATGAAATCACTAAATACAGAATTTAGTGTTACAGTGAAAAGAATGAAAAGTCATTGATGTTCTAGGTGGAAGTATTAACTTAGAGCTAAAGAAACAATAATGAAGAATAAGGAAGAGCACTTAGATAATTAGAAATAAAGAACTGAGACCTAAACTAGTATCAATTAAGTGTTTCTCATGGAAGCTACATACAGAAGATTAGTTTCTTTTACGTCTCTGAAGAAAATAAGACAAATGTCATGCACCAGAACTCAAAGGAAAAACACATCAGTTGTACATGGAGGAAATCCTTTCCTGCATTTATTCCTGCAGCTGAAATCCTGCGTTAGTTCAGGAGACTGTTTCAAGACTTTTCTAGATTTCTGTTGCCATAGTAAAATATATTTCCAGCTGCTAATGAAACAGCCAGGCCAACTTCCTCCTAGAAAACACATTATCCCACAAATGAACATGGGATTAACCTCCTGATAAGTAACACCAAGGTATTTCTTTGGCCTTGCCTGCCTTTTGCCGAGTGTGGATCAGAAGATCTGACAAAAGGAAAGGTATTCTCCTGGTAACAATCACTTCCACTCATGTTACAGAAAACTCAGAAGAGCAATATACCTATTTTCCCAGCAATAAGCTCTTTTAAAAAGACTCCTGCAATTTTCCTCACAATACTGACAATTCCAGTTGAATTAGTTAAAATCCTGACCATATTTTTCCACATCCTTGTTCTTCTGCCAGTGAGAGACATTTCTACACATTAAAAGTTTAAATATTCCCTTGCCATGGCATACAACCACGTCTGTCTGACTTTTTTTACTTGATGCCTAAATGTCAGCTGAAGCAATTTATAATCAATCCAAATATAAGTGTTTCCCTGTTTGTATTTTACAAGATTTTCCTTGTCTGGCATCATCTTTGGCAAGGATAAAGAAAGGTTAAGTCAAATTTGGACAGTTTTTTATTATCTGAAATTCTTTCTCTTCCAAAGGGTTTGAATGGCTGCTACACTGAAACCTGTGTAATTTTTCCTAAATCACCATTGCCATATCCAAACTTAGTCTGTCATGGTGTAGAATTTATCTGTAAAGTGAAGTAACCCAAAACTTTTGTTCTCACCATTTTAATAACATTCACTATTCCATTGGATTTAGATATATTTATTATTGTGTGTGTTGCAAATTACACATGTTTCTTAAGATAGAAGAAATGTCAGGTTCTCTGTGTTTTTCACGACCCACTTTTTCCTGTTTGATTCTGTTGCCCAGTGGGTTTGTAATTCTTTTCTTTTTTCCCAGCTGGCAGCACTGACAGTATTTCTTTATTTATCATCCTTTCCCCAGAGTTTGAGAATATTTTATCTAGGCTATTCCGTAATTGTTTAACCCAATAAAGTATACCTTGAATATATTGCTAATCAATAGACGCTCATCACTTACAGGGTTAATCCAGTTTGGTACTAGGTCTTCCCTTCCTACCGAAAACCCACCAGAAGAGGTAGTGCAGAAGAGAAACGAGAGCTGTCAAAAAGTGCATGAACCTGACATTCAAATATTTCAAAGTAGTTGCTGCTTTGGACTGGCTCAGAGGTGAGCTGAGCAGGAACGGAGCTGAGCCTCTCAGCTTCCCAGATTTTGTGGATCTCTGATACAGAAGAGGGTTTGTCCTACTTTGAATCAATCTTGCTTCACTTCCTTCTGATTAGAGAGTTCCTTCAGGTCACGGGCTGTTAGCAGATTTGCTCTGTGCACATTAACACCTGCCAATGAGCCAATGTGCGGTATTGATGCTGAGACAGCATTAATTCCTGCTAAGGTCTCGACTGCTGCCTTTGCCACCTCGCTAAGGAACACTCCCAAGAGTACTTAGTCTTCTCTACCACCTTCTTGTGCCCTTGTCCCTGCTAACAAAGTCCTACAAATCTTAAGAACTGAAAGCTCAGCGCAGAAAGTGGAACTCGGCCTGCTATGGAAAAGGCATTTCTTCTTCCACCTTTTTTTCTTTTCTGACTCAGGATCAAATTTCGGCATCCATGTGCTGAATACTGCTTTTATATTGTGTACTTTTAGCAATAAGGTGAAAAGAAAATCTGAATATAAGGCACTTGACACATTGCGATATGGGAGGCTGATACTCGGGAACACTCCTGACGGTGTTGCCACCAAGGGCAGGGATATCAGGAGCGGGGAGGGATAATGGCTGTTGGCTCTGGGTGATGCATACTGAGCGACTCTCAGAGCTCAGCTGGCAGCAGTCACACTGCAAACTGGCAGTTTCTTAGTCAAATTATAAGTCAAATGGAGACATAGGTTTCAGGTTATAAAAGGAGAAGTAGCAAATGTACAATAAATTGGAAAATGAATCTTCAAATTCTGCTTAAAGCAGTGCATAGCAGAGG
>VXBO01014552.1:22500-37781 GCA_013400135.1 Rhinoptilus africanus
TAAGAACAGATATTCATATTAAAGGGATTCACTTACAGTTTGGCTTACTTTTTATCTGATATTATTATTGGTGTGCACATATCTTAAATTGATTGCTTTATGATGTTGAATAAACTCATTGTAGTCAGGTATTGAGATTGGTTGTAGACTCTGGAAGCGACAGTGAAGGATGAAAAACATATTTTTTGTAATTATAGCAAACCAAACCATTTCATGTTCTTTCACTGCATATTTTGAAGTGAAAACTTCTTTGTTTTCTATGTCTCTTGTCAAAAATACGAAGCTTTAATATGCCAGTGCCGTCTATTCAAATGGAAAAAAACATTTAGATATTTTTTTTCCTTTAGAGCCTCATCTTTTTCCAGTGCTGTGGATGTTCCCCCTGGCAAGTTCCAGCTACATTCAAAATATTCAAATAAGATTGTCTGATAAGGTTGCCTGGTCTTTTAGGTTTTTTACTTATTTACGGGAAGAAATGTTTAAATTTTATTTAGAAGAAATAATTATACAGGTAGTACAAAATATATTTCTTACCGATATTTCTTCCCTCCCTCCAACCTGTTTTCATGCCATGGGTCAGGACTTAACAGCTCTCAAGAGTGTCTGGCTGAATAGCAGCAGGCTTCTAAATCTCAAATCAAGTGCTCTTCAAAGCACCTTACTTCTCTTGAGATGAAAACTCGAGGCAGGTTTTTCTATCTGGCCTATTCATTAAGCATACTCTACTGAATTGTTGACATTTCTAAACACTAAAGGGATTTTAGAGATCTTATTGCTCTAAAGAGACTTACTTGTAGTAGGGAATAAAGCATTGAAATGAAAAAAATACTGACACATGAAAAGTACAAAACTAAATAGCTGCTAGAAACAGCTGTAAAGCAAATAACTATAATTTGACATATAGTTTCTGTACAAGACACATTCTTGATGTAGGAATCTGCTCAAACGTTCAGTCCTCCCCCCCAACTTCCAGATAAATAGTAATGTTTATTTTAAAATAAACTCAGTTACTCACAGAAGTCTTGCATTTAATGTGATACCAGTTTCTGTCATTTATATTTAATATATTTGTTTCAGTTTGCACTGAGTCCTGCTGTCTTAGAGTCATTTAAAAAGGAATTAGCATGACAGGTCTTTTTAAACTTTCCCCAGAAACTTCTTATTCCTTGCTTAAACTTCCTTTAAAGCATGAGTTTGCCAAAGGGTAGTCAACATGACCACTTGATCACCGATGCCATTTTTATATTTTTTCGTATAAGCAATATCACTCACCGAGTGAAAATATGCCACAGTATGTTTTCATACCAAAAGGGGCTGATCCAATATTACAGATATTAAATTACAGTTCAGTGATTTCTGAAGTCTAAGATTATTTGGTAATAATACTACAAAAGGCTTTGTTAGATGGAGTTTTAGACTGTGTCCTTCACGAGTCATGGGGGATTAGCACTGAAAACAAGAAATATTAAAATATGACTTGTGTCCACATCTTCACCTGGGAGTTACAGGAACTGAACATGCTTCCTATAGCATTGCCAGTTTTTAGGGTGAGAAGACAATGATAGCAGAAATGTAATTTTTTTTCCTCTTGTGGCCTGGTTTTTGCCTTAACATGGAGCATCTGACAGTGGCATTTACCATTGCAGAGCTCAAGTTTCTAGCTTGTGGAAAGCTGCAAACAGAAACAAACTGGTCGTCTGTTTAGCAGCCTTGTTTGTAAATGTGCAAAGTTTTGTAAGCCAGCAATACATTTATCTAAATGATACTTGCTTTTAGAACAGAGATTAGTAATAATAGTTTGCACTTACATAGCACTTTCTCATTTCTCTAGCACTGTTTTAAAGTGACTGAATGATTTGTGTTTCTCTACACATAATAATCCTGCCAGGCAGACTCAGAAAATACCTGCAGCAAAGAAGAACTTGCCCATGCATGAAAAGCAAAATAATAATAATAAAAAAAAAGGATTAAAAGCTCCAGAAAATTAGTCTGCTTCAAAAAGCTATTAAATTGTTCCTATCCCTGAAGCTTTACAATGTGCTAATTGTTGTGTTCTGGTCATGTAATATGTTTCTGCGGGAAGTTCAGGCGCTTTCCTGTTGCCGAAGCCCGTGTGCCGCCTGGGGGAGGGACTGGCCAGCCCTGTAACCCGGGGTAATGAATCTTCCCTTTGGGCAGCGCGTGCTTCAGGTCTGAACGCCCAGAAATGCTTCACAGATGTGCTGGGCTGCCTAGCAATGGAAATTTTCTAATTCTAGCTGACCTAAAAAGTAAATAGACTACTGAGCATAGGGCTACTCCCAGTATAAAACAATACACACACACCCCTCCAGCTAGCATTTACATTTCCCCCCGCTGTGCGCTCCTTCTTCATAACCAGCAACTTGCCAAACCTGTGACACTGGTCTCTTGAAGCAGAGGCATTCGGGGACGTATCGTATGGGTGGTTTGCGTTGTGTAGTCAAATGTAAAACAGTACAGCTCACGCTGTCTCGGTGCTTTCTAGAGCAATGCTGCACGCCTGGGGAGATGCCGTAGGTAGACGCATTGGCTGTTATCAGTAACCCGTATGCAGTCTTAAGTAACCTGTGCATTTGCATCTATCCTTACATGCTGTGTTTGTGTTGGCACACACAACTTCTGCAACTGATGTATAGGAAGAAATCAGCATTGTCGATATATACAAAAGCTAGAAAAACCGCCGAGGCAGCAGTGGGGCAGCCCACAGCTGGGCTGGTCCAGAGTCTCAGAGCAGCTCATGTGTTCTCCTCCTCTTCTTCAGAAAGCGCTTCATTAAACTCTCTATTTCATAGGACCTATAGAGACTCGATACTGGAAATAATGGAAGCTTGCAGGCAGTGTGTATTTTAGCAATAGCTGGCAGAACTGTTCAGAAGTCTGTTTGCATATCTGTTGTCTCTCTTTTTTGAGTTGGCAAATCAGGCATTGAAATGCACTTTAACGGAGACTTGCCAGTGTGAGTTACCTGTCTTGGAGCATAACCTTTCTGTGAAGTGTTGAAATCTATCTGGACAATTTTATCAAGAGGCAGAATACATTTTATCCGTTATTTGTGTTGTTGCACACCCTGAGATTAAATGGTGGTTTTAAAATGGGTGTATTAATGAGTTTTCTGAAATGTAACAAGAGATTTAAACTGAGACAGAGGCTTGATAATGAACTTTTAACAGATAGCTTTGGATGCAAACTCAAATATTTGGTTAGTTTTCCAACTTCACTGAAATTTTAGAGGGTGACAGTGACATTGCAATACATTGGAGCTCCTGGAACAGATGCTTCTGTCTCTGAATGCTGTTTCTCCCTTCTCCTCACTTACATAGTTTTTGTTTGTACACGGCATCTTGAACGCTTCTCAAGCTTTCTGGTAGAGAGACCCAAGTTGTTGTAGAGCAGCGCGGGCATTGACAGCAACTCTGGAATGTTTCCAGTGAGCCATCTGTGGTTTGATAGGAAATACGTACGTTGTGGCATGTTGCAATGTCATTCAAAGAAAGAAGAGATATAGTGGAGGCTCTGACTCAATGAGAAGCTTCCTACAGTTGTAGGACTGAATTCCTCTCCTTGACCTTTTACACTCCAAGTTAAGAATTCAGTTTAAGCTAGTCATCCAGGTTTCTTGAATAATCAGCAGGGATGGGCAAGCACTTGCAAGGATGATTCATCTCGTCTTGAGTATATAATACAGGTTAGACTGAATGGCTGACTTGTAGACAGCTGAAATAAGGTTGACTGAACCCATCAGGGAAGAGAATGTGACATAAACATTAGCATCCATCCGGACTATCCTGAGAGCCCTAGAATTACTCAGACTTGCATCACAGGTCCCACACTCCTTTTACGTAAGCCCAGGGAGGAGAAATTCAGCAAAAAGAACAAATCTACAAGAGAAATGTTAGTCTGCTTCTTTGGGGCGTAGATCATACCATCAGACTCATGAACTACTGTTTGAATTTGGAGCAGGATTTCCTTTCAGCTTTTAGACAACGTATTCCAATTTCAACTATAATGCGTCTAGATTATCATCTCCTCCTGCCCTCCATCTTTCCCTTTCTTCACTCCATCTTCTCTTCAGCCCTTTGTCACTTAATTCCTTCCTTGTTCTCTTCCACTTGCCTTTCTAAGCAGGGTACTCTTTCTCGTAGAACATTTTTTTCAGTTAGAAGGGAAAAAAACTTCAGCATTAATGGCATTAATACAATATTTAGATATGACGTTTTTCTTTCTTGCTGGATATTTTATCTTTCACTTCTTCCTTTCCACCTACTTTGCGTATTCAGACTGTAAACTCTTCAGGACAGAGACAGTCTTTCAATAAGTGCTTGACAAGAGTTGGATCACTCAGTATTACAATAGTATGCTATGTAAATATTTGGTTCTTTTTGTAAGATTACCATGTATTTCTCTGAATTTTGGATCAGATGAGCATTTGTAACATCTGTAGTCCCTCAACAGTCTATAGCTGTGATGGTTATAGATATATATGATTAATCCAGCCCCCCTTATAACATGGGGAGCTTCTTCATTATGCAGAGACTACAGTTATAATATGAAGTGGGTCTGTAGGCGTGATTTAGAGCACTCCGTAGTGCCAAATGTTTGGCATTCTCAAGCGTCAGATAAGAGAAATCTTCCTGATATTTTTATTTTTCCATTGTGTGCCTTCACATGTAGCAAATCGTCTTTAACACATCTTGGAGAGTGAAAGAGTTTGTTCAGACAGTTGTCTGTTGTTTCCTTTGCTGTTGCTGAAAAGTGGTGACTCATGCTGGACATGCAAAAACCCACCTGTCTCTGCTCACGTGTTACTGGAACTTCTTCAGCCATCTGAAATCCCCTAGGGATTCAGTTTACACAAACACGTTCAGAATAGAATTCCATGGGTACAAATGGTCTCTGAAAGATTTTCGCATTGCAACAGCCAGTGTTTAAGTAAACTGAGTTTTAAATTCAGACGCAGGAATTCAGATTTTAAGTACTTTGCATAGTTTTCTGGTCAGAGAACACAAACAGTACCATGTGGCACATCCGAACGAATCAGCATAGTTTGAGTTGAATTCTCCTAGATATTATCATATCACTTCTGTAAAGCAGATACTCTGGAAAGCTGCACTGAAGAGGCACATATTAAGATTCAGCATTCTGAAACGTAAAACAGCTTTTACAGAGTGTGTCACAAAAGGAAGTGGGTTTATTAATGGTTCTTAATTTTGCCAGGTGTCTTTAAAGTCACCGTTTAAATAATCTCTTTGTAGTATTGGAAACCCACAACAAAACATCACTGTCCTGCAAATGAGGTGAAAGTGAGAATTATCTTGGTTTTATTTTACACTCTCTAAGTGATGGCAAATAAGAGTTTTATAATTGTGTTCAAGTATTTTAAGTAGTATTAGCTATATATAAAAAATTATTTTCATATTAGCAATGTGTCCTTTAGCAGACAGGCAGGGATATGTAGGTAGAAGTATATTTATCAGCTATTCTTAGTGGAAGCCTTCTCTCAACGACTGATGTTAACAATAATTAATTTTGACGGCTCAGATTATGCTTCAACTTAAATAAAAGAAATCGGAAATGCATATGGTAAATGTGCTTATTTTAACATGGGTTGGTATAGTTGTGATTAGTTTTAAGTCAATCACAGTTGCCTGAAAAGTAGAAAATTTTAGAATGCTCTTTTTAAAAGTCAAGTCTTTTGTCTTAATAATCAGTTTAGAAAATGCATCCATTGCTGTGATTTAAAAATGGTAATGTAGCATTTGTGAATATAGCCGAACAAGAAGAAACTGAGTTCACGTCCATTATACAGAAAATAGTTACCGACTATTTTGTCTCCTGAATTTATTAAAATACTGAGAAAACAGTGACATGAACAGGAATGTCAGAGATTCATAGTAAATGAGTTTAAAAATAGTTTGCCTAAGACCTAAATGCAGTTATGAGAGGATAGTTTGGCACCATTCTCTCCACAAGATAGATGTTACAGATTGTGAGACATTAGTCGTAACCAAATTTCAGGACTATCATATGATTTCTGCCTGACAAACTTCTCTGATGGTTGGCATGACTTTTCTAGTCCTTCCTGTGAGAGGTTATAATGTCTTCAGTGGGAAAGGGCTTACTGTTTTGCCATTGAGAAGTGAACTTCTGTTAACTCAGAAGTATTTTTAGATTTTGTGGCAGGAATTAGAATTTTATATCTTTTCATAGTGGTATTGTCAGATTTGTAAGTGAGTTGTTACAAAGTTATGTCAGTATAAGTCATCTGTCACTCCAGTAAACTGCATGTCATATAAAATATAATTCGTTTCCTCGTAATACATATAGAATCATAGAATCATAGAATGGTTCAGGTTGGAAGGGACCTTAAAGATCATCTAGTTCCACCCCCCCTGCCATGGGCAGGGACACCTCCCACTAGATCAGGTTGCTCGGAGCCCCATCCAGCCTGGCCTTCAAAACTTCCAGGGATGGGGCTTCCACCACCTCTCTGGGCAACCTGTTCCAGTGTCTCACCACCCTCATGGTGAAGAACTTCTTCCTAACGTCCATTCTAGTTTTAATCCATTCCCCCTAGTCCTACTGTTACCCGACATCCTAAAAAGTCCCTCACCAGCTTTCTTGTAGGCCCCCTTAAGATACTGGTGGGCCACAATAAGGTCTCCTTGAAGTCTTCTTTTCTCCAGACTGAACAACCCCAACTCTCTGTCCGTCTTTGCAGGAGAGGTGCTCCAGCCCTCTGATCATCCTCATGGCCCTCCTCTGGAGGCGTTCCAGCACGTCCAGATCTTTCTTGTAGTAGAGTCTATGTATCTAGTGTCTCTCAGTTGGCAAACTTGGCAAGGGAAGAGGCCAAAACTTACAGTCACCTCCATGTCAAATATTTGAACAAACTTCTCTCTAGAAGTTTAGTTGCATATCTTTGTGTTTATATTAAGCCCAAAGGTTGTAATTTGGTTTTGCCAAGAAGAACAGTTAGTTACTGATCAGTTGATGTTAGTTGGTGATGACCTGTTAAGAAAGCAGTAAAATCATTGACTGGCAAGACTAAGATGGTCCTGAAATGTGTCTCTCTTAAGGAGTTTGTAACCATTTGGCAGCTACCTCAGTTGGAAATGCAAGATGGGACCTGTGTGGACATCAGGTAAACCTGTTCATTCAGGACCTCTTTCACTACAGAGACAGACATATCGCGATGGCCTTGAAGCTGTGTCTCAGGGCACCACAGAGAATCAGTGCCACGAGTTGCCGTTGTGTTGAAGATACATCTGGTGTCCCTGACGGGCTCCGCCACCGCTACTAAATCCTTCCCCCAGTGCCCAAATAAGAAGAGCAGAGCAGGCTCAGTGAAGGTAACCAGGGTCAACCACCAGCCCTGGTGACTGCCAGACAGATCCATAGTTATGCAGCAAGTCCACGCTCAAGCTGAGAAGTGAGGGCAGCGGGTGAGGATCACACCCGGATCAGCAAGCTCCACGGTCGGGCCCTGGCACAGCGGTGGCACAGGAAAATGGCTGTGGCCTGAGCAGAGCGCGGCTCCCCAGCAGAGAGGGGAGCAGCTGGCAGAGCTATGCCTGATCCTTCTTGCACAGCTCCTTCTCACCCAGCAGCCCAGTTTGGGGGTGCACAGCTGGACTGTATCACAGCTGGCCATGAGCACTGGTAGCTAAAGCCTCCCATCTGGGAGAGTCTTCCTCACTGCAAAGATAAAGAGGCAGCTCAGTGCCTGTGGAGTACTTTGTCATCCCTCCTCTGGCTCCCTCTTTCCTTGAGATGTAAATTGCTTGTTTTCATTTCCAAAGGCCTCCATGTCCTTTCCCTCAGCCTGCCTGGGAGATCTTATTCATTATCAAGAAATCTATTTCCAGTCAGGTAACGGTGACAATCAGTTGACAGTTAGATAATTTTCGAGCAAGAAATGGGGTTCTTCACTCTAAGAGAAGGTTTTATAAAGCTGCATTACTAACCCCCTGCAGCTTTCTCCTTAAAATCCACCTTTTTCATGATACTTACAAAAATGCTGAAGTCTTTTCCTATGTACTATGTTAATAGAGATCATCACCAGCAATTATAAATGAGGTAATAATAAAAAGACATAAAAGGGAAAGGGAAAACAGTGCAAGAAGAGCAAACAGTAACAGGAACTCAGACTCTACACCACAGACTCTCTTGTGTGGGCTTTACGGAATGGTGAGAGTTCTGCTTCAAAGAGAAATAAGTAGGATATAAAGCTCCCCAACTAGGAGTCTGCATCTTTCATTTTCCCAGCATTCCTAAAATTCTTCTCCCCACCCCCCTCTTCCCCCTAAACCAAATCCCTTCGGCTTTGGTGACTTCAGTCTTCATGGAGTTGTAGCAAATGGAACTAGAAGGGATCTAGAGAGGTCATTAACCCATCTCCCTGCCCCAAGGCAGGGCTGCAGCCATAATAGACTAATAAGCAATTTTTTTTTGGTCAAAGATTCAGATACATGGAGTTGTAAGTATGGTTTTTTAAGTTTAATTTTGGGAAGTTGGGCTCAGTTGTTAAAGCTTCCTGTAAGTGTTAGGAGAGTCACAAGGCGAAGTTCGATGGAATTACTTTAATATATATCAAAATAATAACAGCTCTTTTTTTTATGAAATTCAAGGATTTTTGCATCACTCATGTTGCTATGTATTTGTTTGCTACAGGATCACACTTACAATAGCTACCAAAATATAATAATGATTTTGCAGCAAGAAGAATTACATTGCGTTTAGAGTTTTGCCAATATATGAATATCTGCTTATCATATTGTTGCTAAGCATTTTTATATTTTTTATTGCTTAAAGCATTTTTCAGAATATGTGGGTTTAGTAGCTCTCAATTAATTTCATGAGTATGCTGTATCTTGAGTGTCTTCTACCTCAGTTATTTCTGAGTATTTTAGCCAGTGTAAAAATAACCTGGACAGACGCACATTTCCTCAAATCTGAAAAGTACTTTTATGGACTGATTGTTGTTTATACCTTGTAGGTGTTATTTCTGGATTTCACGAGTTGCCTCCACAATGCAACGCCAGTAGATTCCTCAGAAGAATATGTGTAGCTTACGTGTATAGTTGAATAGTAATCAGTTCTTTAACATTACTCTGGTATCTAGATCTTTTTTAACCTTTCATTGGTTACTCGGGTTCAGTCATGTGATTTTTACTTTATTTTCATCCCTTTTTACAGTCAGTGAAAGCCTGCATACTGTTCCTCTGCATTTTGTAACTGAGGTATAACCAAATTCATGAGAGGCTGTTAGGAAAACTGCTGGTGAATCCTCTTAATACTGAAGAGAAGAAAAGTCTTATATTGGAAAGTCTGTTTTTTATAATAAATCTGTAAAACAGTCCCCTTGATACAATAAGCTACGCTGGCAAAAGCACTTGCTAGTATTTTTGTCTACTGGGGATTTTGTTGGTTTAAAAAAATAAGTTACACCTCAACCAAATGTACCAGCCCACTCGAAATTCCAAGAATAGCCATGACTTGGATCTTCCCATCCCAGGCTTACGAAGCAGACCAGTGTCAGAAATCCATCAGTGCTGTATTTGGTCCGCAGTGCTGGGACTGGATGAACCGATTACTCGCTGTCCCTTCTGGCCCGTCGTTTTACATATTCTTAGCTTCCACTTCTACTTTTTTTTTTCACGTTGAGAACAAATAAAGTAATTAGAAGTTTTCTTCGGGCAGTGGGAGGAGCAGAGGCAAAGTATGTAATAACTTTTTTTGTCTGAACTGTTTTCCTTTCGTAATGCATGCCCTGAAGCTGTGTGCTTAGCTGGGTTCAGTGTAATTGTTCCTATCACCACAAAGCCTTCGGGACCTGCCCCAAACAGAGCCGGCGGGAAGCACCAGCACTCACATCGTGCCCCTTCCCAAGCCATGCCTTGTACAGTAATCGCCTTCCTCCATAGCCAGGAATTTCTTCATCCAGTGAATGAAGCTTAGAGTCTGACTCTGCAGATCCTGAGTTTAAACCTTGCTGACGGCCTGCATGGGTGAAAATAGTGCGTGATCACGTAATTAAACATGCTATAATAATGAAGATGCACAATTAACTTTGCATAGAGAAAGTGTGCAGAGCATTCCCTAGTTTGTACAATGAGAAACTTTACCTTTCTTTGAAACAGGCTTTAAGAAATTATCACAAGGAGAGCGATTACAGGATCCTATTTTCACTTGCATATTTACTTTTGCCAGACTATGACCATTTTGCCTTAAAATACTGGTGCCCTGCCAGCTTGCTGCAGGCTACAGGAGGTTTTGTGTTTATCCACATACTGGAATGTTTTAGTGAAAACCTTCAATTATTTAAAAGAAGAAATGAAAATATGCAATTTTATGTCTTTACATTTATGCCAGGACTGTCTTTTTGCTGCCCTGTGAAAACCCACCTATTTGGTGCTGGCACACTCCGTACTGTGTATTCAGCTTAACACTTTCCCAGGGATGTACCTGCTTTTGGGACCGGGAGGTGAGACAGTGCCTGTCCTGCAGTCCAGGCAGGGCACACCGGGACAGAGGAGAGGGGCAGGGGCAGGAAGGGGGGACGGAAAGCAGTGCCAGCAGGAGAAGGACAAATCAAGAACAAGAGGTGGGGAAGAGGAGGAGGAGAGGACAAAACAGGGGATGAAGAAGACAAAAAGACTGAGGGGGGATCTTGCCAATGCTTATAAGTACTTAAAGGGTGGGTGTCAGGAGGATGGGGCCAGGCTCTTTTCAGTGGTGCCCAGTGACAGGACAAGGGGTAATGGGCGCAAACTTGAGTATAGGAAGTTCCACCTGAACATGAGGAGGAACTTCTTTCCCTTGAGGGTGGCAGAGCCCTGGCCCAGGCTGCCCAGGGAGGTGGTGGAGTCTCCGTCTCTGGAGACATTCCAAACCCGCCTGGACGCGTTCCTGTGCCCCCTGCTCTAAGGTGACCCTGCTCTGGCAGGGGGTTGGACTAGATGGTCTCCAGAGGTCCCTTCCAACCCCTGCCATTCTGTGATTCTGTGAAGGGGCTGAGGCAAGGAAGGGTGGCCTGGTGCTGAATTAGGTCTTAGGCATTAGGAAAGGGAGGAGGGGATGGCATATGGGCAGAAACGGGCATAAGAAACCCAGGACTGGCAGGAGCAGGAATGAGGAGCTTGTAAGCAGAAAGCTGAGACTGTCTGGGGAGTGCAGGTAATGCCCTGGAGAAGGGGCATTTTTGTCATGAAGACCAGCTGCTGGATGGGAAGCCTGGGTACCGAGGAGTGGGATTGCCGATGTAAGCAAAACGAGCCTGATTCTTATCAGACTGATAAGAGAGAGATTGAAAGGGATGGAGGTCACAGCCTCAGAAATAGCAGAGAAGTCTGTCCACCAGAAAACATTTTGTCCTAAACCGGGGCTTTCAATCTGATTGTTTCTCTGTGGTCAGCAAATATCTATGAAAATGTCTGATCGTTCTGTAATGCTGGTGTTCAGAAAGGATCACAGCCTATTAGTGCTATCACTTACTGCCTCAGTTCAAGTGACTGCAACGTCCCTGTTGGTGCCAAAAATAAAGGCCTGTGGTTTAACCTGTGGGTGTCTGTATAATGCCATGCAACCAGTTTACAGTTTGTTTGTAGTTTACCATTTCAAATATTGTTTAATTGTGTTAAAATATTTAATAGGATTCATATTTGCAGCCCTGTTTATATTTTTAAGGTGCATGCAGAAAATGCCTGTTTGGGCTTTATTCAGAGGTTGTGTGTGTGTGTGCTATGATTCAGATCTTCATGGCAGGATAAGATTCAGTTGTTTCCAGAGGACCCCGGTGTTGTTTATTGTTCAGCATACATCTGATCTGAGGATGAATGTGGCATACACAGTGAAATACTCGTCCTGGAGAACCAGCAATTGCTTGTAATGCTTGAAAATTGGGATTGTAGAAAGGGCAGGGATTGCAGGAGGGATAGTCTGGTAATTAAGACGACTGAAGGATATCGGGGAAGGTGTGATGTGTCTCTGCCTATACTGCTGAGCTTCTGCTTAATCGTGTCGCTTCAACCTAGCATTTTTATTTCTGTTCTCGTATTTTGTGCCTCTCCCTTTCCGAGTGCCTGACTTGGGGTTCTTGAAGAAATACTAAGCACTCACAGCCGCAAATGAAGTTAGCATTTGATCATGTGAAATGCTATACAATGCTAAACATGCTGGAAAAGCAAGTCCTAGATGCCTCAGATTGTGTTTCTGAAATTAGTTGATACCTTTTGCCACGTGTTTTATGTGCCTCAATTCCCTGTCCCTAAAGTGGAGGTAACTTTGCTGCCTTATCTCACAAGAATATTAGGAAAATAACACAGTTGGTGTTTGTGAAGCATTCCAGTGCTATATACTGACGTGTGCTGTTGAAAAGCCATTCTGTCTTCAGAACAAGGTTTGGATAGTGTACAATAAATACGCCAGAAAAGTTCAGACTAAACAGTTACAAGAAAACAAAATACTGAATAGCCAGCCCCTAAATGAGCAGTGTACATCCTCCTCACTGAATAAGGTGCGGGAAGAAGAGTATATGTGTGTATAATGAAACACTGTATCATAACAAATACATCCGTAAAAGCCTAATTCAGTCCAACTGAGATCCAATCTGAGGATCTTTAATTTTTACTTTTCCTGAGTCTTTGCAAATTTTTAAATATTTTTCTATTATTTTCTGTTTATAATATACATTAGCAAACAAACATAGCATTGACTAAGATGCTGTGTAAATATCAAAGATTATTTTTCCTTTTGACCACACTTTTAAGTCCAGGCCAGTGTGGCAGGGTTTACCGTTGTTCCCCATCTGTGATACTGCTTAGTTCCCGCATAACATGAGTTTGCTGAGTCTCGGTTCTCTTTGCTCTTCGTCACCTTGCTCTGAATCCATTTGATAGACTTGGCAAAGCAGTCAGTAGTTGCAGGAGGAAGATAGTGGTCCTACATTTTTCCTAGAGGAAGCTGCCTGTCCCGCTCCCTGGTGAAGGCAGAGATGCTAGCGGTGAGTGGGAGAAGGCCGGATTTGTTCACTTGTCTCTCCGCCTCCCACATACCCTGTACCCTGCTAGCAGAGTGATACACACTTTTTTTGGACGGGAAATGTGACTGAAATATCTGCCAAGTGCTCCCCTGCACTTCCCGGCTTTTCCTCGTCCTTCGGTTTCCAGTGGTTACAGCCCCCCTCATGCAATCCAGGTTGCACACCTGCTTTTTCCAAGCAAACATTTTTCTCAGCAGACAAACAAGGTAGGCATGGGCCCTCATTTATATTGTGTTGATGTAGAAATGAGGCATCATGGACCACAGTTCACATCCACAGCTGTGCTTAACCTTCTTGGGAATAAGGGGAGAACTGTCAGTGAAGAATATGGTACCACAGCACTGATTTTAATACGGTGAAATGTAAGAGCTGCGTAGTTACTAAACGGTATATATGGAGGGTGGGTTTTGATACCTAAATTTTGTTCCACAGGCAAAGTGCTACAAATAAATACACGCATTTCTCCTATTTCAACCCTGAGGTATGTCACCTCGCCCTGGGCATGGGCTTTCCTAATCCACACGCATTACTTTATACGTTTCCTTCCCTTGGAGAAGACAACAACCCACCACACGTTCTTCTCCCTGTGCTGCCCCCAACCAGGAGTGACCAGTGGTAGGAAGCACTTGGAGCACCTCTAAACCTGTGCCTAAATGTACAGTCTCAAAGCCAGCCATGAATTGAGCAGTCAGCCTGCTGTAAATACAGATATTTCTTATGCTTTTGAATTGAATTCTCACCCTACAAAAGCTGCAAAGGTATTGAATAAAAGGCATCTGTATTTACGTGTTGTGATAAAAACACAGCAAAAGCAGAGAGTAAGGGCATTCCACACAGCCTCCTAAAGAGTTTTGCAGCCATTACTGTTATCCTCTTCCCTTCGGAAGTGTGTGCATTTTAAAAGAAGAGCCACACAGTTTAGCCTTTGCCTACTAAATCTTTCAAGAAATATGCTCCTTTCATGATACCAGTTTCATAAATTATTGCACTTTGTAGAAGATGCTCAACTGTCTCATCTGACCAGCTTTCAGTACCTCCCTGCGTCCAAAAGCAAGACAGTAATTAACCAAGTAAAGCCTCCGTTTTACATTAATTTTCACCTTACTTTACAAAAGCTAAATGGTAATGTTATGTCTTTCCTATCTCTCCAGTGTAAACAGTCCTCAGGGGGAGAGTTGAAGTATTTTTGTCATAGTTGAAAAATAAGGTTTATTATGCAAGGACTGTGTGTTTGTGGACAACCGTGTAACCCATGTCTCAGTTTCCTCATCTGTAAAATAGATCTAATGTTCCTACAACTCACAAGGGATGATGGCAAGGTTTGATTAGCATATGTGATTGCCTTATACAAATGCAACTACTATCACTGCTTGGTTTTATTAAAAAAAGGACAGTAGAACATGAAAAAGAAGCACTCTAGCAGAATAATGCTGCAACCAGGGTGGGCCCTCTCCATCTTTTGACCATCACATCCTTTATTTTCAGACTCTGCCACAAAGTATGCGCGTTTGAAATAAAACTGTACTTCTACAGTAGTGCCATAGAAATGAAAGAAGCTGATGTAGGGGTTAACATACAGGCAAAACATTTGTTTTTAAAGGAAATGTGCCCACAGATACAATGAAATTCCTTGAGCAAAATTGGATTTTGTTTAGAGAATTTTCATGAGGAAAAATCTATTCCAATTTACAGAATCCAATATATTGAAAGCATACAAAACTGTTTCCAGGTCAGCATAAAAGAGTGTCTGGGAAGTGTTTTATTTGTGTGAGTAAACATTGACCAGTGAGGAAAAACACTGCATTTTGAGATATGCTATGGAATATAAATTCTACTGCAATTATTCTTTTTTTTTTTCCCCTCCCTGTTTTTTTCCTCTCTCTCTCTCTCTCTCTCCTCGTCTCTCTCCCTCTCCCTCCTGCAAATCTCCTGCCACAGCGCCTGCATTTGCCTCCAGACTTGTCAGACACAGTGAGCCGCGCGAGCAAACAGGATCTGGCAGAATCCGCCAAACTGCTGAGCTCAGGATGTGGTGCTATGGCCATCGGCAAGAAGCACCTGGACTTCTAGTGATTTCTACTTAGCAGCTTCACTCAGATTTATATGACACTCTAATTATGAGTGTTAATGACTTATATAAATATTTTTCTTAATGATTTGACCCAGCAGTCTTTAAAAATACACGTTATTGTATGGTGCCTTCTTTTCTTTTTTTTTTTTT
>VXBO01014556.1:9490-36964 GCA_013400135.1 Rhinoptilus africanus
GTGGCACAGGGGCTGGGGTGCCGACGGGAGGCAGGGAGGGGGTGGCACAGGGGCTGGGGTGCCGACGGGAGGCAGGGAGGGGGTGGCACAGGGGGCTGCTTTAGCTGAAGCAGCTGGAAGCAGAGCCCGTGGGTCTGTGCCTGCTGTTTGCAGAGGCCTGTTGGGAGATGGAAACGGAGGAGATGTAGCTCTCGGGACATGAAGAGCAGGTGTAATATTAGTCATTATCTTATTTCCTAGCACTCGCCCAGTACAGCTTTTATTCAGTACGTGAGCATATTCTGTTTGAGCCTTTTTTTTAACAAAAAAGTTACCAAAAGAGTAGATATTTCAAACAACTGAAAAATAGCATAACACTCTCATTATAACTCAGAATTGTGGTGAGTGTTGGGTTTGTTCCCCCTGATCCCTTTCGTCCGTCTGTGCAGCATTGTTGTACCAACAGCTTAGAAATCTATCATGTAGCTTTGGGGCAATTCGTGCTTTTTTTTTTCTTCATACATGCAATGATATTTTTAGTGTGATTCACAAGGAAACTTTAGATTTTGGTTGATGCAGTAAGGGCTTTTTAACCCTTTTTTAACTAAAGAAGTAAAATCTGCCGTGGTTTGGGCTGGACTGGCCACCGGAACAAACATGAAAAGGCCAGCTGAATAGAAGTCATAGCTACTTTATTTGTTCCATTTTAAAAGCGTGGAGTAGTTGTTTTGTTTTTTTTTAAAGAAGTATTGATAAAATTATTGTTAAAAAGACCCCAGTAGAACATGCAGTCTTAAGATCATGATTTCCTTGTTATAAAAACACAAATAAATGACTTCCAAAGCTGTCTGGTAAAGTCCATTTTTAAGTTAAGCTGGTGTTGGCGATGATCACTGAGACTTTTAGCCAGTGGTTTGTCTGCCTAGTGCTGCTCTAATTCAGCCCCACTCGATGGAGATGTCGTGGTAGGTGTTTAACTCGGGTAGGCGTGTACCTGGTCTCCAAAATGAGATTCCGGAGAAGGCTGAGGGTGGCCGGGGAGTCGGAGCACGGAGTAGCGTGGGCCATGCTGCAGCCGCCCGTGTTCTGCCCCTCGCGGGCAGGGCTGGCCGTGGCTGCAGGGTGCTGCCCTCTCGCGTGGTGGAAGGTGCTCAGCTCTTGGCTGGCAGCCTCTTGGGCTGCGCGTCCCATCCAACACCAGCTGCTGAGCTGTGACTCTCAGGTAATTTGTTCATAGGTAATGAACTCTTGAAGAGTTTAGTTGAACAGAAATAAGTAGGGGTTGGCGCTTCAGCCATCACCCCTTCCTGATGAACTTGGTGAAACAGTGAAAGGAAACACTTCCCTTTGTTTTCCTGGAAGCCAGTATCTCTGCAGACGCATAAACCAGCTTGTCGGAAGATGCTAATTTGTTCTTTTTAAACTCCTTTGGATTCTAGAGCATATTGTGTTCCCAGAACAGGCACTCGCAAGGGGTTCATACTCCTATTTGAAGTGACTCCTTTGCTGATGCGTAAGGTGTGTGAAACTACTTCAAGACTGCACCAGTTTGCAGTCTGGAAGATGAGTTGTTATTCTAGTGACTTGAAGAAACCTTATGGTGGAAGTGTGTAGTACACAGAGTGCTTGGATGATGTGTAGGTGTTCGCCATCGCCATATGCTTCATGTGGCTATAGACGGTACGTGACCTGATGCTGATTGTCTTAGTTCTTTAATTTTGCAGGAGATTATGAGTGTGGTGATGGCGGTGCAAGTTTTCCAGCTGCACATCTTAATTCTTGTGCAGTACTGAATTTCATATTGTGTTACAACTTCATGAGCATCCGTAAGCACTTTGAGGTACGTAGAAGTGATATTACAAAAGGCTGTCTTCACAGATTTGCAGTGGCAGGGTTTATCTGAGGGTTAGTTTTTGACTTTTAATTTGGGGGAGGGCTGATAAGCCTTACAGGGTAGGGTCTGATTCTGAGGCACTCTGCTCAGGGCATTTCTTGGATTGCTCAAATCCTGTTGTGCGAGACTTGTGACAGGCGTCCCGACGTGTGTGTCTGTCCCAGGCTGGCTGTGCTGGGCTGCTGTGGGAGTGCTCCAGTGGGTCCCGCGCAGGCAGCCCTCCTCCTCGGGTGCTCACGTTCCTCTTGCCCTGGTAGCCCACATACGGTGCCGCTGGGCAGGGGACCACAAACCTGATTGTGAGCCTTGTCCCCCCTGAGCTGGAGTTGGGGGACACAGCCGCAGTGCGGTGCCAAGCCTCCACAGTAACTTTCCTTTGAGAACTCCCCTTGCTGTGGGGTTTTTCAGCTGTTGCCTTTCCCTTTTGCTCCTCCCTGTCATGGGATATAGGAAAGATGAAGTTGGTCTTTTTTGAGACCAAAGCATGAAGTAGATGGAAAATGTGGTCGTCGAAGTACATACCAAGAAAGGTTGTTCTGCTGGGAATCTCCAAGAGCGTACATGCTGCTCTGCAGAAAAATTTGTGGGAAGCTGCAAGTCTTGGCCTCTTGTGCAATAATCACTTGCACACAGTACGTACATACAACATCTGCACATCAAATGTTCGCGTAGTAGTGGTGTGCGGAATTTCCCCGCGCATCGAGTGTGCTGCAAGCAAAGCACACAAGGAATGAAGTTAAGATCTACACCAAGTTAAAAATGAAATTTTCCTGTTTGGCTCGTGTCTTAAACATGTTTGGAGTACTTTTAAGAGAAAAGATCAATTCTGCTAGCTGGAAGAACTAGTAGCAGAAAAAAGATGAAATGTGTACAGGTGTATAGTAACATACAGTATTTCATGTTTAATTGCGTTTAGAAGGCCAAAGAAATAACTCCTCGATTGTAAGTAGTTTGCTGCAAATCTTGATGAGAAAGCTGTACCCTGCCGAAAGTACTGGTTTATAGCCGAGTCTGGTGTGAGACGGGCAGCAGTTCTGGAGGGAGGGCTATGAAGGCTCTCGCTTGGCAGCACGGTGCCAGAGCTGGGCCGGACCAGGGCAGCGGGGACAGCCCATGGGACCCGGCCTGGGGACCAAGGTGAGGGCTGGGCCCCTGCCCAGCCCTGGGATGGGACCTTCTGCTGCTCCCTGCTCTTGGCCGGGGGCTGCTCCCGCCGTGTTGTAAATCCGCTGGTGTCCCGGTGTTGGCACAGCGCTGTACACATGGCCTGCTTCTACTTTAAGCCTTAACGGTGCTAAATCTCTTGTGTGGAGACTGCTGGGTGAGTCTGGGGCTTGGACAAAGGTGTCTTCATAGCCAGGGGGCTTGGAGCACTGACGGGAGTCCTCCAAAGTTGATGTATGTTGTTCCTAACGTGATGCAAGCTGCCGCGGTCCTGGGAAGATGGATTAGGTTGTGCCTGCTTAAGATTCAGGTCAGTTCCATGCAAATTTTTCATTCAGTATCCAAACACTGAGTCTTTTAAGAATTTGCCTGACCCACATAGGGCTAGTTTTAAACCCTCTGTAGCTGGATGACAAAGTTCTGTGCTTATTTCAAGCCACTTACTTGTCCACTGTCTCTGCTGCTGCTTCTCGCTGAAGGACCCTGACTAGTGGTGATTCGCTTCTCCACCAGTCCTAGGTAGGACCAGCGTTGCTGGTGTACAGAGAGTACAGGGATCGTGATTCCTGGCTGGAAAGCAGGATGGAGTGCTGTTAGGCAAATGTGATTGTGGGTATAGTTTGGTGGGATAGAAGGGTAGCTAAAGGTGATCTTGTCACACAGATCAGCTGTTCTGTTGTGGCAAGGATCTGGTGGCCATCTGGCCAATGACAGGGTGTTCTTGTTCAGCTTTTGCCAAAGTATTGTAAGCACTTGTCACATATACAAGTACTTAAGGTTTAAATGGAGGTGCGTGTGTGCATCTACTTGTACATCTAAATACTCTTTTGTTGTTCAGCTTTCACAGCAAATACCAGAGCACTCTGGCTTGCCTCTGTCTAGACTTTGTTTAGAAATTATTAATATTGTAATGCAAATCGCTAATTAATATAGTGCTACCCTAAGTTTCAACTTGTCACAACATTGTCATTAGTTTCTACAAATGGTCTCTTCTGTGTAGCCTAGATTCTAACATGGTAAAACTGCCTATTAATTTTTATCTTCTTTTCTTACAGTAAAAAATGGCATTTCAGAAGGCAGTGAAAGGAACTGCTCTCATTGGAGGAGGTGCCATAGCAACAGTTTTTGGCCTCTCTCAATTTTCTCAGTATAGAAACAAACACGTAAGTATTAATTATGATTTCTGATAAAATATGAAACTTAAAATCTGTTTGAGCGTATGTTAGGTTTATACGAATAGTTTTGTTTGGGAAGGAATGCCAAGAGCCTCCCAGCTTGATTTGGTAGGTGCTAATCTGGAGGATGGCATTAAACGATGTTTCACTATTGTAGGTCTTTAACCAGTGGGGAAGTGTGATTCCTTTAAATCGTTTTTCATATTTAAAAAATGACCTTTGTGTAGTACTGGGGATTTTACTTAGTTGGAGGAGGAGTGGAAAGTACTGATTGGAAGTGTTAGCAGTAAGTAGAGCTTGAATGGTATTTTCAAACTTAAAAGCTTGAAGTGAAACCGCTAGGACCACCTCTGAAAATCTCAGCTTCAAAACAGTCATGGTGGCAGGTCTCATTCAGTTCAAAAAGCTGAAAAATGTTGGAGGATCGGATCTGTACCAAAGCACTCAGTGGTGAGGCTCCTGTTGGTTCTGGTGGGCATTGGGCTCTCTCTATCTGACTGGGCACAACCGAGCCACTGGCGAGCTGGAGGCACGGCTCAGTGCTGTCTTCCAGGTGACCAAGGCACACAGGCAGAACGCATCGCCCGAGCAGCGAAGGATGGTGCTGGGCACTTACTGTGAAAGTAAAGCAGTGGTAGCTGACAGGCATGCAGGAGGTTCCGGTGACGGTTTGTGTACTGATTCCTGCTGTTGTAGAAAGTAGATTTCATCAGTGTGCCTGCTCCTCAGGGTAGAGTCGGAGTCACCATGCTCTTTAACTGGCTTCTCAATGCAGAAGCCAAGGAGAAATCAGAAGAAAGAACATGAGTTGTGGACTGGTTTTAGGCAGAGCTGGTGGGGATCAACAACTACTGTTTGTCTTAAAGCAAATAAATGCCCATTGTTCTAATGCAGTTCTGCTGCACTTTAGAGTTTTTTAAAATAACCAAGTCTGGACTTACTAGATGCATATAAGGGAACGTGTCTTCTGATACTGTGTAAAATATGGGCTGTGAGGCTGGCACCTCGCATTTGGCCAAAACTATTTGCAATCAGTGTTCTGTAAAATGGTTGAGGTAAGTGTAGTCGGAGCTCTGGCCTGATTTGCTTCAACCTGGCTCTGGAAAAAGCTTAAGCCCAAGGAGCGACCTCCTCCTTCCTTTTAGGTGGTAGCAGCCTGAGCAGCTAGGTGAGGGGTGCTCATTTCGCATGGTGTTTTCTGCTTCTCACCTTAGAAATGTAATCAGTCAGCTCTTTATCTAGACAAGCTGTTACTCTGTGAACTGCTTTAGTTACCACACATTTACTCTAAGTTGCCATTCAGATTGGGCAAACTGAAAATAGGAACGGAAGAATTGGATCTTAATGGTCTAGTTGAAGGTAAAACAGTGGGTGATGGGAGACAGAGTTCCCTGAGCTCCACGGAGGTGTGTATTACGTCTGAATAAATGATAATCCGAATCTTCTGGCTGTTTCCGTGGGGAGGGGGAGTAGCAGCTGAGGTATTGGTAAAGCAAGTGGGATGAGTCAGTTCTGGGGAACCTAGCTGGGAAGTAGATAAGCCAGGATCCTTATGGCTTCAGATACTGTTGCAGAAAATAAAACCTAGCATTTAAAGTGAGCTTCCCGTTGGGCTGCCTGTCTTGCACCTAGCTGATAATGCTGCTTCTGACTCTCTCTGGAGTCTTTATCACAGGATTTTACAGTCTGGCTTCATTACTGTCAGAAATGGCAGCTTCAAATTTTAGGACTGTTAAATAAGAGAAGGAGTTGGAAGGGAAAAGTGATGTGGATAGCTCACTTGTTGTATATGCAGTATTCCTGAATTCAGGGAATTCCCATTTTTCTGGGAATGGATGGCCATTGGATGGCCATTATGAATTTCCAGAGACAGATTAAACCCCAAAGTTTTACAGAAGGTGATCATGGTAGCAAAATGAAATAACTGCTTGTCCCTCAGTTTCTAAACCTATTGTGTAGGATCAGTCTACAAAGGATCTGCAAATTTCCAGCATATGTGTAAGCAAATGGATCTGTCAAGTGAGCAGCATGTTGTTTTCATGTTGTACTAACTTGCACATTTCCCACGTGATGTCCCTTAAAGCTGCTGCCTTAAACACCTAATATAGGGCAGCAGGTGGAACATAACTGGAGGGATTGACACAAAGAAGGACAGTCCATTTGTCGTGTTGACATATCTAAGCTGTGGGCATGTCCCCCAGCCCAAGTGTCCTCTTTTTAATAATGCCTGCCAATCAAATATATGCTAGGGCAAAGATCTTGTCTTCCTTTGCCAGAGAAGGATATTGCCCCAAGATGTGCACTAATTGGCTACACATTGTAGGAAATCTGTTGTTATTTCAAGAACAGAATCCATCATATTATAAGACAGAAATAAAATGCTCAGTTTTTTTACCCATGTTCGTATTGCCTCACTCAGTGCCTGGATGTCAGTGCTGTGGCTAGCATCCTGGAATTAGGGGCACCCAGGTACAGAATAAAGACCTCGGCTGGCTCAGAATCCCGAACACGCAGTCTAGTTGATCTGTCTGTCTTTGTTTTCCACGTTCACTCCACTGGTGTTTGACGTTTCTGTGAAATTTGGCTGTGCCAAGTAATTCCAGGGGAAAAGCTGAAGCGTGGTGAAGTTCTGGCCCTTGAGAATGGGTGGGAGGTCATTTGGGTTTGTTAGTCGAGTGGTTTGTCTACTAAAAGGGATGAGTATGGGTAATTTCTGATGTTGGAATTTTAATTGCCCTTGCTGGGTTTGAGAGCCAAAGCCTGACTGTAAGAAGGGCACCGTTAGCATGGTTAACCTTCTCTGTACGTAAACAGCTGTAAAGTGTTTACACCCTGGAAGTAAAACACTCCATTGATTCAGATCTGTACTCGGTTTTAAGATTTTTATCCCAACTTAGTTTTCTATACACATACACGTGTGCTGGCATTTTGGAGTACGTTTCTGCAACAGCAATTGAGGCTGTATGAGCTGGGAATATCTGTCTGTGGATGGCATGTGCAGGCGCAGGAGAGGCTCAGTAAATTGCCCTGTTTGTGTGTTGGGCTTTCTGACAACACGCAGGTCCTGCTGAGCAAAGCGAGGATGGGGACGCGAGTTGACATGACAGAGCTGTTGTTGAATTTAACGAATTTAACTCATAAACTGAAAGATTAATATTGTGCTTCTGTGTGTTTTATAGTAACCTAATCACTGGGATATTTACTGAATTAATAAGATGGGTTAGCTTAATGCTATGTGTAAGGGAATAAGTAGGAATGACACGAATTCAAGCAAACCCCCTTTCAGTAAACACACGGGAGTGGTTCTTTCATACTGAATAACCGTTACCCTTGAGGAGGCTGGCCAAGCTTCCCGTGCAGCCCGGCTGACTCAGGCTGCTGAGGGCAAACGCAGGAGTCTGACAAGGAGGCTTTTGGTTAAGTTAAAAGGAAAAAGTCCTTTTTCAGAGAAGGGGAGACAGCTGGGGACCTCTGCACAGCAGGTAGTGTGGAGATCCGAAGAAATTAGTCCCTCCTCAACTGTTTTTGGGTAAAGCAAGTATGTATAGACTCTTACAAATTTTTTTTCAGTGCTATCACTGTAAATGAGTTTCATCTTAAATACAGGAACTCTCAAATCCATGTGTGCTACATAGACTACCAGTTACGAGCTCCTGAAAAGAATTGCATCTGAGATGAAGATGGACCCCTCTGGGACAGAAAATACACAGGCTATATACATAATTGATTGATTTGGCCTCAAATATTCAGATACTTGAATGGCAAAGGTGATACAGCCAGCCTTTGCTTCCTGTAGATGCTGACTGAATAGCTGCATTCTTGCTTTTTGTGCCTTTATTTTAACACATTGAGCCAAGTGGGCTAGTACTAGATATGATGTGGGTGCTCTTTGATGTGCCAAGTTGGAACTGGAGACCACTGATGATTTAGTTTTCCCCTTCCCTGTAATCATTAAGGGAAAAAGCCTTGGTTTGGAGTAGCAAGAGACTGCTGTTGTTTCCTAAGCCCCCCAGGCAATCCTTCTCTCTTTCTGGTGTGTAAGTACAGCGTTGGTCACCAGGAATTGCTCATCAAGATGAATCCAATCGAGTACGATAACATGATAATGCATTGGGGCCCGCTTTTGGGTTTTCTTAATTACTTCTTTTTTTTTTTTTTTAAATGAATAAGGATGATGAATTTGACTATGCAAACCTATCTGGAGATTTACATTAGCAAATTAACAAGAATGCTTGCTTATGGATTACTAGATCACTTTATAACTTGATGATTGAATTCAAACTGCCAAACTAAATTTCCTCTCGCTGAGAGCGTAATCAAAACCATTCAAGGAACTCTTGCCTGAGAAATTGTAGATATAAACAGCAATTGCTTATTTCAGTAAACACACTTGTTCACTGCCAAACTAATCACGTTATTGCAGATGGAATCCCTGTATGCCGCTTTTCTCCACTCTCGCATTTAATTGACAGCAAGATGAATCATATCTATATCAATTCCTAGTGCGCTAATCACTTTGCTTATATTTCAGTGCTAATCTCTACGCTCTTGCTATACCAGTGGCTATCTGCTCGGGACGCTGGTCTATGTGTTACTGTAAGCCATTTGTTGTACGTAATGTGTTTAAAAACTAAACAAAAAACGTAGTCAAAACCAAATGATGCTAGTGCTTCTTGAACTCGGCGTTTTGGTTTTCTTGTATCCTCTTATTTTCCTGAAGTTCAGTTGTACTCTTTGAAAATAGCCCCTTGTTTTGCTGAAGAAGGCATGTCTGGAAACATAGTGCAAAGCTAGTCTTGAGATAGAGACTTTCACCTTTTTTAAAGCGTAAGCACACTGAGCACACGTAGCTGAACTCAATCAGACGAAACACATGCAAGACTAAGCCACGAGTGGTTTTGGTCTTGCAGTTTCCTCTGTGTTGCTGCTGTCCCAAAGTTATAGGGTGGTACTGAGGGAAGCCGGGCCGTGGGCGCCAGCTGTGGGTCCATGCTGGCTGTACGGGCACAGCGGCGGCTGCTGGCTGTGCCGGCGTGCCGAGGGCAGGCAGAGGCCGTGAGGCTGGCTGTGCCGCACACAGCACACAGGGGAGTGTCGTGGCTTGGGCCAGGCTGGCCTCGGAAGCTCTGCAGAGCTGGTGGCCCTCAGAGGGGTTGCAGCAAAGCCCTGCAGCAGCACAGGGGCTGGAGTGCCATCTCCACAGCCACCGAGCAGGAGGGATGGCAGGAATGGCTAGTTCCTCTCCCTCCTTGTGTCCATCGCTCCCTGGAAAAACACCGTCTGGAACTGCATCAGTGCACCATACTGTAGGAATGTAAAAGTTTCTAACCATACTTTGGGGGATGGAAGAGTTTTCAGCACTGCTGGAGATGAGTAAGGGCAAGAGGTGACGTTTGGCCCGGGCTGCCCCGAGTGTGGAGTCTCCTGCTCTGCAGAGATCCCAAACCTGCCTGGACGCGCTCCTGTCCAACTGCGCTGGGGGACCCTGCTCTGGCAGGGGCTGGGACTGGGGCATCTCCAGGGGTCTCTGCTGACCCTGGCCATGCTGGGATTCTGGGAAAAGTAGGTGGGAATGTATGGAATTCGTTGCTCAGAAGAGTGACATGGAAGTGCCAAACCTTTGTACCTGGTGTCGGTATGTAAGCTGGTGAGAGCCGGGGGGGGCTGAGATCAGGAGCTCATCGCCATTCACCTGCCGGCTTCGCTTTGACTCGCCTCTCCGCTGTTTGTGAGTGTTTCCTCGGGCTCCTGGGCTGGCAGCGCGCATGTGTCTAAGGCCTGCAGTGGGTTTAAACAAACTTTTAATTGGGAGACGGTTCATTGCTGTGCATTTGTAGTTGGTGACAGAGTTGGTTGAGTGCTTGATGCGGTGACCCCAGCGGCAGCCACAGGCACTGTGCTTGGGAAAAATCAGTGCTAATAGGCATAATTTGCCAAACTTTTTTATTTTAAGTTGTAATTTACATTTTATTTCTGTGAAGATATAAACCCTTAATATAAAGTGAAGCATCTAGTCCAACTTTCCTTATTGATTGAATTGTAACACGTGCAATGAATGTGGTTGCTGAAGTTTATAGTTATAGAAAATGCTGTGATTTTGGGGTGTGTGTACGCAATAAATACAGATCCTCATGTGTTGCTTTTAATCTTTGTAGGGTACCTTTGTGCATGCTCAAGCTGCAGAACCTGTGACTGTTCCAATAAAGAACGATTTCCCCACAAGAGAACAACAAATTTTGGCACTGAAAACCACAAGTGAATTTGATGTCCTTGTTATAGGCGGAGGAGCAACAGGATGTGGCTGTGCTTTAGATGCAGTCACTAGAGGTAAGGCTTGAAAGTTTAATTGCATTCTTATTCTTGGATTACATGGTTTATAACGAATGCATTCGATTGGCTTTTGAAAAGTACTTGAAGATAGAGAAGGTGTACTCTGAATGCCTGGTTATAAAACTGTTCTCAGATGCTTGAAGAACTTGAAGAAAAAACATCATTGCATTTTGTCGTTTCAGCAGGGCCTTTCTTGTCTAGGTGCTTGTATGCAGTTGTCTGCCATAAAGCTTTTTGCTGGATGCTCTTGGATTGACTTCTCGTTCTCTGTTGCTCCTTCCTTAGTGTGTTTGTCTGTAGTCCCATTTCTCTTGTTTGTGCAGGAGAATTTCTGCAGCAAAGAGAAGACAAGACTTGTGCAGCCCTTCTCGTGACTGTTTTGAAAGGGCCAAGCCCGAGTTCTAGGTGAGGCACAGTGGCTCTCCAGCTCTGTTTCTTAGAGCCCGAGACGTCTGCACCTTCTGCTAGTGCAATGTAGCTGAATAGTGTATTGCAGCGTTGGAGAAACTCTGTAACTGGTTTAAGAAGCTCCTAGAAGCAGCAGAATTGATGTTAACTTTGTGTAGCCTTGACTTACAGAAAGCTCAAGGTAAAATGAGGTTAAGGTAATGCTTTTTACCTGAGTTGTGCAGGAGGAGGAGAGTGTGTGCGGTGACAGTCGGTTGTTGCCCAGTAGATGTGCAGATGTTGCCCAATAGCTCGAGCAGTTGGTCAGACATATGAAAAACTGTTCAGGGAGTGGAAAAGCAGGACACTAATGCCCACCCTGTGTCATCTACCTCACGCAGTGACTTTGAAATTGGCCAGCAGGTTCTAATCAAATTTGACAGTGCCCAAAGAGAATAAGTCATGTTACAGGTTTAATGAAAATAGATCTTCAGATACAGAGATGAGAGTGCAGGGGCACTGTTCCTACGTGAGAGGCTGTAGCATCAACTCCAGTTCTACTAAAATACCATATCTCTGTCCAAAAAGCTATGGAAAAGATTTGTGAGAAAAGCTTGTCTTGGAATGTTGTTATTTTCAGTACGATCAGCCCACGAGAGAAAGAACCAACCTTCCTTACTTTTTGTGTTTGTAGACCTTGTTTCTGGTTTTGGAACTAAAAGAGACCAAAAAATAGCATAAAACATAGTAGATAGCCATAAAATTCTTCAGGTTCTTTAACCTCTAGGTATGCCTCAGAAATATGGGGCAAAACCAGACTCCAGGAGTGTTTTGTAGCTTGACTTGGAAAATACTTGTCCAGAAGGTGTGATAATTGTGAAGCAGATAAAGCTGTAAGGTCTGTACCATTGGTAGATATACACAAACTCAAATCTGGTTATTCATTTTTTTCATGTATTATTAAAGATAACGTGGAGTCTTTTCACTTCTGCCTGCGCTGTATTGTGGTAGAAAATGCAGTTGTAAAGCATACAGGAATTATTATAGGTAATCTGTGTTTATCCTTTTACTGGATATTCTGATTATATCAGTTGATTTCTGAAGTGTGAAATATTCCTAGGCATTTGGTTAATGAATTGTGTATTGTTGCTGTTCATTCATGGAACTTGCTCTTTTATTATGTTTGCTTCGCTTAACAACAAATTTTGCTTTTCATGTGTTTGATATATCTTCGCCAAATTATTTCTGATTGTATCCATTAATCTTCAGTCACATTTGACAAAAATAAATTACTCTGATCTTTGAAAGTTACCAGTAATAATTAGATAAGGACATAAAAGTTTTGGGAGACCAACAGATGTTAAAATGTATTTTCACCAACCAGTAACATAAAGCACCCCTCACAGAGGGCAAAGGAAAGACCCAAGGGATAACTTCTAGTGCAGATGATGCTCTTCCTGGGCATGTGTCGTCGTGTTGTTGCTGTTGGGTTTGGTAGCGATGTCGCTGAATTTAATTCACCTTGTGCCTTGCCTGCCTAACTTTAAAATTCTGCCGTTGTTGGAGGGGTCTGCTGTGCTAACTTCTGTAACACAGACTGTCCTTCCAAATGCCTTTTGTAAGTGAAGGATTGCCACATACTCGGCCTGTGGTGCCTACCTGGGCTGGCTTTACTGCTGCTGGATGTTGGAGTCAGCGGTGGTTGTCCTGTAGGTATGTGCCAAAGGATGTGGCCAGGCTGTTGCCTGCATCTGATCAGTAAAAGGCCCTGTCACCTAACTTTCGTCACACAACCTGATGTTAGTCCCCTTCAGGAAGAAGGGACGTAGTGCAGGCAGCGTTGGAGGAATACGGTTTCCTAGCCTCCTCAGTATGAACCTGTGTGTCTTCGCCCATGGAAGACTTTTTCCTGGCCTTCAGGGGCACTGGGAACACAACTCATGCAACAAACCTGCCAAACTCATTGCAAGTGTTTGTTAAAAAGCACTTGCTGTTCTGGATTTGGGTGACCATCAGTGAGTCACGTGGTTATCCCTTCCTCGTACTGGTCAAACCGTCAGGGAACACGCACGTCTGCTTTAAAGTAAGCGATTTTCTGAAATCATTAGTAATATCTCGTACCTAGCGCTGTGTATGTGTGATGTTCCCTGGGGAGCTCTCCTGAGTGGTGAGCCTGCCCACGGCTGCCTCTCCTCGGCTTTGGGCCCCTCCTAAGCAAACTGTGAGCGAGTGGAGAAAGGTGCCAGGGGTCTGCCTCTGCTGCGCTGTGTGAGTTGTTAGTGTGCTGGAGTGCTCCGCTGCAAAGAGTTGAAAGTATTCATGGAAATACTTTGTTCCTGCCATGAATATGAACTATAATTTGCTTGGGGGAGCACGGCCCCTATAATGTACTGTAATGCCTTTCTATTGTGAAATATCCAGGTTTTAATGTGCTTCTGTTTAAGTTCTGTTTTGACTTTTCCCTTAGGAAGGAGGCTAAAATTTTTCATTACAATATAGACAGTGCACTACACTTTGAATACAAATTTATCCATGTACGGAGTAATTTTTCTTGTGATTGTCTCTACCCTAGAGAAGTGTCTTTAATGAATTACATACAAATTGTGTAATTTAAGAAGTTAATTTGGTTTTCTGGTAACACAGGACTAAAAACAGCCCTTCTAGAAAGAGATGATTTCTCATCAGGGACCAGCAGCAGGAGTACTAAATTGATCCATGGTGGAGTGAGATATCTTCAGAAGGCCATCATGAAGTTGGATTTTGAGCAGGTAATTGTTTATGCTGGTTGTTAAGCAAAAATTGCTAGTAGACACTTCCCCTATCCCAATTATATCCAAGTCTCCTTTTTATTTTTTTAGTATTTGACTGTTGTATTCCACAGCCACTGTACATAGAAAGCGACTTCTCCAGCTGAGCTTTCCAGGCTAGGGGAGTCAGTGCTGCTGTATTTTGGGGAAGGAAGGCAGCGATGGGGCTGACTTCAGAATAAAAAGACTTTGCCTGTCATGGTCAGAATTCAGGGGAGTGAGCGGTTGTCCTGTTTATTTAGGAATGTGAAAAAAAAGTATGGTAAATGAGTAACCGTATATAAATGCTTTTGTGTGTTCTTATGTTGGTGGAAGCGTGATATTCTTGATTTGAGAAATTGATTTGTCTTCTCATTGAAACCTCTCTAAGTTAAAGTATGTTCTGATGATTGTAATACTGCTACGGAATGGTGACTTCTCAGGGAAAAATATGTGAAACATGCAGTTAACTAGCTATAGAAGTCAGCCTTCTTTTTGCCAAAGAAAAACTTCATATTGATTCATATTGATTGATATGGAGAAGAACGCTTCTGCATTTGCAAGTCGGAGTGAGTATGGGATTTAATTGTGGGAATGGGCACAGAAGCTGTGCTGTCGATGATTACACCCTCTGTAAGTGCCTCCTGCCCATAGGGGTAACACGGCTTGTTGTGTTGTACGTTCAAATGAAAAATTGTTCAACACACCAAAATGAAACTAGTGAAACTTATTTTCTTGGGAAACGTTTTTCTTAACTTTTGAATTTTTCAGTAAATCTCAGTGTGTTTTTGAAATAATAGTAAAAATCATGCAAGGTATTTGCTTTGATAAACAGTTTCTTATTAAATGTTGCACATGGAGACAAAATTGAGTGATGTGGGATTCACATGTACACCTCTGTTTTTCAGTACAAGATGGTGAAAGAATCACTTGAGGAGCGTGCACATCTGCTTGAAATTGCTCCTCACCTCTCCGCTCCTTTGCCGATAATGCTGCCTGTTTACAAGTAAGCTCTGCTATAATCTCTCTCCTTTACCAGTGCTTTTGACGAGCAAGCCGTTTCCCTGGAGAAGTTTCCAGGTGCCTCTTCCCCAGCATGTCTTTAAACCCATCGCAAACGTTGTCCTCCAGGAGGTGAGATGTTGCTGTACTGTAGAAGCATGGAGTTGTCTCACGGCACCAAGCGGCATTGCTGCTGTCCAGGAGCACAGCTCGGGCTTCTGCTGCTTGCTGTGTTTCTGACTCCCCAACAGCGGGGAGGAGCAGGGTCTGCAGCTGGAATGGGCTCCCGTTCCCAGGATGTTATTTGCTGTTGTTTCCAGTGCATCCTTGTCTTCAACACGTGCTATTGCTGTTCTTAGCAATGTCCAGCCAGCAGAGTTGAGCGCTGGAGTTCGTGCGCTTGCCTTCCACAGGACGGGACAGTGCGGTGCCGAGAGAACAGTTTGCTCCTCCTGGGAGAAAGAGGCTTTGAGCGATCTGGGTTAGGTTTTTAGGTCTGTAAGAACAGTCCCTCACTGTAACAGGCTACTGCTGGAGCTCCTGTAGGTCAGTGGTCGCCTGCATTTATTTGGTCCTGTTTGTGCAGGAGGCTTTAGCCAAGGTGTGCTTTGAGGAACCCTTCCAGCCTGCACATACGGCCTGGTTCTTCCTCAACACTTAGCTTTAATATCTCACCTCACACTGAAGTACAAAACGCCAGTTTATAATCTTAAATTCTGTATAAATAAAGCCTTGAATCTGCTCGAGTAACTGCAGTGAGTAGATCAGTTGAAAACAGTAATGAACAATACGTAAGTTCTGGCATATTTACATTATACTGTGATACCATGAATTGGTATGATGGTACAAAGTAAAACTGGTATAATACAAGACGCTGTGTTACTTAACATGTTCTATATTTCAATAACAGTGTGTGCATGCACTTTTAAATTGTTTTTATTTCACTTCACGGGGAATTACTTTTTTTCTGCAGATGGTGGCAGTTGCCATACTACTGGTTTGGAATAAAACTGTACGACATGGTGGCTGGAAGTCAATGCCTGAAAAGTAGTTATGTCCTTAGCAAGTCGAGAGCCTTGGAGCTCTTTCCGATGCTGCGCAAGGACGAGCTGGTTGGAGCGATTGTCTACTATGACGGTAGGTTGCCTTTCTGTGCTTTGGGCTGCGTTTGCCGGGGGCAGAACACAAGTGTGCAACTGTAGATCAGGTACGCTGACTTTCTAAAGGGAAGAGCAACAATTTGAAGGATTCAACTAGCATCTTAAGCATTAATTTGGTAGATAAATTACGTTTTTCACAACAGTACCTTACTGGATGCAGGAGAGAAGGTATCAGCTTTCTTGGCTCGTAGGTGTAGTGATAGGTGCAAGCATTCTGGTGTCCTGGGGATTGTCCACAGCTTCCCACCTGCGCGTGGTTTTGCTACGTGCTTCTTGGGCTGAACACTTCTTCTGAGGTATCATGAGTCAAGAAAGTGTGACCATTCCGATAATGATAAATGGTTTGCTGTTGCACTTTCAGTGTGCAGATACCTTCAGACCTCTCTAGATGATCCAGCTTCTCCTTGTGGTTCTTGCACTAGGTTGGATGAGGCCTGGATCAATTACTTCTTGTATTGACAATAAAATTGGTTGCTCTGCAAAGACAGTGTTCATTGTCCTTATAATCAAATACCAGAGGTTGCTATGAAATCTGTTATATTTCTGTTAAAACCCCTTTAAATAAAGGGTTATAAATTCATGAGAGCAAAAATGCCTCCCACTCAAGTTATCGAATCTGTTGTATCAGCTAGTTGTGTTTGTGTGTAACACACAGAATCAGTGTCTGAGGGGGAGAAAGCAAAGATGCTTTCTGCAAGTCTTTTGACGTTCATTCAAAGTAGAATGATGATTTAATAGAACTCATTGCCATCGGAAGCGTTCCTGTGTATTCACGTTTGGAAGGAGCATCGCTCTTGTTTGGCATGTAGACTGGGTCAGCCTGTTTGCCTTGTTCGGTGAATCACGCCAAGGCCCTCGCACTGCTGGGTGGCAGGAGGTGCTGCCGAGGATCTTCCAAGGAGTGAATTTCGTACCGCTGTCTCTGTCCCTTCAGTCTGTACAGGTACGCAAGGCAACCTGAAACAAAGCTGGTGAAGGTTTAGCTGGCTTATTTGACAAATGACTACCTAGAAACTTTGTTTGTCTGGAGCATTAGCGTTGTGTTGATGTGCAGGTGTCTTGAGCTTTGTCCAGGCTGCTCTGTCTCAGTGCTTTTCAGCATCATGCAGGACACATCCCCAGACCGTCAGTATTTAAAAAACACTGAACTTGTACAAATTCTAAATGCTGACAGGTTCACTGCCGGAGTTTGAGTACCAGGATACACGGCCAGAATTGCTCTCTTGATGCACTGGTTATCTTGGCATATCTAGAAGATGGAATATTTTTTCTTTGCATCAGTCTTCTGCACTGTTCCGCGATGTGTTTTCAGTGAGACTGGTATTCCCGCTTCTCCAGTCCTCTTCCACTTCTCTTCCAAGACAGAAAGTTTCTGTCTTGACAAAACTTTCTTGGTAACACGGCCTACTAGCTAGTATCAAAATGTCAGATGTGTTCAGGATAGGGCAAAAAGCCACAGGTTCGTTGCAGGCTTGGAGGAGCCTCCAAAGAATAAATAGCTTAAATACTGATTTACCTCAGTAGTGGTACAGTTCTAGTTAGTTTTTACCTGAAGATGTAGTTTCTGACCTTTTGGCAGCCAGAAAGGTCTTCACACAAAATTGGTTATAAAGGTAGTTCTTTTCCCTTTTTAGAACTGCATTTAGACTATTCATCAGCTTATCAATAGGGGCTTTTGCACCGGGAAGAAGTAGGAGGGACTCTCGACAAACACTGGACTCGGATAGTATTTATGAGGCTTTTGGCAAAAGCACACGTTGATAATTGCAAGCTGTCTCGTAAAGAGTCCAGCAGAATTAAAACCCCCAAATTTATATATTCGTGCAGGAATATATATGGGTAGGTTCTTATTTGAGAGGAGGGTGAGATTTAAGTAAAAATTAAGTCCCTCCTTTACCTCTGATGGAGACTGCATCTTCTCCATCTTATTTTTAAGGTCTAGAGGAAATAAGAGGTTGTTTGGAAGCAAAATTTTTTATGGCATTATGTGGTATCTTTTGTATACTGTGACAAGAGCTGCTGTAAATAGCATACATGGAGGTAATTCAGATTTATTTTTTCATTATCATAAGCTATCCCTTAGACTGTTTTAAGGGATCCCAGGAGCATGCAAGAAGAACGAAGTGGTTCTCTTAACTGTAATTACACTTCTCATAAGAGCACTATAACTTGAAATCTATTTATAATCTATTGACGTTTTTTCTGGTTAAATAGATAGTTTGGGCGTATCGTAGCTAATTTAGTACTCCAGCATTCTAAAGATACACATTTACAAGGTAGCCTTAAAACTTGTTCTTCAAGTTTCTTGGACAAATAATTGTTTTAACCAGTGTTGCAATAAATAAAAGTACAGCTGCAGGATATGGTGTGGTCTTCTAGTGGCAAACATCTGTGCCGCAATGGAGTGCCCAGCTCTGAATGGCGGAGAGCTGTCTCTGCTGGTTTTGTTGCCATCCCAGGCAATAGGAGACAATCCCACGCTCTGCATATTGGAAACAAAGAAGTGTAAAATGGAAAAGAGGAAAAGGAAACGTACAGAATATTGAAGAGCAGTTTACTGGAGAAGGAGGACTGTGCAGTCCCTGTGTTTATCCCTACAAGTCTGGCACAATCGAGCAGAGACAACAGCTCTCCGTCAGCGCTGAGAGCGAGCAGGGCACAGACTCATTTGGTGACAAACATCAAAAATAGACAAGCTTTGCTGCCAGTGAAACTACTTCTTCATGCCAGTGTGTATCTGGCCTTATTTTGCTTTCCTTGTGAGACTACATCTTAGTTATTCACGTTTTTATGGAGGATTTAAAGAAATAGTGTTTTGCAGTGAAAAAATGAAAGAAACTCAGAAGGCTCCACTAAACCTCAACTTCCTAGAAGAATAAAGTGGTTCTGAAGGACTAAAGTATCAAATTTGTGAGTTGATGACGTGCATATGGGTGCTTTGAGGCTGCACCTAATCCAGAATAAAAACTCGCCAACTACAATATTAAATCAGTTCTTAATATGCCAGTTTCCAGAATTAAAATACTGTCTGTAGTGACTCCTGGAGGTCAGCCTGCGGCCCATGGTGTAGGTGGGCTCAGGCTGTGTTGTAGCACATTAATTATTTTATCGTGATCAATTAACCTGTGTTCTGTCCACAGTAAATTTGTTTTAAGTCATAATGTTTCAGCAAGCACACTTTAGATCTTGGAAATTATTATACTTGAATTTTAATGATATACTTTCATGCCCTAAATCCGGAGGAATGGAAGACAAAAGGGAAAGGGAATTGAACTTAAAGTGGGCAAGAGGATGGTGAGATTGAATTAAACTCCTCTTAGTTCTTTCTGAAGGATTATTCATAAAATAGAGCATTAAATAATGGCAGAAAACATGTATACATTTCTTAAAGTAGGTCATATCTTTATCTTCTTTGTCCATCCCTTCTCTGTCTTCCCGAACTAACGAATAAATAAATTGGTCTTTTAAGAATGGCCTTACTTAACTGATTGTATGTGTGCAATCAAAGGTAGTTTTATCTTGTTTTCTTGCCTGTCTCTATCACTTTGTGTGTATCTGTAGTTGTTATCAGCACCTTCCAGCCCCATCTCACTGTTTGGCACATGTATCCCCACCACCAAAGGCAAGAAGTAAACCCATTCATTATGTAGGTTACCTTTTTATTTGGCAACGCCACCGGTCCAGTTATGACTTACTGGTGGCAATGTTCTTTTGCAAAGGAAAGATCAGGAATGCTCTTTGTTTTGTTTTGTAGTTGTTGATCAAACTAGTGGCATGTCAAATAATCCATTATTCATGATATGTAGTGTTCTGAAATGTTGCTGTGGTCGTCTTAATTACATTTTTAAATTGTTTATACAGGCAAAAATAAAAAAAAACCCTGGTACATTATAAATGTTGGAAGTACCAGCACCAGCAAATCACAGACTTTCCCAGAGGCTATTCTTGCTCTGTCTCAGCATCAGGAAACTAAAGCATATGTTGGATGTTAGCCTGGGTGTACACAATGTGTCCTATTTATTCAAGGTTTTCTTTGAAGCCACAACTTACAAGTTTGTTTCTTAGGGGTACATGTCAGACTTCATTTAGCATTCCTTGGTATTAGGATACTCCTGAATAGCAAAAAGGCAACATTTTGGGGGAAGAACGTGGCTGCTATCTGAGCAGTGATCTGTCAGTTCCACTTATGTAGCTCAAGGAAGAGTGGAGAAGAGGCACTGTGGAGACGCGGGGCTGAGAGCTCAACATCATAGGCAGAATTATTTTACAGCACTTTAAATGGAAGAATTAATCTCCATTTAAATTATACATAGTTCATTATGTTAAGAACTATGAAAAACATGAAAGCAGAGATCCGACTGGCCAGAATATTTCAATTTAAAGTGTTTAGAAATTCAAAGTGGCACAATTCTTTTTAAGCTGCATTCTTTTTCTTTCTCTAGGTGCTTGCAGACTTTTTTGTTAACATATTTTGCCTTGCAAGATGAGCCTTTAGGTGCATAAGGAAAATTTGTGTACAGGGATCGGTCATTAATTTAAGATTTTAGGGCTTTGTTGACCCTGCTCTTTGAATTTACTGCTGTTTTCTGAAAGCAGGAATTAACGTACATGACTTCCATGACTGTTTTGCCACACCAAGGTATTTGACTATTTAATGTCTTGTTCTACAAATTTCCAGCATCCTTGCTATGTGAGTATTGTTCTTTATTTTTGCATTCTTAGTATTTTTGTATATATTCTTTCCTGGAATATTTAATATGGAGGTTATTTAAAGGTAGAAAGAGAAGCTTTGGCAGAGGATTTAGCTTTCCGTGTTTACAGCAAACCCCATGAGAAATCCTTCCCAGGCACACATGCACACACACAGACACACACACACAAAAATCAATGCAAAAGAGTAGGGCATTCATTAAGCTGTCAAAAATGGAATAAATGCTTTTTTTTTATTTAGGCTCTTGTAGCTTTTTTTCCTACTATTTGAGTGTGTCCTGAATTATGAAATGTTATAGCTTTATAATTCATATTTGACAAATTAATATTTGGAGAATGTTGAGCTGTAATAGGGTATTACCCTATTACAGATCCAGACAACTGTATGACTTTTTTTTTTCCTTCCCTGGATATAAAAACTCTTTGACAGTTTGTCACTAAAGAGACTTTCTGTAGGTGAAATACACGGCTAACCCTATTTCTTGCTATTTCAAAATTGAAGGTGGATGAATGAGGGAAGCCTTGCAGGCACACTAACTGTGGGTATAACCTGGAAAATACTGTGCGTGTTCTCCGTATCCCGGCGCTTTCAAATGCGTTTCGTCCCATGTTCTGTGTAATAGAGTTGTGTGTGAAATCCTGCAGAAAATGGGCCGCCTGCTCAGAGAGGGCTTGGAAAGGCGATGCTGGCTGCCTCTAGTGGAATGCCCGTAAAATGAAACGCGAGTCTCTGCCTGAACCTACAGAAGCGACAGTATTTTTCCGTGCCAGCATTAGTACAAACACTAGTGGGGATCGGTTCTAAACGGTGCTTCCCGTCCCCGGATGAGATCCGTGGGGTCTCTGCTTGCTTGGAGTGCTGCTCTGCGCCCGGTGGCCGGAGTCACGCCGAGCTCTATCTGCCAGAGCTCTTTTATCGTTTTCAAAAGGGATAAAATCAATGGGCTAAAATGGCTTGCATCTTTAACCCAGTTTTGCCTCTGTCAAAGGGTGCAGCCACAGGAGCATCCCTGCAGGAGCGGCCGCTCGCCCCCAACAAAAGGCACCGAGCATCCCAGCGCTGCTCTTCCCTTTGCTGGAGGCGTCCTTCCCAAAAGCACGCGGATGATAACTGCGGCTCCTGCTGTACCTGTAACAATTTAATTGTGTAAGTCAGCCCAGTCAAGCATCCCCAGCTCATGACTGGGAGACATGAAATTCATTGTCATTATTGTCCCTGTCATTTTGGATCATTATATCCTGCTGCAGAATTTTCCTCACTCCAGTGCTTTCTTACCTCCAGGAAGCGGGGATTATGGCTGAGGTTGGGGTGGGGGCAGGACTGTGAACTACATTTACCTCAGGGGAGCCGCAGATTAAATTGGCTTTGCTCTCTGACTTGCTGGATTCGTCTGTTTGTACGCTGTGGGTTTAAGGTTGGAAATGATGAATATTCTAGTGAATTCCGTGCCTCTCGCTTTTCCTTTTTTAATGCTCGTATAAGCAACGGATGGTTTTTGTGTCCCTTAAGAAGTGAACGGGGAATAATTCTTCAGATCATGTTACCTAAAAGATTTAAGTTTATTCCTGAGCAAAACGACATTATTTGCACGTTGTGCCACAAACATCTGAGCGTTCCCCAGCGTGTCGTGGCTTTTAGGGGAAAGCCTCCATCGAAGCATGTAACTCCGCTGTAATTTATATCTGTGCGTTTTATGTGAACTTAATAGTGGGTCATTAGTTAATATGTACACTGTTCCATATTGTAGGTATGTTGAGGGAAAACGGATTAGGGGATGCCTGTATATCTTACTGCTCCTTCCCCTTCTCCGCTGGCTGTCCCCGTGTCCGGGGGTGTACAGGGCCAGAGCGGCTCCGATCCTGGGAAGGGCTGGGAAGGTAAACCTTGCTCATCTTCCTCACCACGCTCCTCCTCTCCCAGCAGCAGAGTTCACCTCACCCAGCACCTCCTGCCATGTTTCTGTATCTGTTCGTGCACTGGCTTTCTTTGGGTTCAGGAGAGAATTATCAGTTGAAACGCTGCTGCTTGGCCTCTCCGTGGGATGGGGTGGATCCTGTGCACGCCGTGCAGTACTTGCCAAACCCATCACCGCTTCATCCAGGCTTCAAAAATAGCTACTACGGTGAGCAAAGCAAGGTTTGCCCCAGATTTAAGCCATTAGTGTGAGCGCTGGGAGGACTCCTATGAAGACAGGCTGAGACAGCTGTGGGGGTTCAGCCTGGAGAAGAGAAGGCTCCCTGGAGGCCTTCCAGCCCCTTCCAGTCCCTCAAGGGGCTCCAGGAAAGCTGGGGAGGGACTCTGGAGCAGGGAGGGGAGCCATGGGACGAGGGGGAAGGGTTTTACACTGGCAGAGGGGAGATGGAGATGGGATGTGAGGCAGAAATCCTTTGCTGTGAGGGGGGTGAGCCCCTGTCCCAGGTTGCCCAGAGAAGCTGTGGCTGCCCCATCCCTGGAGGGGTTCAAGGCCAGGTTGGACGGGGCTTGGAGCAGCCTGGGCTGGTGGGAGGTGTCCCTGCCCAGGGCAGGGGGGGGACTGGGTGGGCTTTAGGGTCCCTTCCCACCCAAACTGTTCTAGGATCCTATGACTCTGAGACTGGTCAGCTCTCGTGCCAGGCGGGTCCACAATAAGCCGTACTGACACCAGCACGTTCCTTTCTGGCGCGCTGGCACGGCCGCAGCAGACCTGCCGTGACAGTTGTTCCCGGTGACATTTTAGTGCGGTTTCCATAAACTGACAGTGACAATGTTTAGTTTCATTTTAACACTGTGCTTTTACTTACACTGACATTGCGATACGATTGTAGTGACAAGTTGAAGGCTGATACAAAAGAAGTGGGAAACAACTTAATTATGAAGCAGGAGCACAGAACAATAATTCCAAATTTTGTCTCTTAATGTGCTGGGATTCTGTGGCTAATTTTTGTATACTGATGTCTTATTTTCAATAGGAGTTTTAGCTTCTGTACCATAACTTGGCATTAGACTTGATTAGACAGACATTCTTAGTGTATTGAGATAGTTATTTTTTAAAAAAGCTTTTATGGGCTTTCTGTCTCTTGCTTATGTTACTCATTTGTTTATAACTCTGTACGTAAGTTGGAAGGCATTGTACTTTCATTGCCTAGTCTTCATTGTGATCTTGGTCTTTTTCATCCATACATGCAGTTTGTTTGGTCACAGGTTCCTCTGTTCCTTTAATCTTCCCTTATGAACATAATCTTGAATTTCTGAAGTTCCCTAAGCTTGTCTTGTGGAATGGTGGTTCCGACACGTCTCGGGTGGTCCCTGCAGCGCGCTCTCCCTGGCTGTGCTCAGCTGTTACAGGTAAACGGGCATCAGACCTTCCAGACCCTTGGGCAGCGGAACCCGAAAGTCGGATGCTGATGGTTTCCTCTTCACCTCCATCACTCGTGGGAACAGAGAGGTTTTATTTCTTGGGGTCTGAGCTGGTGCTTAATGGAGGAAGCAAGAAATTCTTTAAAATGACTGCTGCTGGATTGTTTAAATTTGATGTCTCAAATGTGAGTTTGGATCTGTTAGAATAAATTTACCTGGCCACACTCAAGGTTTTCCTTTCCATTAAAGCTTCTACGGAGTGAGGGCTGAAAATATCTACCTCTCAGGGCAGATCTGAAAGAACTGAAAGATGTGGGGGTGTGGGTTTTTCCAGTGCAAAGTGCATATTTAGATGTGTATCGTTCTTCCCGCCTGGTTGGGCTGTATTTCAGTAGCACAGATACCACAGTGGAGAGCAGAATTCAAATGATAGAGGGTTTGTATGAGAAGTATTAACAGCCTGGTGTGATATTGCCGTGTTGTTAGATGTGGGTGTGATGGAACCGATTTAACTGAGTCAGAGCGCTCTTCCCTCTGCAGCAGTCCAAGAACAAGTGCGTGCGTGCTACGCGTCCTAGAAAGTCTGCTCGTTTTCAGCAAATTCCTGACTTGACTTAAGTTTCATGTGATTCAGAGAGCAAGAAATAGTTCAGGTCTGAGGGCATTTGTAATGACTTGTGACGCAGGAGTCAAATTTGTTGTTTACCTTTGAACTCATTCTACTGATGTTTGGGGAAAAGAAGTTGCTGAGCTCTTTCTCCACGAAGTCTGGAACAATTTTGAGTCACTCCAGCTGATTCATAATGCCTAAACTTGGATATAACTGATTTCCGTATGTGCAACAGATGTTGAGTTCCTGTTCTAACGCTTGTAATAAAACTGTTCATGCAATTAAGCACTTATTTAAAAATTAGAAGATGCAGGTAGTCCTGGTAACTTAGTTATGTATAGTGATGTATAATTATCACTTGTCAGCTTTAAATTTGGTAAGGTTTTGGTATGGTTTGTATATACACAGCAAGAAAACTTTCATGCCCATGGAATTATTTGATTTCTTGCATTGCTTTTCTTTACCATGTGTGTGCAATTAGCAAGTGCAAGGCTGTTGAAAGAATGTAATGCATAGATTCAGTAACATATTTTTTAAATAACTTTCAGAATCTCGGTGCTTTTGGATGCCATTATTGTGGTGATGCAGCCACATCNTATTTAGGCTCTTGTAGCTTTTTTTCCTACTATTTGAGTGTGTCCTGAATTATGAAATGTTATAGCTTTATAATTCATATTTGACAAATTAATATTTGGAGAATGTTGAGCTGTAATAGGGTATTACCCTATTACAGATCCAGACAACTGTATGACTTTTTTTTTTCCTTCCCTGGATATAAAAACTCTTTGACAGTTTGTCACTAAAGAGACTTTCTGTAGGTGAAATACACGGCTAACCCTATTTCTTGCTATTTCAAAATTGAAGGTGGATGAATGAGGGAAGCCTTGCAGGCACACTAACTGTGGGTATAACCTGGAAAATACTGTGCGTGTTCTCCGTATCCCGGCGCTTTCAAATGCGTTTCGTCCCATGTTCTGTGTAATAGAGTTGTGTGTGAAATCCTGCAGAAAATGGGCCGCCTGCTCAGAGAGGGCTTGGAAAGGCGATGCTGGCTGCCTCTAGTGGAATGCCCGTAAAATGAAACGCGAGTCTCTGCCTGAACCTACAGAAGCGACAGTATTTTTCCGTGCCAGCATTAGTACAAACACTAGTGGGGATCGGTTCTAAACGGTGTTTCCCGTCCCCGGATGAGATCCGTGGGGTCTCTGCTTGCTCGGAGTGCTGCTCTGCGCCCGGTGGCCGGAGTCACGCCGAGCTCTATCTGCCAGAGCTCTTTTATCGTTTTCAAAAGGGATAAAATCAATGGGCTAAAATGGCTTGCATCTTTAACCCAGTTTTGCCTCTGTCAAAGGGTGCAGCCACAGGAGCATCCCTGCAGGAGCGGCCGCTCGCCCCCAACAAAAGGCACCGAGCATCCCAGCGCTGCTCTTCCCTTTGCTGGAGGCGTCCTTCCCAAAAGCACGCGGATGATAACTGCGGCTCCTGCTGTACCTGTAACAATTTAATTGTGTAAGTCAGCCCAGTCAAGCATCCCCAGCTCATGACTGGGAGACATGAAATTCATTGTCATTATTGTCCCTGTCATTTTGGATCATTATATCCTGCTGCAGAATTTTCCTCACTCCAGTGCTTTCTTACCTCCAGGAAGCGGGGATTATGGCTGAGGTTGGGGTGGGGGCAGGACTGTGAACTACATTTACCTCAGGGGAGCCGCAGATTAAATTGGCTTTGCTCTCTGACTTGCTGGATTCGTCTGTTTGTACGCTGTGGGTTTAAGGTTGGAAATGATGAATATTCTAGTGAATTCCATGCCTCTCGCTTTTCCTTTTTTAATGCTCGTATAAGCAACGGATGGTTTTTGTGTCCCTTAAGAAGTGAACGGGGAATAATTCTTCAGATCATGTTACCTAAAAGATTTAAGTTTATTCCTGAGCAAAACGACATTATTTGCACGTTGTGCCACAAACATCTGAGCGTTCCCCAGCGTGTCGTGGCTTTTAGGGGAAAGCCTCCATCGAAGCATGTAACTCCGCTGTAATTTATATCTGTGCGTTTTATGTGAACTTAATAGTGGGTCATTAGTTAATATGTACACTGTTCCATATTGTAGGTATGTTGAGGGAAAACGGATTAGGGGATGCCTGTATATCTTACTGCTCCTTCCCCTTCTCCGCTGGCTGTCCCCGTGTCCGGGGGTGTACAGGGCCAGAGCGGCTCCGATCCTGGGAAGGGCTGGGAAGGTAAACCTTGCTCATCTTCCTCACCACGCTCCTCCTCTCCCAGCAGCAGAGTTCACCTCACCCAGCACCTCCTGCCATGTTTCTGTATCTGTTCGTGCACTGGCTTTCTTTGGGTTCAGGAGAGAATTATCAGTTGAAACGCTGCTGCTTGGCCTCTCCGTGGGATGGGGTGGATCCTGTGCACGCCGTGCAGTACTTGCCAAACCCATCACCGCTTCATCCAGGCTTCAAAAATAGCTACTACGGTGAGCAAAGCAAGGTTTGCCCCAGATTTAAGCCATTAGTGTGAGCGCTGGGAGGACTCCTATGAAGACAGGCTGAGACAGCTGTGGGGGTTCAGCCTGGAGAAGAGAAGGCTCCCTGGAGGCCTTCCAGCCCCTTCCAGTCCCTCAAGGGGCTTCAGGAAAGCTGGGGAGGGACTCTGGAGCAGGGAGGGGAGCCATGGGACGAGGGGGAAGGGTTTTACACTGGCAGAGGGGAGATGGAGATGGGATGTGAGGCAGAAATCCTTTGCTGTGAGGGGGGTGAGCCCCTGTCCCAGGTTGCCCAGAGAAGCTGTGGCTGCCCCATCCCTGGAGGGGTTCAAGGCCAGGTTGGACGGGGCTTGGAGCAGCCTGGGCTGGTGGGAGGTGTCCCTGCCCAGGGCAGGGGGGGGACTGGGTGGGCTTTAGGGTCCCTTCCCACCCAAACTGTTCTAGGA
>VXBO01014556.1:42080-62417 GCA_013400135.1 Rhinoptilus africanus
GGTGGCACCTTCGAAGCCATTGATCCCATCTTTATAACTTTGCCCTTTTAGCTAGAAACAGATTATTTGCACGGCGGTTCGAGATTGCACAGGCAGAATCAGAAGGACCAGACTTTACATAAACCATTTATACTAAACGTTGGGAATGCTGGCAACATAAATCAACTACAATATCTATTACAAATTTATCACTTTATCAGTATTAGCTTTGATAGAAGTGGTTCAAACACTCGGGGAAGTGAACCGTACCTCAGGAAGTTTGGCCCTCTCGTGAATTAATTATTCAGGACACACAGAGCCTGGCCCCTTCAATGTATAGTAATTCTTTCAGCCAGCATCCAGGACTTTAACTCCGGTGGCAATAATAAATAGGAAAAGTCTCAGGTGAAGCCAGTATTTCAAAGTAATTAATCATCTTCCCCTCATGGTCCCTCCGCCTCTCTCTTGGTTTTCTTTAACGAGGGAATTTCAGTAATAAATCTTTAATGATATATGTTAAGAATCCTTCATTAATTCTTGTCTACTTATTTCTCTCTTTTTGATGCTTTTATGTTGTGTGCTGGGAAGTTAAAATGCACATACAAGAAAAAGCAGTTGCAGAAAGCTGGTAACTGGGCACAGTCTGGGAAGGGTTGTTGCTGGGCTGTTGGATGTCGTGTGTAGCTCTGCTGGCGGGAGCTGGGGCTCAGCGCCGCTTGGCCCCCGCGCGAGTGCTGCGGCGCCGTTACCGGGTTCAGCGCGATGGCAGCGGGAAGGCGAGCGAATAAAGCGATGTGGCCTCTCCTGGGTGGGAGGCGATGGAGCAGCCTTCCCCGGTTCCGTGGTGCGGGGAGGGCAGGGGGTGCCGCACGCTGCCGGCGGTGCCGGCGTGGGGCAGGCGGCGGGGCGTGCTGCTGCCGGCGCAGCAGAGGGGATGTATCTGTAAATAATTCTCCTTCTGCGCGAGCAGCCATCACGCCTATTCAATGTGACAGGGACAGATGTGACAGATCGGTTCTGACACACTTCCATACCACAAGTCCGTGGCTGGAGGTGACTGGTGTCCTTCCCCCGGTCCCGTCCCCGCTGCAGGACAGCACAACGACGCCCGGATGAACCTCGCCATCGCCCTCACTGCTGCCAGGTACGGCGCTGCCACCGCCAATTACACTGAAGTCCTGCGCCTGCTCAAGACGACAGACCCGGCCAGCGGGAAGCAGCGCGTGTGCGGGGTGCGCTGCAGGGACGTCCTAACAGGTGGGGGTCTGTGTGCGTGTGTGTGTGGGGGGCACCGCGGCAGCCCCCTGCCCGCCTTCGCCCACCCGGTGGCCGGCTGTCGGCAGCCCTCAGCTCGCTGGGCGTGAGCGACGGCTTTCTGCAGCGGGCTGGAGCGTGCCACGGTGGGACAGGCAGCACGGCACTTTCGGGGAGCGATCTCTCTTCGTTGAAGAAACACAGAAATAATGACAGGAGGGAGGAGCGGGGAACACTGCTGTTTGTAAACATCAATGAACCGGCAAAGGAGCCATCTTCCCAGAGTGCGGTGGCATACCATTAGTGTCAATCATCTTTAACTTCTGTCAGGTTTTTCACTCAAATCCCAGTGTTTTGGCAGGGCAGACTAAGCTTTACATCCAAACCCTTCTGTCAAGCAAAGATGATATTGTGAAACGCTACGTGCTGTACAGTAATAGTCCTATTTACCAAGTCTACGGGCTGAGAGTGAAATCTCTCTTGTCTGAGAGGCAGATTTCAGCTCAGCTTCTTCCACCCGGTCTGCCCTCTTCTGCCTTTACAGATAAGGTGGAATTTCACTGTAAAACGTTTTCTTTCAAATCTAGTGTTACGTGAAAACTTTGTTAATTTTTAAAAACCGAACAGCTGTTCTGTTCAGACAAGCACGATCCACTTTACAGTAGGTTAAGTTCATAGACAGATTAATAATAGAGAGTGTCAGTGAGCAGGAAAACAAATGGTGGATGTGATTGATACTGTTTTCTTTCACAGGGCAGGAGTTTGATGTCAAAGCCAAGTGTGTTATCAATGCCACGGGACCTTTCACAGACTCTGTGCGCAAAATGGATGATCAGGAAGTACCAAACATCTGTCAGCCAAGCGCAGGCGTGCACATCGTGATGCCGGGTTATTACAGGTAACGGCATTCAAGGCCTAAACCATTTGTAACGATCTCTGCTGGTGTCTTTAATGTATAAGCTTGCAGAGACGCATTTGTGGGGTTTACAGTAGTTTGGAATGCATGTTTTCATTTTCTTTTTTTTTTTTTCCAAGAGGATTCTGGCACTGCGCCAATTAGAAGAACAATTTCATATATTCAGGAAAGACTGAAGTCTTGTAGTTCTTAGTTAAAACTCACCGAGGCAGAACTCCTGCTGAAGCAGAAGGGCGTTTAGGCAGAGCATCTACAACAGACTTTGAAAGGCCCCTTTTTTAATAATGAGTTTGAGTTGAGCATACCGACTGCTTGTTCGCACATAAAACCTTCCAGAGAGGGGGCCACCTTCATACCAAACCTCTTGTCCTATTAAATATGAAGCTCTGTGCAATGGACCCTGCCACGTTATGACTCCGCAGCATGGAGGCAGTGCAACAAGTAGTTCAAAACAAGCCGATCAGATCGTGGCACTGCTGTGGACACAAGCGCAGCGCCGTGGCTGTGGCGGGAGGGCCGTGCCTCCCTCTCCCGCGGCACTCTGCGGGCCGCCCGGCGCGTTCCTGCCTCTCCCCTTCTGTGCTGCCGCAAAACCAAATCCCCTGCTACCAAGCGAGCCTTGGCAGTTGAAGCTCGGGTATTACCTTTGGTTTCTGAAGTCATTAGCATCCTAATGGAAATTCCCATTCATAGACTTAGCCCAATTCTGTTGATACAGTGCACTTACAATAATGCCTGCCATGTCGCCATTGCGCTCCTCTCTGAACAGAATTCAGTCTCCCAGTGCACAACATGGTGTTTTTGCTGGAGCTGTCCCAACAGGACACGACCACAGACAGTAAAATTGAGGCATTTTTGGCCTAGTGTAAAATCACCCTCGCATTCGGTTCTTTTTTTGCTGGCTTTCCACATGAAAAATGGGAAAATGACCTGAGAGCTGCTTTAAAGCAATGTGGAGAAATGGGTTGTAATCCTACTTTCCTCACGTACTATGAGAAGGACATGTGTGATTGACTTTATTGCCCTGCTGCAAAAGCATGTAAAGTTTTAAAACTTTGACTCACTTTGTAAATTCGAAGTAAGAGATAGCTTAATACACGTGAAGGCTCTTATTTATTTATCCTGTAATAACCTAATAATTTTAATTGGAAATGTAGAGAATTCTTGTTCTCCTTGTTCCCCTGTGCAAGTCAGCATGTGGGCATTACTTTTCTTGTAAAACAGCATCTACCCACATACCGCCTCCACATAACAGCTGATTAGATAGAACTGCACTGAATTTCCTTGAAGCTTCAACCAAGGAGCTGTCTGCTAAATGGAATCCACTCGTGGTATTTAATTTTAGTTCTCTCAGGTCTTCTCCTGGTGCCAAGGAATACTCCTCAACGAACAGAGATTGTCGTTTCACTGCGTCCACTTGCCTTGTGGTAAATGTTTTACAGAATTTTGGCCCATACTCACACAAATGAATTTTTTTTAACAGGTAGAGTTTTTTAGATATCAACATAATTAAGATTTTGTAAAACTAATGTTAACCTAATACGTGCATTTCCCTTGGGTTTCTTACTCATTTATGTTCTTCATTAATAGTCCCAGTATTCCTCCTCTCATTAATTCTATTTTTAGTATACACATATCTGTTCTTGTAGCTGCAGTTAAGTCTCGCTCGCTCCCTATTGTTTATTATCTGCTAAAATGAAGGAGGGCTTTGGCTGCCTTTGTTCAGATAGCCTTCCTGCCTGAAGTGTGTCTATGAATGCAGTACTTTTTTCCCCTCCCTTTCTGACAAATTTCAGATGTTTTCCATCTTTCTTGAATTTTCCTGTCTGCACTGCCTTCCAGATTCCAGGTAGACTTGACTGTTACACCTTAGTTCTGCCCCATGGGAAGTCACCTGATTGTTCTTCACTGCATTGGTGGAGCTTTGGTCAAATGCTTCTTCGTCTAGAGATCTTCCATGCATCTGCTCTGTAAAATGCCGTATTTAATGTCCAGGAATGAACCATTTACCAACTTCAAGCTCAAGAGTTCTGATCTGTCCTTCAGCTAAATCATTGTCTCTAGTTCAGTAGTCTATAGGTTCTTACGTTCCTTGTGTACTTTAATCATCTACTTTCAAGATTCTTCCCTGATTTGTCATACATTCGACACATATTGTCCAATTTCCCTGCACTGAAACTTGCAAAAGAAAGCTTTTTTAAAAAGAGACATGCTCCAAACTCGTTCAGTTGTTTTAAGTCAACTCTTAAGTACTGTACTGTGGCTTTACCGTTATGCCTCATATCTTGATATTTGTTCCGCTGACAAAGAGTCACTTTAGATCCATCTGTATTATGCTCCAAGACCGTGTGCCACTATGTTTCCGTCTACAGGCATTGCTTTATACTTCATGTTAGAGTTCACAATTCTGAACTTACCCATTTTAGTAGTCTTTAAAGATTACTAGAGAAATCTTGCAATGGCTGGTATTGCTGGAGCTCATACCACATTCTCGCATCCATTCTGTAATCTGAAGAAATGGTGCTCTCCATCCATTCTCCACCCAGCCTGTATTTGTCCTTGACATTGCCCCAAGGCACGTGCAGGACCTTGCAGGACTTGGCCTGGTTGAACTTCACAAGGTTGGCACGGGCCCCCCTCTCCAGCCTGTCCAGGTCCCTCTGGATGGCATCGCGTCCCTCCAGCATGTCAGCCACTCCACGCAGCCTGGTGTCATCGGCAAACTTGCTGAAGGTGCTCTCGATCCCACTGTCCATGTCACCAACAGAGATGTTAACAGTCCTGGTTCCAGTACCGACCCCTGAAGAGCACCACTCATCACTGGTCTCCACTTGGACATTGAGCCGTTGACCTCAACTCTTTGAGTGTGGCCATCCAGCCAATTCCTTATCCACCGAGTGGTCCATCCATCAAATCAACGTCTCTCCAATTCAGAGACCGGGATGTCATGTGGGACAGTGTCAATGCTTTGCACAGGTCCAGGTAGATGATGCCGGTTGCACTTCCCTTATCCACTGACGCTGTAACGTCATCATAGAGGACACCAGATCTGTCAGGCCCTATTTGCCCTTAGTGAAGCCATCAATTGCTGTGAAATCTCATTGAAAACATTTCACTCTGTAGGTGGTGTGGTGAAACTGAGTTTTAAGTCTTTCCTTGTTTCTCTTCCTTATTGTGAACAGTTTTTCTGAAATCACATTAAAAAAAAAAATCATACTTTTGAGAAAATGTCTAAAGTTTTCTGAATATTCTGATACTGTATATTAAATCTCTGGTTTCCTGTCTCTAAATCAATAGCTTTTTCATTTTAAAAAGTAATCATTTGTCTGACGTGATTTACCTTTCACAAATCTGTATTGACTTCCCCTATTAAATTGTACTTCTCCAAATGTATGCTTAAGCGGTCTATAAATATCATCTAAAAAATGTTCTAATATACATGCTATATATGAAATTTTCAGCTTCTCTTCTAGCCTTTTCAGATATTGAAAACTTACCTTCAGTAATCAGTTTAGACTTCCCAAAAATGAAATATTCAGTGATTCAGCATGCAGCTCTCTTGAATAGGTAATTTATATCCAAGCAGGTCTTTCTTTACCTTCAGCTTATTGTGCGACTAGTTATTTGAGTCCATTGAAGTATTCCCCTCTGATGGTCCTTATTAGCACCTAAATATATCCCTCCTGCCCTCCTTCCATATGCTTCTGTGTTCTCCTCCTGCTATGGGGGTGAGGTGCAGGGCCTGAAGACGGCTCAACTGACTGCAGGTGTTTGTACGGGGGCTTCCAGCTCCTGAAATGAAAGTCAGCATCCTTCCTTTAAATAAAAATGAACAGCAACAACAAAAAAAGGCAGCTTAAATGTTTTCCTATATAAAAGCTGTTTACTTTGAACTGTGTATAGAAGCCTTTTGTTTTCTGAAACATACACAGAGCTGTTCCGTAGGTTAGGAGGATAACAGGTTTTGTACCTGTGGATTTTTATTTTTTTTTATATTATACCAGAAAATGTTGATAGATAAATTAAAATTTCCTGTACAAAGAACTAAATCATTCTGTTTCAGCACTGGCATAAGTAAGTGAAAAATCTCTGCATAGTAGCATCCAGTTAGCATCTCTTTTGCCTTTTTTCCCTGAAATGGCTGTTCCCCATTGAGGAGTGCAGGAGCTGGGAGCACTGGGAGTACCCTTCCTGGTACGTGTCCCTTGGGAGCCTGTGTCTTCCTGGCGTGGCAGGAGGCTGGCGAGCTGTGGTGGCACGGGAAGTTTGCTGTTTCAGTGCACTCCTAACACTTATGGTTTCAGTCTTGCTCTTCCCTTGTCGTCTTTACTTTTCCTTTCCCCTGCTAAACTTTGCCCCTCCGCCCCACCTTTATTGCGAATGCGGGTTGTAGGAGTCCTTGAGATTTTGTATGTTTTTACTTTTGCCCCTGTTTAGGGTGCAGGCAATGGATAACTTGGGTTAATAATATTTCATGTTTAATTGTTCTTGTTATGTGCTTAGACACATGCAAACACAACAAGACTTCTGTTCTTATTTCTTGCATTTTCACATGCATTCTGTTTCAGCCTTCCCTTTCCTTTGTGGCGTAATATAAATGATTGTCTATTTTTTTTGATTAAAAGCAGTTGTTCATTCCATAATGAGTTTTGAGTAATTGCTGTTTTAAAATTTTCAAATGTTTGCGTTTGAAATTCCAATGAGCAGGATTTTCCAGAGTGAATGGAGATGAGAGATGTCATTGCTCGATTTAAGGTTGTGGTCTGCTGACTTGCTTAGCAAATCAAATGCTAGTAATATCTGAGCATCCCACTCAAGGGCCTTACTTCTCAAAACTTCTGGGGCTACCATTTAAAGCCAGGTCGTGGCCACATGTGGAATATCTGATTTTATTTTATCTTTTAAAAATCTTTTGACCTAACTACAAAGGTACCATTCTAATGCTTTGTCTGGGGTACAAGGTGTGCAAGAACAGAGTCCCTGGTGACGCCAGACGCATTTTGAACCATGTCCCTTCTTCATTTCAGCCCTGATAACATGGGTCTGCTTGACCCGGCCACCAGCGACGGTAGAGTGATTTTCTTCCTGCCGTGGGAGAAGATGACTATCGCAGGGACCACAGACAGCCCGACCGATGTTACTTCCCATCCCATACCAACAGAAGAAGATATTAACTTCATTCTGAATGAAGTGCGCAGCTACCTGAGCGTTGATGTTGAAGGTAAAGCTCTGTCGGCTCTAGTTTTCCAGGTGCGTGGTGTTTCAGCCCGAGTGAAGGCTGGCTGGCTGAGGCTCTGCTCTGACTCTGCTAACTGTGGTTCTGGTGCGTCTGGGTGTTTCTGAAACCGGTGGGACAGAAGTGCCATCGCCATCCATTCATCAGAGCTCAAAAATAACGCTTTTCCAGATATACCTGCACTGCTTGGACTATTGAAATGGAAATCACTTCAGATTTCACATACCTTTCGCCTAACTGGCACGAGCTGTGCAGCCGCACAGCCGAGTCACTGCTCTCTGGGTGGCAGAGGCAAGGTTTTGCAGAACTGGGACAGTTCGGTCATACAGCAACGCAAGTACATCAGATAATTCACCTGCTTTTCTTGAAGGAGAAGGTGTTCTGACTTTTACCATGTCTTTGTTTTTATTTCCTTTTTTCTGGACACTTTATTCTTAGAATTTACTTTTTGTGATATGGTAAATATCTGATAGTGACATTTTTCAGTGGGAGAGGAAAGTATAGCAGGCAAAAAGGAGAATTTATAAAAATCACTTGGTGACAGTGGTTCCCTTCAGTAGCTGAGCTGGTAACACCTTTGTTGTAAGATGCTGGCCTGCTTTGGCTCAGCGCTGGTTTAAAAGAGAGGCTTCTTTCCTTCACAGTGAGGTCTTAAAATTAGTCTGTTGAAGCATTTGTACTTCTGTGTTTGTGTTGTGGTGGCAGCATTAAAAGAAATCTGAAAAGCACTTGGTCAGAGACATTGTACCATCCTTAGATTTAGGAAAACGTGCTGTCCGGACATTGGGAATGCTGGATTACTAGTTCCCTGAAGTGGGGAGCTGATGACCCTGGATTGTATAAAGTTCAGAAAAAGTCTTTGGACTATGTACCTTTAAGTTATTTGAGCAGAAGTTGATATAAATAAGTAGGCCAGATAGGTAGAGTTAAGACTGTGAATAAGACGGAGATTTTGCAGGGTGTTTTCCAGAAGTACGCTGTGAAGTGTTTAATTCTTTTGAATGAAACCTACCTAGGTGCACGCTGTTTTTCACATATGCAATTAGCAGTGTTTATAGATTGCTTGTTATTGAATTAACAACTGTGCTGGCCATATCAACTCACTGCAGACCTGCCTTTTTGCTGCCAGAGACAGTGCCAGGGTTATCAACTTACACAGGCTTGGATGTGTTCCAACTGTTTAATTATAGTGTCACGCATGCTGCTTTTTCTAGTTTCATTAGTTTATAAACGTAATATGGTATCTTATTTCTGTGATTAACACTTCATTTTGGCAGGTTAAACATGCTGGCAGAGCACCATTGATTTCTGAAATCTATTTTGTGTTCTTTGGGGGATATTTTTACACCCTTTTACTGATTTTTCAGTTATAATGTATTTGAAAGTTGCCTAGAAAAAAAAAAAAATGTTCCGAAGACTGCAGTATAAAGCAAATCGGTCAGTTTTTCTCTTGCAAATTTAGTAAGCAACAAAATTTGTTACATTAAATTCTCTCGTGGTCACATGTTTTGTGTATTAAAAAAGGTGACTTTCGGAGGCCGAGGTGTTTCCTGTGGCCGTTGAGGGCTTTGTGACCACTTGATGCATTCAGGTTTTCTGCAGGTTTACTGAGAAGTCGGGGCTGGCTTTGGGGACGTACCTGTAACTGGCTGTGAAGCAGAGGAGCAGCATGAGGGAAAACAGAAGTAAATGGGCATTTAGTCAGGTTTCTTGTGGAGCAGGACAGGGTTTCTGAAGCAGGGAGGAGGAGGAGGAAGAGGAGGCAGGGCAGGAGGAGGCAGTTGTGCAACAGATGTGGACTCCTGTTGGGGGGTTTTGACAAGTCAGCTCGGCCCTTTCGGACCAGGACCAGCACTGGCCTGCGATACAGGCGCTGGGGATGTGCTACAGCCAACCGCAGCCTTGCCAAGAGATTTTCTCCTTGGCTGTACATGTAACTGGTCTTGCGATAAAGGCTCTGGATAAAGATCGCTTGTCGAGAGGAAAACTTGGATAAATAACCTACAAGCTAGAGAAAAAGCTTTGAAGTCCTAAAAGCAAGTATTATACTCATGTGGAACAGACTTCCTTTTGGTTTCTAAGATGTAGTATAAGGTCTGTCCTGTCAGCACAAGCAAACAAAGAGAAGGCTTGGTGCTGGGAGGGTGTGTGTGGTTTGGGTTTGGTAGGGTTTGGTTTTTGGGTTTGGGGATTTTTGAGCAGACCAAAAATACGTCTGGTGTGGTGCATGATACTCATTTCACAGCGAGTATCTACGCAGAGGCGGTGCCACAAGGACCACGGGATGGGTGTGAGATAAATATCCATCGGTTCCTGGCTGACTTCGGCTCATCTTTGGTTCCGGACAGTGAGAAGAGGAGACGTGTTGGCAGCGTGGAGTGGCATTCGTCCTCTGGTCACAGACCCCAACTCCAAAGACACGCAGTCGATATCCCGGAATCACGTTGTTACCATTAGCGACAGTGGCCTTGTCACGATAGCAGGTACCGGAAGCTCTCTTAAAGTAGAGCTTTGTTGGGCTTCCCCAGTGTATTTTCTTCAAAACTTTTCCTGTTACAGGATAATCCTTCATGTTCCTATAAGTAGATGATGATCTGTCAGCAGTAGCATGACTGGCTTGTTGGAGCAAGTCTAGTAAGAATAATGTGCTATATAAAATCTATATAGTACGTACCTACTTCATACCCCCCTTACTTTCCCCAAATAAAGAAGTGAATGTGTGGCTACAGGTGGGAAGTGGACGACCTACCGCGCCATGGCGCAGGACACCATCGATGCAGCTATTCAGGCGCACGATCTGAAGGCAGGTTCCAGTAAAACCATTGGGCTGCAGCTCCAGGGGGCTGAGGACTGGAGTCCCACACTCTACATTAGGTTGGTCCAAGACTATGGACTTGAAAGTGAGGTGAGTCATGGTTTGTGTGGGTGCCCTGATGTTTCTGTGTTAGAGGGTTGTGTTTTTTCCACTAAATCTAATACCAGCATAACTTGTACAAAGGTCTGTTGAGCCTGATAAGAGCATATTATCTGTCTGTGGCAAAGATAGTTTTAACAAAAATAAATTTGAGTAATTGTTCTTCTTTTCTTCCCTTTTCTTTTCCTCCTAATCTTGTCTGTTTCCTGCTTTAAAACATTACGATGTGCTGGGGTCTGCCTTCCCAACAAAATGTCTCCTTAGATGTGAGCAGAGCGTGGCAGAAGAGTTGGGGCGTCGCTGGCCACAGTTACACTGGTGCACACATGGTGCTGTCAGTGCTGCTCTAACCCATTCCCAGCACAAGTAGTTTCCTCCCACACAATCAAAATCTGATACCTTCTTCAGCTTCTTTACTATTGTTAGTAAGAGAATTGACAAGACAAATGTATGTATATTTGATGTGCTTTCAAAAGCGTGTTGAAATTTGTTTTCGACTCCACAGGTGGCTCAGCATCTAGCTTCCACGTATGGTGACAAGGCTTTTGAGGTGGCCAAAATAGCCCAAGTTACAGGAAAGAGATGGCCCATTGTTGGAAAGCGTCTTGTATCTGAGTTTCCTTATATTGAAGCTGAGGTACGTGGAAAAACTACATAGTGTTCTTTGATTCTCTTTTTGGGATAAGCAGGTTCTAGAGCAGGTCTGTCTCACTCTGTAAAACATTTCCATAAGCCCTTTCCTATGGTGAGGTCCAGATTTTTTTTTTTTTATTTTTCCCCTTCCCCAGAGGGGAAACAAGCATGCTTTGTTTTTATGTTAATATATACACATATTTATATATATATAGTTCACACATATTTACATCTAATGTCTATTTTTTATTTCCTGTATACGCTTTTGATCCCCGATGCAATTTATAAAGTGTTCCAAGGAAAAGGGAGCTTTTCAGACCCTTCTCTTGGTTGGGTGGGAACTAGGAGCAGAAAGCTGATTCTGCATAGCCAGCCCCGCAGTGCCGTTTGTGATGCTAAACATAGTCTCTGACAATGCCCGTCTGCCTTCTCATCTGCATTTTTCCCCCTTGCCTTGTTGTAGGTTGTCTATGGTGTTAAAGAGTACGCCCGCACAGCAGTGGATATGATTTCCCGACGTACTCGCCTGGCCTTTCTGAATGTGCAGGCTGCGGAGGAAGCCCTGCCAAGAATCGTAGATATAATGGCGAAAGAACTTCACTGGAGTGAGCAGAAAAAGAAGGTACATAGGGCCTTTTTCATCTGCAACTGTTTTGTTTTTCTTAAGTAGTTTCCATGTTAACGATCTAAATTAGTTGAATAGAAAACTTCAAGTGATGCTTTTGCCTGGAGAGAATGAGTCACTTGGTGCATTTCATTACAAAGACTTTATCAAAATAGCAGTGAGATGAGTTGGTATTGGCTGGGGGGTGGAGGGGAGAGTCAAGATCTGTAGTCTGGTTTTCCCAGCTTTAAAAATGAAAGCAGACTCGCGTTACTATCCTGTTCCTGTTCAAATGCTTTGTTTACTGACACTTTTCAACAGATCTGCCTCAAAGAAGGAGGATCTTGTAATCTGTGTCACTCGTTTCTGTCTGCTGTGTCTTTTGAAAAGTGATGATACTGAGTTTGCACCGTTCTCTGGCCTGGATTCATGTTTAAGGACGCTGTTACCTTCCTCTGCCCCGGTGGGTCTGTGCCCAGTCACACAGCGTGGGACTCCCCTCACTTGCCTTGTGGCATTGACAAGGGGCTGTCTCTATCCCAGCTCGTCTCTGTGTGCCGGCTCTGCAGTAACCAACCTTCAGTCAAATGACTTACCTTAATGAAGGCATCTGCTGTGTGTGCAGTTAATTGCACCCTGCAGCCCTGTTTTGATGTCAGGAGCACCGTGGGTGACTAGTTTAGGGGTAGGCATCCCACTCACTGACGTGAATCCTGCCCCTTCTGAACTATCACATCCTGTAAGTTACTGATTGTCGCTTCTTGCTGCTGTCACACAAAGACAAATGCCCGGAGCTGTGGAGGCTGCGCTCGCGGTGCTGCCCCGGGGGAAAGGCAGAGCAGGGAGTGCTGTACCCCACTGGGACGCCTGCTCTGGGGCTGCCTCACTCCGAAGCAAATGGAGCCTGTGAACGCTCACCTGGCTCTTCCGCTCCGAAGGAGATGGGAAGTTTCCCTTGGGCCGTTGATGAAACCTTTTAGCCAGTTAGAAGTTTGATTAACGTTCTGGAGGGAGCTCGCTTGAATCCTGCCAGCCAGAGGAGCTGCTGTGACCCTAGAGCATCCCCCCCCAAGAACTGCACAGAGAACTGTGAGCTGTGTTGCTGTATATTGAGCAACCTTGTAGTCAGAGGTGTTTGACCGAAGTTAGAGGTGTCTCACCCTTACCCAATGAGTTTGCTCATGTAATAGTTTACCATGTTAAACAAAGCTGTATCAGTCCTTCCATGCCAAGAGATTAGAAAATGGGAAGCTTGCAAAGAAGCCAGCCTGAGGTCAGGGTTGTGTGGACAGCCTGCACTCCGGCAGCCCGGGGCTGGGGAGTTCAACACCCGTTCTCAGCACAGCCTGCAGGAGGGACAATCAGCAGGAGCTGCCTGTGCCTGTAAGACCTGCCCAGCTGCTTGTGGCTTGTGTGAGCTCCCTGATGCCAGCAAGGCAGGCGCTGCGTTCCCGGAATGCCCACCGGGGCTTCTTTTGGAAAAGTCTCCTTTCCTTTCAAAGTGGCCACACTCCCCAGAGTTACGGAGCATCTCTTCTGTAAGCAGTCCTGGGCCATTTTGAAGTGCTGTGTTTTTACAGCAATCTTGCATGTACTATATTTCAACTTGATGGACGAGGCAATTCAATGCCTATCCAGAAGAGCATTCTTTAATTTAGATCTTATAGAAAGACCATTAAATAAGTCTTTGTCGGTTTGGGACTTTAAGGCTAATTTGTGTGCTTACATTGAGGCATGTTAGAGTAGCCTGGTGTAGTTTAGTTGGTCTTCAATATGCCTTCACGAGCAAGTCTTTGCAAGATGAAGTGTCTTATATGTACGTGCCTAGGAATCTTTTACTGCTGCTGTGGCCGTTCCTTAGCGTGCGCACTCTGCTTTGGTAACTGCAGTGCAGGCTCTTCAGTGTCAGTGCCCGTGTGGCAGATGCTCGTTTCCTTCTTAGAAGCCTGTCTGGTACCCATCGCTGGAGAAAGAGCTCCGTACTGCAGTGCTCCATGTATGTCAGGTCTTCATCACTTCTTAAAAAAACTGGCTACAGAAGACCTTGCACTGAACTTTCAGGTAATAAATTAAGAAAACTAGTTTAAAACATAAAGAACCTGCCCGGTGTTGAGCCTCCTGATGTTTTTTGCTGCTTTCAGACAGTTAGGTGAAACACTGCACTTCGTAGGCCTGACCTGCAACTGCGGACATTCATGAAGTAGGTAGATACACCGTGTGTGAATGAAGGCGTGGAACGGTCCCAAAAGCATTTACACAGTAATTAAAAGGTTTTACTAGACTTGGTATCTCTTTTCAAGACTAAAAAGTGCCTAAGCTTAACTTATTTTTTAAATACTTTTCAGCTACCGTCTTCCTAATTTTTGAACCTTCAAGTAGATAAATCTACCTTCAGTAGATAAATTCTACTGAAGTGGAAGAAGCTAATAAATACTACATTAAAAAGAGTTGTGTAAGAACTTGCTATTCCTCAGAAATACGTTTTTTCTTTTTTTTTTCTTATAGGAAGAATTTGAAGCTGCTAAAAAATTTCTCTATTATGAAATGGGCTACAAAGTAAAATCAGATCAATTAACAGACAGCTCTGAAATCAGTCTAATGCCTTCAGATATTGAAAGGTAAGTGAAGTAAGAGAGTTCCCTATGCTACTAGGAATTAATACCTGTCATTCTTCAGAGTGCAGTTTTTCCCACTGATAATCCTTATCTTGCAGGTACAAGAAGCGATTCCACATGTTTGACAAGGACAAGAAAGGGTTTATTACTATACTGGATGTGCAGCGTGTCTTGGAGGTAGCGTTTCCTTGTGTTCGTTTAGTTTCCTTTTTAAGCTCTTATCTGAATTTCAGAGTGTGGCATAAATAGTGCTGAACAAGGCAGCTGACATACTTTGTGCTTTTTTTTGTCTAGAGCATCAGTGTGCAAATTGCTGAAAAGACACTTCATGATATTCTAAACGAAGTGGATCTGAACAAAAATGGACAGGTTGAGCTGAACGAGTTTTTGCAGGTGGGTCTTCCTTTGTTACAAGAGAAGCTGTAACTTTAATGAACAAAGGCGTGGGTATTTAATTTCTTCCCTCTTTGCTGACGGCCTGGGTCGGGGACTGGGTGAGCGTTACTTGGGTAAGCGCTGCGGTGTTGATGCTGTTTGTCAGATGAGAAGGTAAGTGACACACAGAGTCATCCTCGAGCAACTTGGAAATTCAGAGATTTTTTTTCACGTGCAGAAACAATGAGACCCAAAGAACAAATCCCGTTTACAAAGTACACCACTGTACAGACCCGAGTTTGACTTTTTAAATACGGGAATGCTGTTCAAATATATTCAGAATGATATAATTGTCCGTTGGAAGGTACATGGCACAGGTATGCACACTGACATTTATCTGGGTCTGTTAAGTGATTATTAGTTTCCAACCTATTTTGAATATTTTAAAGAATGAGCCTGTGGTTAAAGCACATCCAGTCCTTATAATCCCATTTTAACTCCCGGCTGGCTAACATGATCTCCGTTTGTATGAAAGGCGTTACATTGGCAACCCACACATCTGCTTTTTGCAGGGCGCTACTGCAGCGTTCGTTTGCCCAGCGCCTCTTGCATGCACAGTTTGCCGGGCAGCGTTGTTTTTGTGGAGTCTGTCTTGGTGTGGTATTTGAAGCGACTGCCATGTCTTTCCTGCATGGTGGCAATGATGAATGCCGAACATGAGATAAATTAATGCTGGGGATTTTGGTCAATGTCAGCCCTTTCTTCACTGTGTCAAGTTAAACAAACAAGATCAAGGCAAAGGAAATGGTAATTGTCTCTCTCGAGATGAGCTGTAGATAAGAGCAGCATTGTTGAATCTAAATGCAGAAAAATTTCACAGGTTGTGTCCAGCATTGAGAAAAGGACTATTTATCTGCCTAAAATGCATCAATTTAGCTGGGTAACTGAAATGCACTTGGGGGAAAGGGAAAAAGAAACCCAAATAAACCATGGGGGAGGGAAAGAAGAAACAATAGCTTTGGGAGCTTGTGCTTAAGTATTCAAATATAAGAGAAAATCACAGCTGTTTTTCTGGCTATTGAAACGGGTCTTCCTCTTACACCCCTCTGCATGTGAAAACATGTAATTGGGGGGGAACCCACCATTTACTGTAAGGGCTGTGTTGAACTATAATTTAGTTAGTTTGGATACATTGTGGTTAAGAAGTTGAAACAACTAGTAATTACATCTTCTGTGGATCTTTTGATGCCTTTCTGGGGTTTTTGCTTTACTGTGCTGAAGAGTCTCACTGGGGGGTCCCAAGTCATAATACCTGTAAAATATAAGAGGCAGGTCACTGTTTTGGTGTAGTCTCACAGTTACTTTTGTAGAAGTGTGTAACTCGGTGGCCGCTGGCTTCTCCCACGCGTTTCACGAGTGTTGCACGCCAGCGATGGGCAGCGCAGTAACGCTGGCTCTGCCCGCGCCTCCCTCCCGCGGAGGCGGAGAGTGGCACACGGGAGCTGCTGCGGGGCCACGCGCCCGGTAGGAAATGTGGTAAGAAAAGCAACAGCAGGTTGACACAGAAGGAACAAAATACATTAAACGTTTGTTTAATTTTTTTTAATGGGTCTGTTAAGTCAGTTCCCAATACTTTTGTGTTTGCTTTCTGAAAACTTTCAAGTAATTGCATTTTACCACAGAATGCCTGTGGAAAGCCATGTGCAAATACTTGTGGGCATTTATATTAGAATATAGGAGGAGGTTGTCCTGGGGTGGCCGTGTGGCTCTCGGGTGGGAGTGGAGCAGTGCCGGGTGCTTTCCTTTGGCTGACAGTAGCTTCCAGTGTAACTCAGATAACGGTCCCGCGGTGTTTCCCAGAGAACGCGGGCTGCCTTGGCCAGCGTTTCCCACCGCCATCTCGTTCCCCCTGTGTTGGTCCCGGGTCCCTCCTGGGGCGCTGTGCAGGGGCACACAGAGCTGTCTTACACCAGCGACTGTTTCTCCGAAGACTTGCCCGCAGAAGCCTGGTGCCACTGTCATTTGTGCTTAGGAAAGGAGGGGGACCTTGGGAGCTAGTTTTGGTGTTTAAAGGCAAAAAAAACCCCAACATGTAAAATCAGAAGGAAGCTCTTTTTCCCAACAGCAGACTTCCTTTGGGGTCCAGAGAGACCCACATACCAGACACTCACATTTGCATACGTCTAGATGCAGATATAATTAATAGATTTTCCTATAGAGGGGAAGAAATCCGAAGGCTTCTTAGCACAATTGCATTGTGTAAGTGCGGATTGCTTTCCATAGTAGTCTTTGACAAGCTGACTGCATGTAATTTCAAGTCTAATACTCACTTTATCCATGGGATAAAAAAGAATTAACTAAAATCTTAGCACTAGTGTGTGTTCGTTAAGATAGAGCTGAGTCCAGTTTCAAGGACTTAAAGGCAAATTAGTTTTAAAAGTCTATAAAGGAATTTGGATTTAAAAGAGTTGTGGAAGTCAAGTACACTATCTCTACAAAGAAGGGCACATGAATGAAGAAGGGTTTGGCCCGGGGTCGGTGGTAGATCAGGAATGGCATTCTTCTGTTAGCTACATCTTTCAGATATTAAAAGGCAAAAAAAAAAANGAAATAGATGGGTTCTCCTACATTCTTAAATGTCACTGAAAAACCCTGGGTATTGATGGTTGCCTGCACTGTCACTTCCAAATGGAGGGTGTTTGGTATTCCTGCTCCTCCTGCCGCCCATGCCTTGCTAAAGCCTTTGGTGGTATTTCTGGAAAATGTGAATGAGCTTTGAGATGAGTCTTTGAAACCATACGGCAGTTTGGCTCTACGTATGGAAAAATCAGTTCTGTATGTTTACTGATTACTGCGTCCAGGAGCCAGTCGCGAGTGTGAACTCGGCCCTTTAGGCTGGAGCCGTGTCAGTGTCACCGCTGGTGGCCCAGGGGCAGGACGGCAGCCGTGTCCATCCACCTCTCCTGCAGAGGAGTCAGTGGCACGGCGCTGGTGTCCTGTGCCATCAGCCGTCCCGGTGCGGGGCCGTGTGGTGTCCGCGCGGGGCCAGCGTGGGTTGTGGTTCCCCTGCTGTCCCTCGGCCGCTTGCTGAGGCCTTTCCCCGGGGCCGTACCCTCCACCCGCGTTCTTTGCCTCGCGAAGGAGCTGACAGGATGCTCTCCCTCTTGTGTCCTCAGCTGATGAGCGCCATTCAGAAGGGGCACGTGTCGGGGAGCCGGCTGGCGGTGCTGATGAAGACTGCGGAGGAGAACCTGCGCCAGAGGGGGGTGATCTCGGTGGACCGCAGCGGCGGGGGGCTGTGAGCCCCAGCACGGGCTCTGCTGGCAGACACCGGCTGCCTCCCTGCTGCAAAACATTCCAGTGCTTCTGAGTGTCCTCGCTCGGTCAAGGTGACCAGTGTCTGTCCAGCGGTGTAGCTCTTACAAAAATCCATTGGTGCATTTGTTTTTGCTATTAACGGTTTTCTGATAGTTCTCGATACTCCAGTACGTGGCCTTTTGGATTGGGTGTTGTTTAGGCGCAGGGGTTTATTAACAGGAGTTCAGGGATATGGCCTAGAAAGATGTGGGTGCGCACGCAAGCACGCGTGCGCCTACTGCCGCCTTCGTTACCTTTTCTGTCCGCCTTGCCTTCAGAGAAAACTGCGCAGACAGTGAATCCCGCCTTTAAATGCGTTGCAGCGAGTTGTGCAAACGTGCATTTAGTGTTTCAAAGCTGCTGATCTGTCCCCAGCGACAGAGAGTGAGAGAGGGGAGGCCGATGTCCTGGCTTGGGGACGGCGTCACAAAAGGCTGCCACTTCCCAGCGGGGAGGCGCTGGCTGGGCTCGCTCTCCGGAGCGCCCTGTCATTGCACTGCCACCAGGACTCGGCCAGGCAAAACCAGCAGCGGCGTAAGGCTGGAGAACTACCAGACATCTTCATTAATCACCCGAGCTGATAGTTTGGTTGAAAGCTAGGGGACAGCTTTCCTTTCTCCCGTATTAATAAAAATAAGTTTCCTTTAATAAATAGCGTTGTCTAGCAGGTGGTGTTTTATGCTGTGAAGTGCTTCATACTGTTTCCAGTTTTGGACAAAACCACTGATGATATGTAGAACATGGCAGGTTTTGATAGCGTGAGTCTTAATTGTTTATTTAAAAATTCTCAAACACAAAGTGAAAGGATGAAATTTGGTTTGCATTCCACTAACTTTTCTAGAAAAGTGAAAGGGCTATTTTTCAGCAGATTAGTGAAAAAAAAATCTTTAAAACCAGGACCACTTGAGCTGTTTTCATGGGTCTGGCTGTTTGCGTTCTGCTGTCGGAATGACTGGGTTCGAGGTCAGATGGAAGATTTCTGCCTAATGTAGAACAAGGAAGGGAAAAACATTTATTGATGAATTTGTCATTCCGTTATAGTCTTTGAGCATAAATACCAATTTACAACTCAAAACAAGCTTCAGTCCAAGGTGTCAGAATTCCTACTTGTGTAAAATCTGATAGATTTTAACTGCTGTCGCCACTTTCACTAATGGAAAATACCAGAACAGTAATGAACAGGAGAGATTACTTTGGTGTTTTAAAAGGGAAAATGATTACATACACAAAACGGAGACGCTGAGGAAGTACAGATATTGTGTTTGGCTGGAGAGGCAGAGTCCTTTAAAAAAAAAATTAAAAATTCAGGTGTTTACAACTAGCAGATACAAAATAGAAAAGGGGGGGCAAGCCTCATTTAAGTTCAGTAAATGGTTGTATTCCCATCAGTGCAAACAATGGGTAAAATCTGGAGGGAAGGAGGCGGTCTCGGGTAAAATACCTTTCAGGTGGGTTTTGCATGTTCAGGGTTTTTTTGATGCTGCCTTGTACCCAAATGCAGGTACGGGGGGGCGGGGGGTTACAGCTTTTTGCCTCGAGCCCTGTGCTGGTGAGGCACAGTCCGTGCGAGAGAGGAGCTGGCACGTTTGACAACGTAAGAATTTTTATATGAACAAAGAGGTTTGTTTCTCTGGTCTTGTGAAGTTCTCCTTTTGAAATATGTTCCGGTATATTCCAGTAAATGATGTGAATGTCTGGCACAACTTTGTATTTCCAAAACGCTCCCCAAATAAGAGCACGATAACAGATTTCACATGTAATGCAGAACTGGGGGGAAATGGATGTACAATACACAGGTTATTTTGGTTCAGTGAGCAAGGGAAGGGGGTTAGGGTTCTACTGATAACAATAATTCAAGGAAAGAAAAGAAAAGAAGAATAATGAGACCTTTTCCAGGCCACATAAAGAAAATTATTTACAATGTTTAACATCTTTTGTATGGTTTAAAGAAAAATTCTTCTGCACTCCTCAATAAATGGCACTGTTAAAAATTAATAATGTGAGTTACCTGTAAAGCCAGGATTTTCTGCTTTGTACCCAAAGTGCACTCTTTGTTCTCCTGTTTCAGTAGTAGTGCGTACAGAGTGTGACTTTGGGATTGTCTTGGCTGTATGTGTGTCTCCGATAGGAATTTGCTTTGCATCTTCGGCACTTCGCTGTCGCGCTTCTCCGCTCCTTTGTACGGCACAGCCAGGGCTGCCGCGGCTGCCCTGGGTGGCAGGAGGAGGTTGCATGTGTGGCTGGAAACTGCTGCATCTCTAAAGGGGAAACCTAGAAGTATTTATTTATCGCCTTGCATTTGTTTCCAGGAGTGGTGGCTTTGTGCTTTGGTTTTTTTCATGTGAATGTACTGTGGAAAGAGTTGTGAAATGTCAGTCTTGCATTGTTCTCATCGAGGTGGAAGAACAGTAACGTGATTTTTTTTTTTTCCTTTTTCTTTTTTCTCTCTTTTTT
>VXBO01014556.1:69460-79903 GCA_013400135.1 Rhinoptilus africanus
CGCGGCGCCCAGCGAGCGGCACGACGGCAAAGCGGCGACCGACGAGACCCGTGGGAAAGAGCCGCGGTTTTCTGCCGTGAGCCTGCAGGGAAATGCCACCGCTCCGGCCCTGGCTCAAGCGGCGCCATCGCGGCGCGTCTGCCCAGGGCTGGGCTTCGCAGGGCGCCGTAAGCCGGTGTGGAACGAACCCTGCGTGTTTTCACGGTGGTTTTTGGCACTCGGTAACCCCTGATCTTGGTCTGTTACCCATGCGCTTACACACGGTCGATTCACAACACGCCCTGAAGTTGTTCCGTTATCTCATTTTTGGTTTAAAGTATAATAATGGTTTTAATCACCTATTGTTCCTGTTGGACACCTTTACTATGTCATAGCAATCTTTGTTCGTTGATCTATTTAGAGTAAAGAAGGATGTTAATTATGGCTTATCCTTTGTAGTGTAACAAGTACCTTTTACTAATCCAACACTGTAAAAATTATAAAAAAAAAAGTCCCCCCTTTTCGCCCTCCCCCCCAGCCCCTAAAACAATTCCAGACAGCCAGGGTAGTGTGTTGCTTGGGCTAAGGCTGGGCTGTTAGCTAAATTAAGCCATTGTGACTCAAAATCCTCCTTTAATAAGGTTCATGCTGTCTACAACTTCATCATTTTCTGCTGAATGATAATTACTTTATTCAATCATGTTCAAGGTTTTAGTGAAAGCTAGCATTGATTGATTAACTTCAATTACCATGCTTACATTTGCATAGATAAAAACTGCTTTTCAATTTGTGAGTGGCACGCTGGTGGAAACCCTGCGCTGATATTTGCATTTCAATGTGGATAGCGGAGAATAAAGGTGGAAGAGAGGTCTGATCAGTGCTAAGCCCTTTCTGCTTCAGTGCTTAAGCATTTTTCCATAAACACTCTTGTTATGATGTTAGTTTGCTCAAACCACTCCGAGGGAGCCGGCGGAGCCTCCTGTTTACAAGCCCGTGTGACAATTTAACAGGAAAGTTCTTCCTCTGGCAGCCAGGAACTCCAGATTCCTGGGAAATCTGTGGCAGCAGCCACCACGGGGACTTGCCGCAGCTCCTCGCTCCCTCTTCAGCCTCCGCCAGGCTTTTCCTCTCGGAGCTGGTCCGACGATGAGGGAAGCGAGTGAGTCAGTGGCTTTTTTGGGGATCTGGTGGTCACCCATTCCCTGGGGGTTTCCACCCCTGGAGTTCTCTCTTATCGCCTGGGAAGCCGAGTGCTGGCAGCGCCATTCCCAGCAGGAATGGGTGAGGTGGGCGGCAAGGGCAGGCGGTGGGCACGCTCCTCTGCCGGGGACCCTCAGCCTTCCCGGGCCCACGGCGGGGACGCGCTTTCCTTCGTGCCACCCCCCGAGGGGCAAAACCTGCAGCCCCCGGGTCCTGCCAAGCCAGCGCCGGGGGAACAGGGAGCTTTTAAGATCAAGAGTCAGGAATTGTGCGCAGATAACTGCACAGCGTTCATGGAGCGGGGACAGGGAAACGGTTGGTTTTCAGTTTTCCTGTTTCGGGCGGGAGCTCAACTTCGTGCAAACCTTCAGAATCAACTTGAAAAGTAATTGAAGAAGGAAAAATGCAACTTTAAACTCCTCGCCAGCTGTGTGTGCAGTGTAAATTCAATGGGGCTGAGAAGTTTTCCTCTAGGTTTGTTTTGGAGCATTTTAGAAATCTTCATCCGAGCTCATTCGCTGCGGGTGTTAGTTGCAAACCACAATCACCAGCCTGTTTCCCTTGTTCTCCCCTTTCTTAGATGTAATATCCTTAAACTTCCTAAGCTGTGTGAAACAGAGCAGGACACCCGCTTTTAAAGCGTTACCTGAGCAGAGAGACGTGTCAGCGATTCCCTCGGGCTGCTGGGCTGGAGCCTGGTCCACAGCCGGCGCCGGCTCCCGGTGCTAAGGGCACTCCGGCCTTGTCCCCTGTGGCAGAGGGTGCGTTTGCCCACGTCGCCTGCTGTGGCTCCTAACTGCGAGTCTGGGACTGTCCCATGTTTCGGGTGCTGCCTTTATTTTCAGTTTGGGGATGCGGGTGGAAGAGGCGGGAGAAACGCAGGGGTCGGCAGCGTCCCCGCGCAGAGCTGGGGACACGAAGCCTCGGTGCCTGTGGCGGCGGTGCCCTGTGCGGTGGCTGCCTACAGAGGTCACCTTTAGTTGTATTTTTTAAATTGCTCAGTTATATTTGAGTGTAAACCAGAGCAAATCTAAGGGAAATCCCTAAATCCATTCCTTTTCCTTCTTATTAAAAAAAAAAAGAAAAAGCCCAAACAAAAGCCCCGGAGCCTAAGCTGCCCTTCTGCTGAAGCTGGCGCACGTCAGGGAAGTGCCAGGGGGTGCGTTCCTTGTGTTAGAGATGGCATTTTCCAGCCATGGGATTGTTGGAAGAGCTCGGAGGCCCGTGCAAAGACCTGGGGAGAAAACCTCAGTGGGCGTGGGGGGGATGTCGGGGACCCCCCCGCAGCCTGTGGGGCCGAGCTCCAGCTCCGTGTCCCGCAGAGACGCAGCGTGTGGCAGCAGCCTCAGCCCGTGCCTGGGGCCCAGGAGCCACCCGGGATGTCGTCAAACCAGAGTTTGAAAGTTGTAGCTCTTTGGGATACGTTATTAACCAGCGTCACGATGAAGAAAAGACGTAGGCAAGTGGGAAGCAGATTGCAGGTCATGTTCTGCATTGGAAATTCTACCAAGTTAAACTGCTGCCAGGCTCTGAAATACGTATTTTCGTAAAGAAATACCATTAGAGAAATTAGTGAGCTGGAATGAACGCTGAGGCGCCATGAGGACAAGGCCATGCTGGGCCAGCGGGGTATTGCTGGGAAGGGATTTTTTCACAGATCGTCATTGTTTGGGAATGGCGTGTTTTGTCCATGGCTCTGCTCAGGAGCGCCTCGGGGTGGGAAGGGAGAAGGTCTCTGTGCTCCTCCCTTGGTCTGTCCCCAGAGCGGCGGCTTCAGCAGCCGTGGGAGGGACAGCAGGTGACAGCACATCCCGAGTGGCACCGGGAATATTTGTGCGTGGCTTTGTGGGAGGTGCAGGACGCTGGGTGCTGCCCGTGCGATTTGAGGGTGCCTGGTTTGGGGGGGGGGAAGAACCCCTTGCGCGGGTCACGTACCGCAGTTCCCTCTGGCAGTTCTGCAGCCCCTCGGTGTCTCGGTGACGGGCAGCACGCTGGGTCTGGGCACACTGCTTGCTCTCCCGGGGACAAGGCAGCTGGGGAGGGACAAATCCTCAGCGCCTTCGGGGAGCTGAACCGGCGCGGGGGGAGCTCCGCAGCTGGACGGAGATGGAGCAGCTGGGGTGAAACCTCGGTGCCGGGCTGGGGGTCTCGGCCCTGCTCTGCCTGGAGACGGGGCTTTTGCAGAGCCGTGGGACGCGGCGTCGCCTCCTCCGTCCTGGCAGGAGCTCCAGGGCAGCACAAACACGCTCCGCGCGCGGGACCCTCGGGCGGAGGAGACCCCCGGCTCTTGAGATCTCCGCGCCCCCGGCACTGACGGCTCCGTGGAGGACAGAACCCCCTGCGCTTCCCTCACTCCCTTCCCAGGAACCGCTCCCTCCTCCCGCCGGGAAGCCGTGTTAAACGCCGCCGGCCTGGCCTGCATGCTGAGCACAGTATCATAGTTGTGCCTCGCAGGTATATTTTTAGCAGAAATGAAACCACTGTTCTGCAGCTCCTATTCTAAAGCAGATTAAAGTGGAAAAATGCCTGTAGACACCCCGAAAAAAATTGTCCTCAGGGACTCTGCAAGGCGTGATTTTCCATGAAATTCCACACACCCTTTCAGAAAGGCACGGATTTGTTATGCGGAGCACAAGGACACGTTATTAAAGAATCGATGCATAAGATGTTTGATCTGCCAACTTTCCTTCAAACAGCGGGGCTGGGGTTCGGGCTTGAGGCGCTGAGCAAACCCGCCGTGTGTGTGCCAGCCCCGCTCGCCGATGGTGGCCGGGCGAGCTCCGCGGGATGCGCCGGGCTTCTGGGGCTCCCCCAAATCCTCCTCCGCCCAATCCGTGCCCACAAAGCACTAAGGACGCACCCGGGGGTCTCCCCAGGCAGGACCCCGCTGTCCTGCCCGAGCTGCGGCGGAGCCAGCCACAGGCAGGTGTTTGCGTGCACTCGGCCCCCAGCAGTGGGGATTTCTCTCCTCGGCACAGGAAGGAGACGGAGCTGTTAGAGCGAGGCCAGAGGAGGNCGCAGGAAGGCAAAGCACTGTGGGGATCTTCTGTGGACCGGCAAAAAACTTCTCCCACGAACAAAAAGCAGCATTTAAAAGCTGTGGTGGGGACGGTCGCACGCACGGCTGCCTTCCTCCTGCCGCCGTGGCGAGAGCCGGTCCCTGCAGCCCGAGCCCCGGTGCAGATGAGGTACGGATGGCAGACGGACACTGACGCGCTGATTTTTCTTTGTCTTTTGGAATATCTTTATTTTTAAATTGCGCAAACCAAGTGGAGAGGCAAAACTCTTGCATATTTGATATTAAGGCGATTTAACAATAGGAAGTCATCAGTTTGTTTTCTAGATCCTAATGCAATGGTTGCCATAAGAACACAAATTATGTGTACGTTTTAATGCATCTATGCTTCATAATTATGCATGGTTGTGTGCTGTTATAATTGACATAAAATATAAAACAGGTCAAAGAGCAGCTATTAAAACTATTTTTCATTTTGCTTCCTGACAGCTAGCGACATCAATGCCTGCTGCATTTAATAGGACCATACAGGGAATGCAAAGATAGTTATATAATTTCAACCATATTAAAGCCTCCGGAACTTGCAACCTAATTATTTCCCACAGTGTCTTGTTGTAGACTGTATTACTTTATTTGGAACGTGTTCATTTTAAGATTAAACAATTGGACTACATTAAATTAGCACGAAGGGGAAAATCATAAAACTTTTGGATGTATTTCATAGAGGTCATTCTGTTAGGTTAAGAATTATCCCAGGAGCAATGATTTTCTGCCACTCCAGATAAAAAATAATGTTAGAATTGCGCTAATTCCATGCAGTTATTTTAATCACTGAAGTAAATTCTACCAAAGGGCTAAATTGTCGTTGTATCCTCTCTCTAATCATAGAATGACAGAAAGAAAAAAGCTTGAAGGAAAATGATGAATTTATAAGATGTCCCTCCTCTTGCTAATGGCCGCGTGAAGACAAAGCAACAGGGGTTTGGTTTCTGTCTGGTTTTCCCTCGTCATTGATCATCCCCCCGGTGCCACGACGGTCGAAGGCTCCTGTTCTCTTGCGGGTGCTTGGATTTCTTTTGGGATCCATGCCACGTCTGCTCTGCAGTTTGTACTAAATCCTTTTAAAATCAGGTTTGAGGGGGACATCTAGTCTGGGCTGAGAAAGGTCCATGGTCGTGTCTTCTGCCCGAGACCCCCCGAGTGCCGTCCCCCACCCCTGCCCAGCCGGGGCCGGGGACAGGGTGCGTTGGGGCAGATCCATCCTGGGGACCTTCTGCGGCGCCGCTGGAGGTGAGGGACACAAAGCGAGTTATCTGAGCTGAAAACGCGCTCTGTAGGACCACTTTTCAGCACACAAACCTGGGTGCAGAGGGTGCCGTTCTGGCCGCTCGTGCTCTGCGTCGCTGCACACCACGTCTCGGGTCGCGGCTAAAACTGATCGGGAAAACAGCGTGAGCACCTGATCCATACGGGCGCTCCTGTGCCTCGTGTGCTACGTCCGCTTAGAGACTATGTCAGGGGGCCGGTAATAGGCTTTAGAGGACCTTGCCCTTCTAGTTGGCTGAGCCGAGTCTAGCTCGTGGGTAGTGACTGACAGTTATTGCCCAATTTGTGGCGTATGAGGAATAAGCGCAATCCAATTTCCCAAGACAGAGGCAACCGCATCCCAGGAAGAACCGTCAGAAATAGCACTTGTTAGGGGCCTGGCAGGCACGGCGAGGTCTGGAGGGGAGTGAAGGCCAAGCTCCTCTCATTGGGCATGTCGGCTGTGGAGCGTGGGAAGGTCTCGTGACCGCCTTTCTGCCTCTCTTCAACTGACCAAAGGTCTTCGCTTCCCAGGAGAGATCCGTGGTGTTTCACCCTTAGTGGCTTAATTTGCATCTGGGTTCTCGCTTCTGATGACTTTCCTTTCCTTAGCAATTGTCACAAGACATTCCCCATCTTGCACTTTTCCAGCTCCGTGCCTGCCCAGAAAAATAATGATTAGTGATAAAACTGTAATGACGTGGGCTTCCTTGACGGTACCGTAAGGGAGTTTCCCTCTGTCACCCCATCTCTCCCTGTCCATGAAGGCAAAGGTCTGACCTCCCCCTACAGAGGAGACGTTTTCCATATCTTCTTCACCAGGTTTGTGCGATGCAATGCAATGCCATCGATGCCTTGTTAAGTTGCGCATCAAAACATCCAGGCCAGCTCTTTTGATGGGAGGATTTCTTATTAATTAATGAAATCACACCTTTCCCCTAAGGCCCCATATTCGGAGGTGTTGTGCTCTCCCTATGGGCTGTGTCAGCAGGTGAGAACACCCGAGCTGACTGCGTGCGAGGTCTTCATGTACCCGGTCTGTCGATAAATTTCTGCTTAATGCCTTGAAGACCCGAAGTGCCTGATGTCAGGAAGGCTGGGCTCCCTTTGTATTTTTGAAAGAGAAAGCATGGCTCAACTATCTCACCAAAGTTTGCTCATTTTCCTTTCTTGTTGTGAGGGTTTGGAGAGTGTGGTGTCTCTTTGTGTTTCGAAAACTCCCAGTGACTGAGGAAAGTAGGAAAAAAAGAGATAACTCCAAACTTGTGTCCAAGGCTGCCCTGGGAGCAGCAAGAAGAGGAGGAGGAGGAGGAAGATGCTGACTGGCTCTATGGGCCCAGGGCATGAGGCAGTTGTTTGCAGAAAGAAGAGACAACTCGTGGCCTTCAGGCCATACCAGTAACGCTTCTGCTGGTCATCTACAGCCCCATCAGCACCAATCTGTGACGCTGCCCACCAGCAGCACCTCTGGTTATGAAGAAGCAGAAGACTCAAGAAAACAAAAACTGGCAGATTTCTGTTGTCCCTTGTTACCATGACATCATGAAAACTAAGTCCGTATCTGTTTTCATGATTTTCACTTAAAACCTTTTCTCTTGAAGTGTTGTGGTTAGTATTGACTGCAAAAGTAGATTATGGGAGGGAGATTATTTTGCAAGTGACAGGAGGTCTCAAAGAGCATGCGAGTTGTACGCCGAGATGTTCCATCCCCAGCTTTACAACCCCTTCTGGGAGAAAGCTCTGTTCCTGGCACAGTGACTCATTTAACTAGAAATAGCTACGGGGTCTTCAGCGTGGTTGTAATGCACAGTTATGATGTACAATAAAGGTAATCTGATACTGTCGCTTAAAAAATGCCTTTCATCATCCTCCCCCTCCCAAACGTGCACAAAATTGAGGCACGCATAGGATCTGCCATCAGTTCTGCAAACATTAAATAGGAGAAAATAAAACGCTTCGGCAGAACGAAGAGGAAGAGATGGGATCTTTTATGGAAACAAGGCATGCAGGAAGTCCACGAACTCCAGACACTGTCATCCCCTCAGCAGTCCCGCTGCTCTCCCCGTTACGTGGGCATCCCTTCTCCTGTGACGTGAGGAGGGGGCAAAGGCCACCACGTCCCACCCACTTCTCCCCAGTAAGAGAGACCTGCATTGCAGCCCATGTTGGACTGGTTTGGAGAAGCCCCTGAGGTAACTCTCCATCCGTACATGAGAAAGCGGTGGAAGTCACGGCATGGTGGCTCTGCGCTTCCCAGGCTTAACGCGCTCAGGAGGAAATTCCAGCTCTTCAGAGGGTAGTTTGTGAAAGGCTGCTTTTCTATTTTGTAATCTGTTTGTTAGCAGGTGAGATTAGCCCTGCAGCTGTCTGCGGCCCCTGCGCGGCGTAGGGTGGGTGATACACCCCAGAGGGCCACGGCGCATCCTTGGTGTCTTCCCAGGATGAGTCCTTCCTCCAGCCGTGTGGGAGCATCCACCACCACCCTCGCGCTGGGGTTGGCCTCAGGAGCCATCTCCTTCTCCCCAGGTCACGATCTGCCATCCCATTGCACGCCCTCCGGCGTGGACCGTCCTCCTGCCCTTCGGGCAGCCTCCTCCGCCAAGGCAGGGCCTTTTCCTTCAGAGGGGAGTCTCGTGCCCAGAACACGCCAGTGTCCCACACGCCACACGTGTGTTCCTGCACTGCTGCCCTTTGTAATGGTTGGTGGTTTGGTTTAGTTACGTTTATTTTTCCCATGTTTCCTGTTACCTGCCTGTGTTTTGGTGCGGTGGAAAATCCTGTCCCCCTACCTAGTTCCATATGGTGAGTCCCTGTGTCTCACCGCAGGGTCTGACACGCTGAGCAGCTGTAGGACTGTGGTCTTGGAGATGCAATTGTGCTAAACAGCTGAAGGATGCCACGTTTGAAGGACATGAGCTGAGGTCAAGTTGAAGGCACCACCTCTGCCCAGGGACCTGGCTCCTCCACTCATGCTGAGCTCACTGTGCATCAGACGTCTTACAGAATGATGGAGCTTTTCCTTTGTGGTCGCAGCATCTTTAACATGCCCAGAGCAAGAACCCATTTTTAGGGATTGGCCTTGGCTTGGTCAGATGCAGCATACTGGCAGTGTATTCCGGCAGCTTTCTGCCCACGAGATGGTCCTGATGCTTTGGGCAGCAGCCTGGCACAGCCAGGGGAGGACTCACCCGGACCAGGACCGCGTGTCCCCGCTTGCCTCCCGCCCCCTCCGCAGTGTTTCGGTTCTGGGGAGGGTGCAGTGGATCCATGAAGCCCCTCAACCCGCTCTGCTCAATAACGGAGTCGCTGGTTCCCCACATCCAAAGCAGGTCGCGTTGCTCTTGCCAGTGGGGAGGCTCCTTCTCAGGTCTGTGAAAATAAAGCCGTCCAAGGCAGCACTCGGTTTGCTGCCTCCCGAGCCGGGAGCCGATGCGGAGCTGAGCTGTCCTGTCGGCTGGTGATTAGACAGGCTTTGGCTTTTCCATCCTCAAGCACAGCTTCGCCCTCCCAATCCTCTGAAGTGAAGACAGAGAAGCATATAAAAGCTTCGGATTCCATTACTGTAAAATGTATCAGAAAAGTGTTGAGCTAGGTAATTACCTTAATCCAACCGAAATAGTTGGTCACAGTATACATTAGATGAGCATCTAGAGTCAGATTTGAACATGCAGTCAACCTGAACAAAATTAGCTCAGCAATAGTGGTCCAGATTTCTTAATTAGTTCTCAGTGACAAGAACATTTAATGTTTGCAAAAGTCAAGTGCAAATTCTACAAGTGACACAATTTGAGAAGACTTCAGGAGGGTGCATTAAGCCCGGCGCGGTCCCCCACTGGCAGGGGCAGCAGCGAGGGCTGGCCTCATTTATTCCTCTCTGTCAGGGTCCCTTTAAACTTCTATATCCCGACCCACAATAAAAAGTAATGGTATGATTAACTTCATAGTAATAACCTATTGCATTCAAAATACACATTTAACTCTAATTTTCATTGAACTACATGGAATCTGAAAATCTAATAGCCTTTCCCAGTCAGTTGACGGTACATTTTAGTGCATTGTAATTGGCTATCTTGGCTTGCCTCGGTTTAATAAAGTAGATGGGATTCATGAAAAAGTGCAGTGGTCACTTAGCAATTGTTTAATTTCTGTAACATTGTTTTTTGAGTTAGAAAATTATTGTTTTCCAGTAGTGTTAAATATTTATGGGATGCAATTGAGACATATGACACAGGGCATGCTCCTGCTAGGCTCACAAATTAATAAGGTACTGAAAAAATGGAAATACAAAATAGTATTTCAAGTGTGAAAGAAGACTCCTCAGTCTACGGAAAAATTGCATCACTGAGGGTTTATTTTATTACGGAGGATGGCAAATACTTTGGCACAGCAGAGCTGAACCTTGCTGTCGGCTGGCACATCTTTGTTGGCTGGGAGAGATTGCTGAAAACTTGAGCTCTCTTGAGAAGCTGCCCCACTCCTTTGGTACCTGGGAAGAGAGAATAGTAACCCCAGAAATTAGCTTTACGCTAGGCCTGGACATGCCCTGGTGAAAAACGCAGTGTCATATCACATGATATTGCCCTCATACAAGGAAATATTTAGACAGTTTAGCTTCTTTTTTTAAAAAAAAAAACAAACAACAAACTTGTAGAATTAGATATTTGGAGCAAGAGACTGAATGTTACAGGCAGCAGAAAAAAGAGAAAACTCCTAAAATGTGTGTAGGAGAATGAAATTTTATTTGTATCATCCCCCCTATTTCTTAGGGGTTTCCAGCTTTTAGAATCCAGACTATGTCGTGATGGGCTGTTGCGTGGAGGAGTGGTAGAGAGGTGTGAGGTTCAGGTTGGGTTGGGGTTGGATTGGGGTTGGGTCAGGTTGAGGTTGGGGTTGGGGTTGAGGGTGGGGTTGGGTTGAGATTGAGAGTGGGGTTGGGTTGGGTG
>VXBO01014556.1:79969-92469 GCA_013400135.1 Rhinoptilus africanus
GGTTGGGGTTGGGTTGGCTTCGTCTGTGTTGCTAGACCAGGGTGATAAAACGTCATGGGTTGAAAGGTGCTGCCCAAACACATCCCTGCAGCAAACACAGCATGACGTCCCGCCCCTTGTGCACGTAGCGCTGCTCCATTTCCAGCCCCCGCCGTCCCCACCACCCTGCTGGAGGGCTCCCCTGCCTGCACCCGCCTGTCCCCAGCTTCCCTCCGGCTACGGCAGCGGCACGGCAGTGGGAGAAAACAGAAGGGTGTGCAAGTTTTCACTGCTGTCGCCTGCTCGCTCGCAGACCTTCCTCTTTCCACCACAAATCTGGTATTTCCAGTGCGTTTGACAAACCAAAGAAGCAAACCCAGCCCAGGTGAGCTGGGCAGGCTGAGGACAAGCAAAAGGAGACACTTCATTTTTTCCAGTGTCTGGGTCAGCAGTTTCTGTTGGCAGGATTTGCAGCCTTTGAGCATGGGGCTGGTGCTGGACTCCTGCTGGTCCTGCCCGCGGCATGGTGGGGGCTCCTCTGCCAGCAGCCCCATGTAGCGTTGTGCTGTGTATTTTCCAAGGAAGAGCATCCAGCACCAGCCTTGAGCGGGTCTCTCCTGTTGCAATTTGTTTCTCCCAGTTCAACCCCCCCGGCTCAGCCTGAATGAGTTTTGTGAAATGCCACAGCTCTCCGGCACGCTGACGGAGACACTTCAGCTGAATAAAACTCCGGGTTCTTGGCCGCTCTCTCATTCAGCAATGGACCTGAATTATGACATCTTTTGTCAAAGACATCTTCCAAAAAACCGCAGCAATTTCTGAAGGAGAAATTAGATTGTCTTTTAAAGTAATATAACAGTTGTGCAATTTTTGCCTTTTTGACCCTTCTTATTTCCTGTGGGTTTTAAGTAGAGGCCTCCAATTTAAAACCTATTATACTCCAGAGACCGCTTCCACCCTCTCAGCAATGTAACCTTGCTGTCGTCTCTGCCCTGTTATTTTAACACTTGTTGGGTTTGCTTTGCATCACCTTCTGTTTAAGAATATGTAGTACGGGTCTGCTTCCTTCTCTGTGTTGGCTCTATACATGTTAAAGGAGGTATTGTTTTGTCTATCTCTTCTATCAACCCATTGCCTCAAAAAATAATTCGTATTTATTATTTTTAGCAGAAATGTGGTTGTATCCAGTTTTCTAGAAAAACAAAGGAATCTGAACTATATTACGAAAGGAAGCGTCTTACGGGTATGAAGTTTCTCCGTGCTTGTCAGGAGAAGGACATCGTTACGGAGCTCACAGCTGGTTTCAGGCACGGGTACCAGTGCTGGCTGCCCCGGCTGGGCTTTGCGGGCAGTTTGGGACCGGGGATCAGATCTGAGCTCTACGCCTCCCGCATGGGACACGGAGCTGGCAGCACGGTCACCAGATGTTTTTCCCTAGCAGTGCCATCACCACATGTTTTTCCATGGCAGCATCTTCCGTGCCTTGAGCAAGACGTGATGAGGGTGCCAAAAAGTGACAAAATCTCATCAGCCCTGTAACTGTGCCATGTAAATAAGCAGTCACTTCTCCGGCTCATGTATGAGACGTGGTCAGTTACTGCGGGCGGGAACTGATAACTTTTCATGTTATTGCAATTTTTTCGGTACGTGGAGCATGGCGTACAGAAGCGAAGTGGAGGGAGGTGACACCGGGGAGGGCTCCCAGCGGGCAGGACAGGAGCGTGTGGGTCGGGGCCTTCCCCCTCCATCACCAGTGGGTTCAGCTCGGGCGCCTGGGCGGCGTGGCTCCGTGATTTGTTAGAGTGACGGCGGTTTATAACCGTCACCTGGAGTAAATTACTCGGCTGTATTCTGCTTTATGGCTGGCTGAAGAAACTTAGTTGATGGTACAATATAGTTTATTTCCATGCCTGAGTGGCCTTTGTATCTTGTTCTGTCCCTTGTGACTTATTGTGGGCCGTTCCTCCCCGGAGGAGATGCCTTGTGCCTTACCATGGCACAGTGGGGTCTGCGGGGTGCTGGAGCCCCTCCCACGGGTGCCTCCCCCCGCAGCCAGCGTTTACACCGTGTTTTGGCCTCGTGTGAGGATACAACACAAACCACACCGGTGCACGGTACCGGCGTTGGCTCGTTTGGCAGCTTCTCATCCTGATGAGAGCGCCAGCCGCTTGAGTAGAGCTGCATTAAACAACTCGCCAACGAGCACCCATGCCCCCCAAGTTATGTCTCCATAGGGAAATACCCATAGTCAGCTGGGAAAGTGCCAGTTGTCCTAGATCTGCTGCAGTGAGGGGAAAAAAAGAGATGTTCATTAATTCTGTGAGCAAGACAGTTTTAAATAATAGGCATCACGAGCTCTGGGAGTTTTCTTGCCAGTTTTGGGTGCACTCGTGAGCAGAGCATCCTGCTTGGATGCAGTTTTGGTGGCAAAGACAGGCTGTCGTCCTCAGGAAGGACGTGAAACGTAGGATGAGGCCAGGTTTGAAGCAAACCCACGGGATGCGAGTGGTGCCAAATGCAACCCCCCCCTCCCTGCGCTGGCTGCGGGGCAGAGGGTCCCTGTGCCTCCAGCCCGGGTCCTGCCGCGGGGTCTGCCGCACGGTCCCACCTCAAACCGCTGCGGTCATTTAGGACATGTTGTACGGAACTCAAGTATTAATAATGTAATTAGCTATGAATTAGTTATGAAGGTTTTTGATCCGCCGGAGTCAATGGCAGATTTTTCGCTCACTTCAATGGCAGTGGGAGCGACCCCGAGCGTTTGGCGTCGTGTTTGAGCGGGTGAGGCCGTGAAGCGCCACGCGCTCCGCGGAGCGAGGGGAGCGGGAGGCGGCGCCGCGCTGCTCTGCAGCTGCAAACCGGAGACAGCAACAGAAGCACAGTGGGGAAAAACACCTATGTGCAGAGCCTCTGCCTTTAACTAAATTGTTGGGGGTTTTTTTTGTTTAGATTATTGGCATTTGTGCATTTTGTTCTACTGCAAGTTTGAAGTTACTCCTGGAAAAAGCTTCCCGCTCCTTACCAGAGTCATCTCCGGCAGGAGCAGAAGCAGCGTGATGGAGCCAGGTCCCTGGGCGCACGCGAGGCTGCCCCTCGCCCCGCCGGCTCTCGCTCGATCCGGATGGACAAATCCCCAGATTATCCCCAGCCCCGTCACCGGGATGGCCGGGCTGCTCTGCGGGGGTGGCTGCTGTCACCACCGTCACATCCCCTGCCCCTCTCTCAGCCGCCCCCTGCAACACCTCCCTTCTTTTCTGCTGAGCTGTTTAACCTCTGGTGTTCTCGTGGCACACTTAACGTTCTCTCTCCCACAAACCAAAAAGAAAGAGGAAAAAACCAGCATTTTTCAGCCTGTTTTCCCTCTGTAAACTCACGGGACAGACGCTTCTGAGCATTTTTTTGCCAAACGTTGCATCCTGATTGTGCTGCTAAGTGTCTGCAAAGTCTGTCCAGAAAGAGAAAAAAAACGTAATCTGATTTTGCCACAAAAATACCCCAAATCAAAATCAGATGGTGAGCTCAGGATTCTTCTCACAGCTTCATTTAATCTTCCCTCTGTTCTTTCGGTGCTGACGCACGAGCGTTACGAGAAAGCTGGGGAAGACCAAGAAAGTGTCTGGTGGGTACAGAGGGGTAACTTTTCACCGCTTGCAATCCTGATTTGTTCCGAGACATTTTAATGTTCTCCTGGTACGAATCCCGCCTGCCCCTCCGTGGGCCGAGGAGTGACCCTGCCTGCGGGTGGCACGGCGCGCTCTGTCACCCACAAAGCGCATCTCTGCCCGTTGCCATGGCAGTGATGCTTCTCAATGAACAGACACAAACAAACCCCATTAAAAAGAACAAAACCCAAACAATCCCTAATTAAATTTAAATTTGGCAGCAAAAATAACATTTTTTCCACTAAATATTTTAACGTTTGTCATGAGCCATTGGCCACGTCTGCTCGTGACGCTCACTCCTGGCCTCTGCTGTTTGCGTGTTCCCCAGCTGCAGGGCGATCTTCTGCGCTGTGTTTCCTCAGTCGCTTTTGATAATGATCCTCAAGTGCTGAGTAAGGTAGGAGGGATTTCACAAGAAGCTGTTCTACCGCTTGACAACACTTTTGGCGAAGAAATTTCTCCNGCCTTGGCACCACGTGGATGGCTGCCGAGGTGGAGCCGAGGAGCAGGCGGTGCAGGAGGAGGAGTGCAGACACACGCTGGAGTGCCCAAACGGCACAGCGCCTTTCAACCGGCACCAGCGGTTTTATGGAAGGCCGTGAGGAGGGACGGTGGTTTGTGTTTGGGAATGCCATGAGTGGGAGGGCGCAGCGGGACAGCCCAGCACAGGCAGCAGGGACCCGCTCCACAGCCGCCCTCCCTGAACAGGCATGAAAAGGGTGAAGAAAGTGTGATTTCGGTCCAGGGCACTTGGGGATGTTCCCGTTGTGCTGTGCCATCCTGCCGAGCCCGGGGGGGGCTGAGCAGCGTGGCCAGAGATGCCCTGGAGGCAAAGGTTCCTCTGCTGTTCCCGGGGCCGCGTTGGCAGCGATGGTCAGCACTGGGCGGCTGCTTCAGGGCTGTCCCCGTACCCTCTGCTTGAAGGAAACGCCCTCAGATCCCTTTTTTATTTTAACTTGTGTTAAAATAAAACACTGGGGGTCCAGCCAAGATGTGCCCCCGCGGCCGTCCCACCACCTCCCCTCCCTGCCCGGCTCCTCACCGCTGCCCACACCGAGCTCTGCCTCTCCAGATCATTAATCATAGATATAATTTACTGACAGCTGGGTCATGTCCCGCTAACGAAGTACACCTTGTTTGCCTCAAAATGCTAATCGCTCCTCTGAAACATTAATGAGGGACAATTGGTATTAAGCGTAATAATCGTGTGTGGTCTAGTTGCAGATTTATTCATAGGAACCCGATTCCTTTGTCATGGTAAAAAGCAGCAAAACCTGGCTGTGGAAAGCACCCGTCTGTGTGGCACCCGCGTAGCACACCAGCTCTGAAGTGTCGGTGTGTTGGTCAAATAACGGTGGTACAGTTTTCCTGGAAAAATGTGGAATCTGGTTCTGTATCTCTCGGCACAGATTAGATGGCACTTTGCTCTCCAAGTCGTCTCCCTGCTTTCAATAGAAACATTAGTGAAGTCGCCTGTTTTTCCACCTGGGAGAGGGTTTGTGCCATGATGGGTGTCATGGTGGGAAGGGGCATCTCCTGCAGAGGAAGAGTCAAGGCACGAGGGCCAAGGACCCCTGGAGCTGGACGTGCCAGTGAGTCTGTGCTGCAGCAGCAGCCGGACACGGCCACAGGGCACAGGACACGGCCACAGGACACGGACACAGGACATGGACACAGGACACGGACACAGGGCACAGCCACAGGACACGGACACAGGACATGGACACAGGACACAGCCACAGGACATGGACACAGGACATGGACACAGGACACAGACACAGGACACGGACACAGGACACAGGACACAGACACAGGACACGGACATAGGGCACAGGACACAGGGCACAGGACACAGGACACAGCCACAGGGCAGGGGACACAGCTCCCAGTAGGACTTGGACTTTTCTTTTGGTGGAGAACATGAGAAAGGCAGGTGACAAACACTGGCTGGGGTGTGATGCTGTAAACAAGCGTCCTTTGGAAAGGAACAGAAAAAAACTGATTTTTTGTTCCAGACGTGAACTTTCCAAGGGCTTGCCCCTTGGGTTGCCCCTGTGCTCAGCATCCCCCTGCCCTGGATGAGACAATCCTGGCAGGGAAGGGTCCCGGTACACGGGGGTCCCCGGCGCAGTCCCGGAGCCCTGCACGTTGCCGAGGGCAGGCTCCATCCCCTCCATCCGCACCCACAGCCCAGGCACTGCATCAAACCCTCTCCTGCAGCACTGAGCCGCTTCCCTATTGGAAATCGAAGGCTCGCTCCACTCCCGGGAGAGTCATTAGCCAAATTCCCATTGACTCCCGCTGCAAGGGGATGGGACCCTGAGTCTGTTATTCTCTTTTCCTGAAAAGATCAATTATATGGGGAAGTTTCCACAGGGGAGAGGGGGAGGGAGGCAGCAAAAGAGTGTGTGTCTGAAATGTCCTGAGTGATGGCGATGCTTAAAGGGCCTTGTTTCAGCCCAGACAAGCCCATCCTTTGAACTCAGCGGGACGCCACTGTTCGCTGCCATTGAAAAGCCGTTTGAAACCATCGGATCAATGTAGTGTTTTTCAGCTCCGCTTTGAATGAAGCCATTTATTCCAGCGCGTTCCAGCGCCTTCCCCTCACGCGGGAGCTTTCCTGCCCACCGTCCCTGCCGCTCCCCATGGGACTGTTAAAACAGTGATGATGTTTCACAGGGAAAACTCGCGGGGCGATTCCTGCATCGGCGGAGCCCGTGCGGGGACCCAGCACGGACAGAGGAGGGGCTGCAGCCGGGGATGGGCACAGGGACGGCACCGCTGCCCACGGAGCGACCCCAGAGCCTGGCCAAAGGGATGCCAGGCAGAGCCACTTTTGGACCGCTCGCAGACATCCAGCCTCGCACTCTGTTTGGTGTAAACCTGCTAGAGACAAAGCCAGGTGAATTTAACCGATAGTGCTCGCACACGCCTGGGGACGTCCCGCTGCCGCTCTGCTCCGGCTGGCTGCAGGCAGGGCATCGCCTGCCCGAGGTCCCTGTCCCTCGCCGGCCGAGAACAACAAACCTCATCTTTATTTACCAAACTGTTGCATTGTGTTTAACTTTCACACAGCGGACACAAAACCTTTCACCCGTACAAACAGAACCACCGGCGCCGACCGCCTCCCCTATCAGCGCACTGCAGACCTGCCGCGCAGCAGATTTGTTTAACCAGTGAATAGGTTTGGGGGACAATGCGGGGAAAACAAAGGTCCTGGCTGCCCACCGGGACCTGCTCCTGGTGATGGCCCAGCCGGCGCGGCCGTGGCAGCCCCCCGCACCCCGACCCGGCCCTTCGCCCGGGCTGGGACCGGGGACGGGGTGTGATGTGGGGACAGCCTGGCCGCCGGGGACGGACGGGGGGCTCCTCTGGGGCGTTCTCTGCAGGGGGTGTTTGCAGGGCTGGCACAACCCTCCTCATTGTGCTGCACAAAGGCGCTGTGTCTCCATCCTGCACTGCCAGGGGACGTGTCCTGCCGTTTCCAAGTGACTTTTCGGTTGTTTCCCTGCTCGTGCCAAGCAGGGACCCTCCTGGGCTTCCCCCTGGCCTGTGGCTCCTGCTGCTGCAGCGGGAGCCCGGGAGGAGGAGGCTCCTCCGGAGCCGTGGCTGCACGGGAAGGAGAGTCAGATCCCAACCCATGCTAATTCCCTGAGATAACAGCAAAGAGGTGATGGATTTTTTTCCCTCAGCAGCAGAGTATGCTGCAGGGAGTCAGGGCTGAGGTTTAACACCCAGGCAGACACAGGCAGACTGGCTTTGCTGTGTTTTCCAGTGTCCGTTTGAAATCCGCAGCAGCTCAGCTGGAATATGGATGGCTGGAGGGCACGGGAGAAGGTGCTGGAGCGTGTCCAGAGAAAGGCAACGGAGCTGGNTATTCTATTCTATTCTATTCTATTCTATTCTATTCTATTCGAGAAGGGGACAGGGAGCTCAGCTGGGACATTCAAGACCTGGTGGTGGTGGCCCGGAGCAGGGCTGTGTCTGGTGGGTGGAGCAGGGGGTTCAGGATCTGGCCCCAGGACTTTGACCCCGTGGGTGCTCCCAGCATCACAGAGATGTTGGGGATGGGAGCACGTCAAGGAAATCCGGGGAAGCTGCTGGCTGCTGCCGCCGGCACGTTGGGCAGAGACTGTCCAGGAGGGCGGTTTGGTGACCCCAGCCCCAGGTCTGTCACACTGAGGGGACAAGGGCTGGCAGAAGGGGACAGCGAGTAACGCGGTAACTCGGCTAAGTTGTAAATAATCAGGCCCCCCGGCCCTGCATCGCACGTGCCCACACCACTGTCACTGCAGAGCCACACCAGGGCTGGCTGGGATGGTTTGAGGGACCCACAGCAATTCATTGTCGTTCAGACAATTATTCTCTCACCTGATGACCCCTCCCCACCCGGGAAGGGGAATTGGGAACAAACAAGGAAACCCGAGGGCTGAAATATAAATAGATTTAATAGAATGAGAGTAAATAATTAGCATTAATAACACTAAAGAGCCAGTATTGATCCCGACACCGAAATACAACACCCCAGGGCTGTACCCAGCCCGTGCCCCCCCGCAGGGACACCAGTGCGGGACCCTGCGAGCGCTGCGGCTGCGGGGGGAAGGGAAGGGCTCCGGGCTCCGGCACCGGGGCCAGGAGTGCTCGCGACCCCAGACATCACGGGGGGAGAGAGATCGATCCTCAGCAAACTGTCTCCTTTCTCTGGCATGTGCCGCTCATGGCATGGAATAACCCCGTCGGCAGCGTGGGGCAAGTGCCCGGGTCTCGCTCCTCCTCGTCCCCGACCCTGGGGAGCTCGGAAACACCGAGCCCTTGAGACCCGCACCCCAGGGCTGGCTGTAAAGGGAATATTTTCCCCAGTTCAGACACTGATGTCTTCTAAAAGTACAGCTTTCCCAGGAGTTAGAAGAGAAATCTACCCTATGTCTCACGCCAGGAACACAAAACTTTGCAGGTGGCTTCCTCGTAACCCAGCAAGGCCTCGTTAGGGGAACGATGCGGAAACGAGCTGCTTTTGCAGCAGCCCTTGGCAGAGGGGCTGGTTGTGTGCCGTGGGTTTGGGTTTAGCTGTTTCTGTTGCTGTCAGTACCACGCCGATGGCACGACGCGCGGCCGCTGCCTGGAGCCCGTTGGGCGGCAGAGCCCGGCTGCGCTGCCGCGCAGAAGGAAAACGCCGGGACTTCAGCGGCGATTGCAATCTTCTGCTCAGCGAAGGACAGGCTGGTGGCACAGATTTAGATATCAAAAAGCATTGTGATAATCTTATTAATGGGGCTTTTCATCTCCTCTGAGCCTTTACGCCACAAAGGAAGAAATCTAGCAGGTGGCGGTCAGGTTTCCACTCTTAGGCTTATTTAATCCCTGCGCAGACCCTTCGGGAAGGAGGGGGAAGGAAGCCCTCCAGGTGCAGGAACGAGCCAATCAGCCTTATACCGCAATTCAAACGAACTGCTGAGATCGGCTTTTGACACAGACACTTGAGAGTTATCTGGAAGAGTTTAAGCTGCGTTTCTAAACGCCCCCCCCCGTGTGTCACTGGGTTGCTGAGCCACGCTCCCATTTGATTTTGCAGAGCAGAGGGCTGATCCCTCTCTGGGGCAGGGGGGGTTCCATCCTCACCTCCTTTCCTGCTCCGATGTGGGAAAAGACCAAGGAGACCCCTGCAGGGTGGCAGGGTTGTGTCAGCCCTGGCGAGGGGCCCCTGGGCTTTGTCTACAGGCACATCCCAGGGCCAGGGCCCGACCTTCTGGCCAAGGGTGCGGGTTTTCTAGTTCAGGCGTTGAGCTGAAAACTGGAATAAAATCCTTCCCCTTTGGGCCAGCATGAAAAATTCCTGGATTTCTTTTTTTTTCTCAGGGACAAAAAACTTTTGAGTTGGCTGAATGGTCCTTTGAAAAGTACATCCATCTGATAGCTGAAATCTTTCTGGTCTATATTTCCTCCTTTTTCATATTTGCCCTGGGCTGAATTTGACAAGGGGCTTGCAAATAATTTTGGCTGTTGGAAATTTTCCTTTTCATCCATGAATCCACCCTCTCTCAAAATTGCTCATTGTGCCTGTCAGTCTCCCTCCCCTGCCTTACTTGACCTGGGTTTGGCAAAGGGTCCATCCCAGATGTACATTTTTGGTCTTTCCTTTCGGTGAAAGAAGGGGGCACGGTTCTCCATGGTGGCCTCTCGGGGAGCCTGCCTGGATGAGCCTCCGCCTTTGGCTTGGGAGGCGGCAGACGGGCTAAATGCACGCCGAGTAAATCCAGTGAATAGGAAAATAATGGAGTGATCCAGGATTTATAGCTCATCCTAGAAACCTCTCAATAAATTCTGGGGTCCTCTTCGCATCGAGGATGAAGCGTCTAAAGGAATCTGACCTAGAAATAATTTTCTTAAAAATCTGCTGGTTTTTTTTTTTTTAATAATCAAAATTCTTCTTTTTTAATTATGCAAATTAAAGTTACCGAGGAACAATTGCTTGATTAGACCAGTTGGTACTGACCTAATAAATTATTTTGAATATTTTTTACAGGAAATTGATTTAATTGAAGCTTTTGTTAGTCTCTGCGAATGTGCTGGGTTCATGCCACAGCACCCAGGAATTTATAAATGGGCTCCGAATGTTGTTCAGGCACCAGAAAATAAACCTCCGAGCTATTTACTACCTCTATGATATATAAAGTTTGCAGTTTTGATTTTGTGTGATTATGTTCAGCAATGGTGACCTTTAGAGGCAACAATATTGAAGTGTAATGAGGAGATGTTTGATCACTGGTATACAATGAGGAGTTGGCGTGACTTCTCCATTCCTTCCTGGAATCTGTGAAATCCAGCTGACAGGCTTTAACCTTTAGACTGCTGAAGGTTTAAAATGTATAGGGATTTAGCCTGTTTATACACCATGGTAGGTATATGAAATTTTATATCATTTCTTCCACCACTCCGAGCGGGGATATTGTATGTTTAATAACAGCCACCACCGGTCAATATTGCCCTGGGCAGGGACCTTTCGCTGACGGCCACCCTGTGCCCATCTGCCCTGGCCGTGCCAGCGGGCTCCGCGGGCATCCCTCCATCCTGGCCGCCGGGATGCTGGGACAGGCTGGATTCGCTCCCCAGCTGCCCAAACATCTGTCCTGCAGTGTCCCCTTCACTGGGTGTCGCAGCCACGTGGCTGCCCGGACCCGCGCGGCAGCCGGCAGGGGCAGGGCTTCCCCGGAATTGCAAATTCTCTCGCTCAGCCAGGGTCAAAAGTAAAGAGACATTATTCAGGTCGATGTTTTGGCAGGAGACGTGGGATTACAGGCTGCGAATCCAAACACTTTGCATGGAGAATAGACTGGAATGCAAAGTGCTTACAGATCGTGAGATTATCTATTTGCTAATTATTCATTAATACAGGTTTTAATATAAAAATGAACAGGTATGTGCCTAGGTCTGCCTAAGTCAGAGTGTGAGGAGCCCCAGACAGTGCTGTGCGAGGCGGCGGTGTGTCCCCCCCGCAGGCAGCGGTGCCTTCCGAGGAGCGGGCAGGATTTCCTACAAACGGCGCATCATGTTGGTGAACTCATAAAGCAAACGGCCAAGGGCCTGGGAGCCGGCAGCCTGCATGGCCGTGCTGTTCGGCTAACAGCGCGTCACGCCGGCGGCCAGGGAGGGCTGGCTGGTGCCCCGGGAGGATGCCGGGTCCAAAACGACCCGCAAAGTGCTGCTGTGAGTGTAAGGGGGGCACTGGTGCTGACTGGGGTAACTTGGGGCAGAGCACTGGGGAAATTAATTCATTATGGACTACTTTTTTTGGACCTTTTCGCCACTGAGGTTTAATTTTCCTGTTTGAACGCCGTTCTGCAGCAGAAATGGGTCTGTAGAGGCCGTCCCCAGCCGTGGGCATGACAACAGGAGCTGCAGCAGAAGCAGAGCCGGCCGTGTGTGTCTCCCCTTTGCGGGTCTGTGAGTGAGGCTTTGGGGAACCCACAATTTGTGCTCATTTAGACTATTATTCTACCAACTGATGACCCCTCCCCACCCGGGAAGGGGAATCGGGTAAAAACAAGGAAACCCAAGGGTTGAAATATAAACAGATTTAATAGAATAAGAGTAAATAACTAACATTAATAACACTAAAGAGCCAGTATTGATCCCGACACCAATACACGACACCCCAGGGCTGTACNTTCAAGCTGGGACTGGGTCTCATCCCTGCCCGATGGCAGCGTGTCCCAGCGGCTGGCCCTCCTGCCCGGCCCTTTTGGTGGCACCCAGGGCCCTGCGGGGCTCTGCTCCCCTGCCCCGCTCCCCCCGGGCTCTGCCGCCCCGCGGCCCCCTGTGCCCACAGCCCCCCCGCCTCAGCAGCCCCCACAGCTTTTAACTTTCCAAAAGTTAAATTGAGGGCACCGTGTTCCCTTCATTAAGCAGTTTTCTTTCTTGGAGGAAAGTTAGAAGCCGGGGTAACGGCACACAAGGGGACTCTCAGCTGGAGAGTGACGGCTTTTGTTCGTCTGGAGAGAGGTCCATTAAGTGGGACGTGTGATGCCATTAACTACCTGCTTTTGACAACATCGCAGCTGTGAAATAAGCATGGACAATCCCTCGGTCCCTGCCTCTCCGGGGGGGTTGTGGTGTGCACCCGTCTTTCCAAGATTTTAGAGGGTTTTTGCTGCTCTGCCCTGGGCAGGGGGGGCGGGAGCGAGCAGCATCGGGGACAGGCACCCCCTCACACTGGGTATGAGCCCCCCCTCACACTGGGTATGAGCCCCCCGTCACACTGGGTACGTGCCCCTCACTTTGGATTCGTCACTTTGCAACAAGAGTTGGCCACCAGGGCTTTTCCTGGGGGGCCGTGGTCTGAGTTGGGTTTCCAGATGGCTG
>VXBO01014556.1:94969-106084 GCA_013400135.1 Rhinoptilus africanus
CAGGTGGCTTTCGGGAACTTTTCTCTCCAAATCACAAATAACAGCCAAGAATAGAGAAAAAAAAAAGTCTAAAGAAAATAGGGGTGAAGAGCAAGGTTGTCCCCACAGCCCACCTCTCCGGGCTTTCCTGGGAAACCTTGTCTAAAGGAGAGCTGACCTTGAGGAGCACAAACCCTTCTCATTAGGAATCCGCTGGATGTACTAAATGTCACCTTCATTTGATAGAGAAAGTTATAGACCAGGCAGATCTTTGTCGTCAGTCAGCAAAAAGGTGCTGTGTTTGAAGTGTTGGGTTTTAGCATATGGAATGGCCACTGGAAAACGGCTCCTAAGCCAGGGCTGTCTCCAAAAGCCTTCCCATTTAGCTCCTGGTGGCAGGAACTCGCTGCTCAACTCCATGGGATGGTGTTTTTCTCCGGTCAAACACAGAAGATGTTTGGGAAGTGCATGGAAGTTCTTCTTAATCCTTTCTTATGAATGTCACCTGGGCTCCTGCAGCGTCTCCTGAGGGCGCGTTTGAGTCGTGCTCCACACCAGACTGGGGCGTTCAAAGGCGAGTTCCCAACTTTTTTCCCCTGGGAAGCATTTAGGGAGCAGAGCCGTTATTCACCCCCTCCCCACCCCACTCCAGCCACTCTCTGCCCCGTACATTGGAACAGGAGAAAAGCTGGGAGCACAGCCGGCTCCTTCCACTGGACTGGGAAAATGTTTGGTTTCCCAGGGAAATGTTCCTTTGGTCAATACGGACCCGACAGCGGCTGAGTTCTTATCCCTCCCCTTCTTCTTCATCCCCCTCCCGAACATCCTCTTCTGCTGCAGGAATCTGAAAACCTCTCGAAGCTGGCTCACTACAACCGGAGCGAGCCAAACCCAACTCATTTTTGGTCTGTTTGGAAATGTTTTTAAACTGCCGGTTCCTGCTTTTGTGGCCAGATTTGGGAGGTGCAGGACATTCCCGAAGTGAGGTGTCCCTGCATCCCGGGCCCTGCTGCGGGCGCGCAGCACCCTCTCGGTGCCCGGGCCCCGCGCTGCCCCTCCAACAACCCCCACCCGGCTCAGAAACTGCACTCAAACTTAAAAATGCAAACAATACCACCACTTCTAAATTTATCTGGCTAATGAAGTCACCACACAAATTTAGCACATTATTTTTTTGTTATTAATTGCTAACAGTGAAAAGGGCTAAATTCAGAATAACTCTCCGTTTCAAAGACTTAATTGCCAAGGACCTAGCCTTAATATTAACTAGGATAATTATTATGCAAAGCATACCCACCCAGAATGTTTGCATAGCTATCACAAGCGCTTTCATAAATGATGCTTTAATTAGTCTTAATTAGAATTTGTTTAAGTCAGCAGGGAATGCAGAGCCCGTGAAATGATGTATGTAATAAGCATCAGGCTCACTTTTTACTTGGGGAATAGAGCTGACAAAATCACATCACGTTAAATTGATTCAGTCAGAATTAAAATTCTTATGGTATTAATTAAATGGGGGATCTCATTAGCAGGCTGCAGGGTGACAGAGTGACTCTTTGGCGACCAGATGTGAAGAAGCAGCACCGAACAAGAGCACCATTAGACCGAGAAGCCGTCCTGTCTGAGGCACCGGAGCAGCGGCGCGGGGCTCCACGGGAGCAGCCCAGCCCCGCCAGCGAGACACCAGGGATTCAGAGCACTTCTCAGCCAGTCTGGCTCCCTTCAGCCAAAGCAGCTCCATAGCGAGGATTGTTGGGGTTTTAGGGGTGGCGGGGGGACCCCGTCCCACCGGTGGGACCCCAGCACCCTCAGGTGCTGCCTGTGCCGGGGCTCGGCCAAAGGGGTGCTGCCCCCGCGCCCCAGGGCAGGGAGAGCCCCGGCACCCGCCGTATCCACCCCGGCACGCTCCGGTTAGACATTCCCGGTGTCCGCGGTGAGTCCTACACACTCTGCAAACCACTCGTGGCAGCCGGCGTGCTTTTTCCTGTTTATAAGCCGGATCCGACTTTGCAAGGCTCGTCAAGGATAGATGATATTTACCTCCAATTAGCATATGTTTTGTGAATGGCGAGGGGCACGCGCTGCCGCTGCGCGCGCTTTTGTCGCTGGTAACCACTTGCTGGTTTTATTTATCCTAAATTTCAGTATTTATAAAATCAGCCTGCTCCTTGCCTGCGATTGAGAGGTGAAACCTCATCCCCGTGTTGGGGTGATGCTCCCGAGGGAATTCTGGGTGTCCCCTTCTGTGTCAGCAGCCCCTGTGCCCAGCAGGACATGGACCCCAGTGGGATGGGATGGGATGGGGATGGCAGAGGGATGGCATGGCACAGCATGGTTTGGATGGGGCTGGGACAGGACCCCTGTATAACAGCCGGCACCCACCCGCCAGCACCCAGCGCTGGAGCTCTCAGCAGACCCTTGGGCACAGTGGGGATCATCCTGTGGTCTTTCATGCCCCCTGTTAGCTCCAAAGTCAGCAGGGTGCGCTCCCCAGCTCAGCCAAACGCGTCCCTCCTTTGCTTGAAATGAAGACTCAGGTCATCGCAGTGACATGGCGTCTCTGAACGTGACACGAACAGCAAAAGGAAAAAGCCTGACATGTTTATGAGCAGCGTTTTCTTGTTCAAAAGAGTGGGTCCCTGGCATTGTTCTGCATTGACCCCCAGTCTGCCCGGGAGGCAGCACGACAGCACAGCTCCTCTGCTCCATCCCCATGAGAGAAGGAACCGCCGTGTCCCGCAGAAAATCTGTAAATCATTAAAAAAAAAATCAACTGACCACAGGAAGCAATAGACCCCGATCAGAGAGAGCTTTCAACATCAGGTCTCTGTTTTTAGCTTTTCCATGCCCGGTCTGTCAGTGAATCACAGCTACACTCAGTATAAATGAGACAGTTTGCTGAGGATTTCTCCCTCTCTCTCCCCCCGTGATGTCTGGGGTCCCGAGCACCCCTGGCCCCGGTGCCGGAGCCCGGAGCCCTTCCCTTCCCCCCGCAGCCGCAGCGCTCGCAGGGTCCCGCACTGGTGTCCCTGCGGGGGGGCACGGGCTGGGTACAGCCCTGGGGTGTCGTATATCGGTGTCGGGATCAATACTGGCTCTTTAGTGTTATTAATGTTAGTTATTTAGTCTCATTCTATTAAATCTGTTTATATTTCAACCCGTGAGTTTTCCCGATTCCCCTTCCCGGGTGGAGAGGGGTCACTGGGTGAGAGAATAATAGTCTAAATGGCAATAAATGGTTGTGGGTTCCTCAAACCATAACAATATTATTTTTTCTTTAAAAAAAATCATTCTAAAATTTGGACCATAAAAATCCCAGAGATGTTTTTCTCTCGGCAGATGCCTCAGGCACATACATAACGGGGCTTCCTGAGCCTTGTCTTGGTCGTTACTCAAAGTTCCTGGAGGAGACGGGCAGCCCAGCCCGTGGGACCCCCCCCGGCCCCAGGCCCGCTGTCCCGGCTGGGGGCTGCCCAACCGGAGCTGGTGCCCGCGGCACCGGAGGCGGAGAGGCTGTTGTTGTAAAACCCCGACCCGCCTGCCCGGGGAGCAAAAATCCTCCAGGCTAATTAGTCAAACTAACCTCACGTTCCCAAACCTTCCGCTTGGAAATGCTTGGGACTTTACCAGCTTACGCCTCATCAGTATTCACCTTCCCTGCCAAGGCGTGAGAGGGGGGAGAAGAGATAACCATAAGGACAAGAGATAAGGAGGAACTCAATAGGAAACAAAAATAAACACTCCCGTGTCTGCGCTGTGGACCTCTCCTGCCGTTTCGATAACCTCTGCGTGGGGCCAAACGCCCTCCCCACCGCCCCTGGGGCCGGCAGCCGGGGCTCGGCCAGCACCAAGGGTCGCAGCCGCGCCGGGACCCCGGCCCCGAGGCTGTCCCTGCTCCCCTGGCCGGGCCACTGCCATGGAGTGCGGGGGTGGGAGACGGCGGGTCTGGATGGACCAAGGGCTGCTGCCACCTCGCAGAGCGGAGAGGACGGGATGAACACATCCCTGTGTGCGCATTGGCAGCTCCCGGCATTCCCAAAGTCTTAATCCAGAGGTAGAGTCCAGTATCCAGTCCTTGTCCTGCTGCTGGTCCCCGTCCCAGTCCAGTCTCCTGCGTGACGTCCACCAGGGTCCTGAGAAATCCTGGGAAACGCCAAGGCGGCGTGGGGCTCGGCGTGGGACAGGGCGATGGGATCCCTGCGCGGTGTGAGCACGGCGCCAGGGAGCCCAAGACCTGCCCCAAGCTCCCACACACGGAGTCACAGGATCACGGGATGCCCTGGGCTGGAAGGGACCTTTCAGATCAGCGAGTCCGACCATCCACCCAACTCCGCCAAAAGCCACCACCACCCCCTGCCCCTCAGCACCGCCTCTGCCCGGCTTTTCAATACACCCGTTCTGCCGCCGCCCAGCCTCAGCCCTGCTTTTATTCTCAGCAGATATTTCAAGACTTAGTTGAAATCAAATACAGGTTTTTTTAATCTAGTCTAAACCTACTAAAACATTCACTACTCTTACTGCCTAATACATTTATTCATGGCCTATATATATTCTCCACTATAACTAACCTCTTTTTTCATGTCTTCATTTTTAATAATATTGCTTATGTGAAAATTGCTGGATAAATTATTCAATTCTCTCCATAATCTAGTATATCTGCAGTAAAACTGCTAGCCTGGCTCTGTCAATACATTCATAATAATTTAGGTTATTTGCCTGTGTTCCTGCCCTCCGTCCCCCTCGGGCTGGGGCTCAGCCCCTCGGCCGAGCGGTCCCACGGAGAATTATTTTGCTCTCACGTGAGGAAGAGAAGCGGCCACGTCGATGCACAGGTCAGCACACGTTTCACGTGGAATTTCACTCCTGTGTGTCACTGTGGGGCGAGGATGGGTAATTAGTTGCCCCCACAATCACGAGTCTGCAAAGCTTGACCTCCTCCTGCAAAAATCCCTATTTTTGGGGATACCAGCAGGGGTTTCAGGTGACCGGCCAATTTGTGGGATGCCAGCACGGGGAGGAGAGTGGGCAACCTCTAGAAATCCTCTGGAGGAGGACAAGCACCTCTCCCGCGGTGCGCAGGACACCCTGCCGGCCGGGGCGGGACGGGCCCACAATGGGAGGTGGAGGGAAGAGGTGCTTTGGGCACGCTGAAACCTGGGAACATTTGCTGTGGATGTGCCATGTACGGTGCACACGGCCCCCTCTCGCAAATTAAAATTAGACCACGAGCTCCGTCCCCCTTCCCCAGGGCTGGGTGTGAGGGTTGCCTTCATCCCACCCCGCTGCAAACCCGCTTCACCCCTTCCTCCGCACCCCCGTCATCTGAAGATGTCGAACCATAGCAATAGAGCCATTTAAATAAAAAAGGGCAAATAAAATGCTGAGAGCCAGTTTGATCTAACTCAACCTTTTCAAATGGCTACACTAATTTTCGACACATGAATTTAACTGTGTGTTTGCCCCCCTATAAACAGGACGAATAAACACTATATCATTTTTACACTTGAACTGTATTATGATTTTAATGCAGGCGCAGGTGAGATGAGGTCAGAGGATACAATTAAATGGATCTGGTACCATCTGGAGATTAGGGTCTCTTTAACCATGCTTGGGTGATTTATCCATCAGCAACTCATGTAGTGCTTCATAAAAACTGGTATCTGTTTAAAAAAAGGTATTAAAATACGGCGTATTTTTAAAATTAGAGACTAAAATATTGCGTAGTTGCAGGCAAGCCGTTCATTTCTTAACCACTGAAACAGAAATTCCTGTACGGGAGTAAATCTACTGGTATAAATGTACTGTATTTACCCAGGGCTGCGTTGTGCCGGGCCAAAGGAAAACGGCAGCCGAATCCCAAGCCCTTTGAAGCGAATGCCTAATGAGGCGGGCTTTAAAGGGCTGAGAATGCCCCGCTTGGGGGACGATTCCCGGCCCTCCTCAGGGGAGCCTGCCCTCCTCGGCATCCCGCTCCTCGCTCCGCGGTCGCCGTGGAAGAGGCTGTGCCAGGAGAGCGGCTTTATTACGGCAAACAAAAGTTGGGAGCCTTCTACCACCTCTTATTGCAAGGCTGCAAGTAACAGCCTGTGGCATTAGCCAGAATTTATTTTGCAATAAAACAAAACGGGTGTAAAATCAGATATTTAAACTGTCAACTTTCAAAGCAAATGGGTGGCCAAAACTCAGTTTAATAATTGGTCCATCGATGTGCGGATCAAAAACTGAGGCCAAAATTAAACAATTATTTTTCTGAAATTATATTTGATTAAAATTTTCCTGAAAGAAAAACAATTCAGCCATTCTTCTGGACAGTAATTTATACAGTTTAGTGATCCTGCTGTCAATAATATACAAATAGCACTAATATATTACTATAATGCTTCATTTTCATTAAGACATCTGCCAAGTTCTCAAAAACCTTTTCCATTTGGGACTTGACTTATAATTGCATAATCCCTTGGGGGAGTTTCAATATTATTTTAATCAATTTTAACCACAATACACAATATGGATGATTACATTGCAATGTCATTTCCAAAGTTACTTTCCCCCATTACTCATTTGCAAGGGGAGAGGACACTGGAAATGTTTGTGAAAGATATTCTGGTAGGGAAATAAATGACAGAGAGGCAGAATGAATTTCTCCACCTTTCAGAAGAACGACAAGGCGAATAAATATGAATTTACATGAACTGAGGGTCTGCAGCGAGCGTCGCCGGTGCCCCTGGGTCTCACAAACCAGCGCGGTGGCTGTCGCTGCCGACCCTCCCTCGCCTCCCCTGCCCCTTCCCAGCCTGAAGGAGTCAGTGCGAACAAAATACAGCTAATTCCTGATCTTCCTCTGCTCCGGACCTGCACTCACTGCAGCCCAGCAAGGCAGAATCACTGGCGGGGGTGGTTTTCTGGGTGGTTTTACAAAGTTTTTGCCGGTGCAATCTTTATCTTCAGGGACATGATCCAAAAAACACATTTATTGGCATCTGTTGCCTCCTCCTGCCCCCAGCCCCGTGTTTTCCAACCTTCTCCAGACAAACGACCCACTCCTCCTTTCTGCTCTGCTTGAAGTTCACAGGGAAGGTCGGGGGGAGCCACGTCTCTCTCACCTGCAGTAACTGATCCGCCGACGTGCAGAGCAAAAGCTAAGGCCAAAATTAAACAGTCACTTTTCTGAAAATGCTTTCGATCAAAAGTTTCCTGAAAGCGGAACAGTCCAGCCGCTGCTGGGCCACCGGTGCACCCCAGCAGATTTGCGACTGGGGAGACACACCTTTTAGGATGAGGAGGGGGTCTGGGGGGGCCGCAAGAAGGTCCACAAGAGTTTGGAGAGGACCGGGGGTGCACAAAGGTCTGGAGACAAGGAGTCTGCAAAAGTCTGGAAAGAACTCTGGGTCCCCAAAGGTCTGGGGAGAAGCAGGGGTCCACAAGGAGGTCCACAAGGCGCTGGAGAGGACCAGGGGTGCACTGAAGTCTCTAGAGGACTGGGGGTCTGGAGAAGAGTAGGGGCCCACGAGGAGGTCCACCAGTGTCTGGAGAGGACGAGGGGTACACAAGGGGGTCCAGAAGGGTCTGGGGTGGAGTAGGGGTCCCCACACTGCGGGGGGGTCAGAGGCTGGAGGCAAAGGCACACCGAGGGAGCGTAGCAACAGCGTTTAACTCTGGGGTGAAAAGGGAGGGCAGGCGGTGGAAGGGGGGTGCTGCTCCTGCCCGCGTTCAGCATGGCAGCTCCCGCGCAGCCCAAAACCGCCTTCAGACCCCACCTCGGCAATATTACAGTGGTAATATTTTCACAGGCGTGACCTCCTCCGGATCTGGGTCTCCAATATATTCTGAGCAAACATGCTCTCCTCCCTGTCAGGCGCTCTGTAGATATCTTCTTTCTCCACCTGGCTTTTCCTGACCGAGCCGGTTCCTCGGATACGTGTAGGTCTTCCAGCTGAGGCGTGTTACGCACGCACCATACGGATGGGGAACTGACAGCTGTATTTTAATTGTTGCCGCTACAGTGGATGTAGTTTCTTTATAAATGTTGGCGCTGATCGCAGAGTAGATGTAATTTAACGTACGACAGGGCAGCTCCTCGTTACGAGCTGTTTGCGTCGCCTCCTGTTCCCTGGCGGCAGAGGCTGGGGGGCCGGCGCCGGGAGGGAGGTCCCGCTTGCACGAAAGGATGAACTCAGTGTCTTCTCTACCTAAACAAACAAGCCCAGCATCCTCTGAGCCGGTTTATATATGCGCTGAGTTACTTCTCTAACGCCTTGCAAGGAGTAAAGAGTTTGCTATTGCAAAGAGGTAGAGCGTGGAAAAGCACAGGCAGACCCATGCTCTGCCTCTGGCCCCGCAGGGGTCGGTGGTTTGGGTCTCTGGGTACCCCAGAGAGCTGCTCCAGCCGCTGCTGCCACAGCTGGCACTAGGGGGGGAAAATATGACATTGGAACAGGCCTTTAAATACCACTTTAATGGGATAATTTTCTCCCCACAAAAAAATTACCCAAGAGCCCTTCATTTTCACTAAGTGATTCCTGCTGTGGTTTAAAAATCTCACTGGTGTTGTCTGTGGTGTAAAGTAAAAACTGGAGACTCGTGCAGAATAAATTCACCCACCACCGCTGTCTGCCAAACCCTCAAAATCTGTAAAACCAAACAGGAGGCCAAAGTTATCAATGGACACCCACCCCATCCACCACTCCGAAAGAACGTTGGTTGGGTCATTAAGTGGAATCACTTCTAAAAATACAGACTGTAAAAGTTGCATCACAGTCTGTAGACACTAAAAAGCACACTTTTGTGCTCCTTATTTTAAAATAATAATATCAGAGAGCGCTGAGCAGCCAAAGGGTGTTTCCTAGGCAAAAAGGAGATGCTCGGTATGGCTCAACACTGAATTCAGATGCTGCCTGTCACCACAAAGGAAATACATAGAAATCCTTTTCCCATTTTCTTTAAATCGATGAAAGACTCGGAGCAGTCTGAGAGGTTGTTTAAGCCAAAGCCATGGTTTGTCACAGTGAGAGGTTCTGCCGCAGCCTGTCTGCAGAGACTGCAGAAATGTATGAAAATGAGACCAAAATGCAAGACTGAAGAATTAGAGAGAGAGAAAGGGATCCGTTTTGTCTTCAGAAATGGTAGGAAAATGGGATTAAGAAATTAAACCAGTTCAAAACGTACTCATTTGGGGTTTTGCCAAGCGCTGTTTGTTTAAGGAGCCTTTGGATCAGCTTTGAACCCATCTGGGGACTTCTCACCTTTGCTGGCACAGGATGGGTCCCACCTTCTCCATCCTTTCACCCTGGGCACTGACAGCGGGTTCGACTTTTCAGTGTGTTGGCTGATCTAATGCTTCTTATGTCCTGGCATCGGCCCCAAATCCTGCATATCGCATTAAAACTAAACTCTTTCTAGTTGTCTTTACAAAGTGTAATTCTTTTTTTAGTGAGAAGTTCCCCAAATGCAATGTTGTACCTAACAAAAAACCAAACTGAAGAGTTCTGAACTGTCCCTGCAATGGCACAGGTGGTCTGGTTCCCTGAAACATTTCATTTTCACCGAAGAGTTTCAGTGATAAAATATTTCGGATTGTCATGACTTTTAAAAAAGAGGAGTTCTTTCCAAAAAGTGGCATATTTCAGCCATGACAAAGGGCTCTGGAGCTGCCCCATCCCTTAGGCACAGGCTCTGCAGGACGGCACGTGTTCCTGAAGGTGCAGCAAGGCCACAAATACACTGGAAAAAAACCCCTTTTTATGCACAATTAGCCGAGGTTTTGAGGCCAGCTCTGCTCTGGAGTGCAGCTTATTAGATGGGAATGTGCAGCCTGGGGTGCCCATCCAAACCTCGCAGGGACCCCCAAAGCTCCCAGGGATGCTCTGCCTTCTCCCCATCCCGGGAATGCTCTGCCTTCTCCCCATCCCAGAGATGCTCTGCCTTCTCCCCATCCCACGGATGCTCTGCCTTCTCCCCATCCCAGGGATGCTCTGCCTTCTCCCCATCCCAGGGATGCTCTGCCTTCTCTGCATCTGAGTGCTAACAGCACGAAAGGAGAAGTCTAAACTACTTAATAAACATGGAAAAGGCTGCCGTGGCCAGGCGCAACCACAGAGAAAAATCATTAAAAAGTCATTTCCACCAAATGGATGTTTAAAAAAAACATTTCTAAGCCCTACCTATAGCACTTTGCATAATTCCTCCCTGTTTATGAAAATGAAATCCCCGAGAAGTCTGCGTTGGAGCCCATATGGTGGCTGATGTGGTATTTGGCACAAGCGCTGAGGAAAATCTGGCACTGCTCATTTGCGGGCCCCCGGGACGGGTCCCCAGGCTGTGCCAGGCCAGCCCCGCGGCCGAGCCAGGGCAGGGCAATAGCCATGCCAGCCCCATGCCGTGCCGGGGGAATTAACGACCCGGGGGAATTAACAGCCCCCGGCTGCTCCTCCGGCCATGGGCTCCTGCAGCCACATCCCGGCGTCAGGCACAGCGCCGTGTCCCTGAAAGGGTTAATCAAGTTTTGACTGTTTCACTACATGAATACTGTCAGCGGAATGCATTTTGAATCCCTGTTTAAAAGACATGTAATTGCCTCAGATTCTTTATATTATCATAACTCTTCAAAATTGATTGGTTTTAGGTTTATGGAAAAATATGCAAATGCACCGAGAATGACACACATTCCTCATTGTGGGTATAAAAGTAGTTCATAGAGAATCCATCTGATTGAGTTTGATTACTGAACAAAATCTAATTATTTTAGATACACGTTGAGGCTTTCCTGGAGAGGCATGCTGAAGAGAAGAAATATTTGGTATACGTGAGTGCTGTTTGCCCGCTCAGATTTGTTTATTCACATATATTTTGACAGTCCAGGACTTGAAATAACTGATATAGATGCTCACTCCAGAGTAAAAGAAACCAATGTAGCTGCAAAAGGGCAGGTGCCGACGTGCTCGTGCGTGCCTTTCTGCGGCACACACCTGCCTTCGAGGTGATTTGGGTTGAATCATCTTCTGAACTCCTTTGTAGCAGCTGCCGAACATGGTTTTGTACATCCCCATGCAGGTTTCTGTGCCAAGGCATTTCCACCAGGCTCCTGGCAACCGGGATGCGGGACTGGGGATGCGGGGCTGGGGATGCGGGGCTGGGGAT
>VXBO01014556.1:106217-117041 GCA_013400135.1 Rhinoptilus africanus
CGCAGCAGGAGTGCTCAGCGGAGCGGCCCCTGACTGCGGATCTCACACACAGGCTCAACCATCAGCGCTGGGGAGGTAGGGAGATGCTCGAGCCCATGTTTTGGCCCCTCCTGGGCCTTCGTCAAGGAGTTTTTACAAGACTTTTAAAACAGCTTTGAATAATTACTAAATCCCTCCCTCTCATAAACAATTACCATCCTCTCCCAATTATCTACTCAATTATAATCTACAAAGTCTCTTGCATTAAATTAAACCATATGTTCTTCACAGTCGCTTCTAGCAGGAATGCTCCGGTCTGCCTGGCCCTCCCCAATACACAAACTTTTTCTCCCCCAAATGCCCCCGAAGGAGCTGCTCCCCCGCCGCAGCAGCCAGCCCCGCTGCGTGCACAGCAGGACGGTCCAGGGGGGTCCAGCCCACCACAAAATCCAGTTCCTGAGGCCACCAGCCCCCTTCTGCCTTTTTCCGATTGCGTTGGTTGAACTGGGCACCGAATTGGGATGTTTTTGCAACTTTCTACAGCTGTGTGGGTCTTGTGCTCAGGGGGCATGGAGATGCCGTTGCAGCTCTCGGTCTCTGATCAAACTTCAGCAATTACAATTATTAAAGCATGGATGTTGTTCCACCAACCCCCTCTGCCTGTATCGGTGGGCTGCTGAGGAAGGAGAGGCTCTCTCCCAGCCAGGCCAGCACAGACACTGGAGCACAGTATGTTTCTATTTTCTTGGTAAGGCAAAGAATTATCATCATCCCGAACCATTTCCCCTCTCCCTGAAGAGGTTTTCCCATGCAGTTAAATGCCTCTTTTGGGCGCTGCCAGGAGAGCGGGGCTGCCCACCCTTTAAGGAAATTGGTGTGTAATAATTAGGTGTAGAGCCCTCAATATAACCTGTTATCAAATACAAAAGAATTACTTATGCATTCTGCTATGAGACCCATCATTAATTAGGAGTTTTGCATATTAATTCAAACACAGGAAAAGAAAACCCCATATTTTCTGTCTCTGTGAAAGGCTGAGTGATGCTGAGAGTGTGCAGCCTGTGCGGCTCCGGGAAATAACAGGTGGAAAATCTCTAGACTTCAGGCTGGATTACAGGAAAACGGAGAGAGGTGAGGAACCACCTGGGCCGATTGCCCCCCCAGCAGGGACCCCCCTGTCCGCCCGGGGCAGGTAGGTCTATGGTGCCTGCGCGGCTCCGGGGATGCCCCTTGCAAGGCGGCGCTCCCCGGTGCCGGGGGGGGACAGGGAGCAGCCGGGGGGACACTGAACCTGCCGAGCGGTGGGACCACAGGGCTGGTAGCCCCATCCCGGCAGAGGGGAGGCGGGTGCCATGGGAAGAGGCGCATCTTCTCTGCATCCCACGCTGTGGGACCGCACCAGCACTGGCAGAAGAGGACGCTCCCTCTGGAGGGATGTGGAGGATCATCTGAGGATGGTGCGATGCTCTCATGGGCAAAGGAGTGACCATTCCCGCCCAGAGCATGTGTGGTCTCCAGCACCGAGGTTCTCTCTCCGGGCAGGGTTTGCTCCTTCGCAGCAGGAGAGCGGTACCCATGGTTAGGGCAAGAGGGGTCACCATCTCCGACAGCCTTTCCTGGCCAAGCTGTGATGCTCAGTGCCAGCGGAGCCCTGTTTGGCTGGGTGCTGGTCGCATCCCACACCTCAGATCACCCCAGTTCACCCACTCGGTGGCTGCATGGCCCTCTCCAGAGTGGTGGCCAGCAGCAGGGCGGAGGTGACAAACACATCCCGCATCTTCTGCAGAGGCAGGGGGGCGCCTCCCTGCTGGAGCGGGCACACAGCCGGCAGCCGGGAAGCCAAGGACTGGCTTTACCATCATTTTCTTCCAAAGGCAATTGCTAGGAAGACAGAGCAAAACACCCAGTACGTCAATAAGGATTTGCACTGTATCATCTATGCCAAAAAACTGACTCAATCTTCTCCACTTCAGTACAAATTAGAATTTATATGCAACTCCCCACTTCAGGTGGGCAATCCAAAGAAATTAACCTCAGGAGAAAATTGCTTTTTTCTGACTTAACACATAGCTTATTATCATGTCAGGCAGAAGAGACAGTGGGGAAAATGCAAAATCACAGACACGATACAACAGTGCATCCATCTATTCACAGCTGAGGAACCACTTATTAGGAGGAATGTTTAAATCCAGAAAAGCAGGGTTCGTTCCTTATGGCAGCGGAGTCAATCCTAGGAGCTAATAAACTGAACCGTGCTGCAAAACGTCACCCCAAAATAATGAGTGGGGAAGATATACTTACGCTGCTGAGCCGCACCGGCTGCCGGCGGAGCCGAGCCCTGTCCCGGTGACCTCCCGTCCGGCTGAATTCTGCCGAGTTTGACTTTTCCCGTCCCTTTTGGCTGTTTTGCTTTCCTTCCGTCTTTCTCCTTGCCCCCACTCAGGCGCAGCCCTTTTGAGCCCTGCGGGGCTGCCCAGGCGGTGCCAACGGGGAGCAGAGGCGGATTCTGCCCCGGCCACCCCACCCGCACTGGGACGCTCCGGCAGGGGCAGTTCCTCCAGGGCGCGCTTGGGAAGGGGACGGGAAGGCTAGCGCCAGGCTGTGCGGCGCTGCTGGGCCTCCCGCTGTGGGGCGGGGGGCATCAGTGGCAGGGTGATGGCCCCCAAAGCGCCGCGCTGCCGGCGGGGCTCCCTTCCTTTCCCCTGCGAGTACATCGTGGGCGATAACTCGGCTGCGCGGCCCCACTGCCACCACTGCCGGGCACAGGGATGCTGCGGTGCCACCGGCAGCGGTGGGACACGCCAGGCTTTGTCAGCGCCACTGCCGCGGGGGGGCTGGGGACACGCAGGAGTGGGTGGAAATGTCCCTGTGGGACGTGTCTGAACCAAAACCCTGCCAGGGTCCTGCAGTCAGGGCTCGGCCGTGGCCACCCTCCTGCTCCCCCGCTGCTCCCGCCACCCGTGCCCCCAGCACGGGAGGTGACCACTGGGGGGAAAGTGGGGTTTGTGCCAGCTTGAGCCTCCGCTGCCCCCGTCGGGGTGCTGCAGTTGGGGGGGGGAACGCAGGCAGGGATGCTCCAGCTGGAGGCAGCTCCCCTGCTGTGCAAGGGATGCCCAAAATCCTTCTTCCAGGTGAAGAAAAATTTAAAAATTGGGTGTTTGGGTTTCGAGACCGGCTGAAAGGCAAAGCTTGCCCCCCATGGCAGTCTATCCAGTCTATCTGCTTGTTCATCCCCAACCCCCTTTCAAGGCTGGGCCCCGGCCGCAGCAGCCACCCCCTGCCCTGGCGGCGGGCACAGCCGCAGGGACATGGCGCTCCCTGCCCCGCGGCGCCTCGCGGCCGCGCCAACAGCTCGCCAGAGGAGAGTTGTCACATTCACTGATTCATCAACGCTTCCTCCCGCGGCAGCGGTACCTGTGCCATCTGTGTCGAGCATTTAGAGGAAAACCTCTCTACAACTGCCATACAAATCAGGGGCAGCGCCAAGGTCGCACTGAAGGGAATTTCGGGACACGGGGAAGATGTTCGGCAGCGCGGCGGTAAGCAATAACAGCATCCCTGCACGAGTCCTCTGCATCCCCGGCTGCTCCGCCCCAGCCTCCAGCAGCCCGGGCCCCGCTGGGAAATGTGTATTATGCCTGGGTTAATTTACTGATTAATCTCTAGTCAGTGGTTTGTGCTTTCCCCAGATGGCCAATTAAAATTTACAACTGGCAGAGCAGTGCCCTGTTGGCAGGCGGCTGCGGGGCCGCGGCTGGAGGCAGCGGCAGAAGGCACCAGCCCTCGCCTGCCTCCGCTCCCACCGCTGGCGTTTATCCGAGGGCAGAGCAGCCTCCTCCCTGCCGCTGGCAGAGCCTGGCACTGCCCTGGTACAGTCCCAGCACCGCCCTGGCACAGCCCAGTATAGCCCGGCACATCTTTTTTTTTTAAGACTACAGACTGGTAGATCCCGTACAGCTCAGCACAGACTGGTAGATCCTGGTACAGCCCCTGCACAGCCCAGTACATCCCAGTCCAGCCCGGCACAGCCCCAGCACAGCCTGGCATTGCCAGGGATGGAGCGCCTCCTCCGCCCTCCCTGCAGCCCCCGGTGCCCCGTGCTTCCCACACATCGGTGCAGCATTTACCTCTGTGGCATAAATCCAAGTGCTGCTGTGGAGGGGCAGTAAGCGATGCTGCCACGCACCTGAACACCAACATACTGTCACAGCAATAATGGGGAAAAACCCGCAGAATTTTGTCTTTTGGCACTTGATATAAACCGGTTTGGTGCGTCCTCCCAAATCAAGCAGAGCACGAAAGAGAAGCAGGGGTTTGTGCTGTTCTTTGTTCTAAAGTTACACGCTCACTTATACATGGGAGTTGTTTAGGCTGGAAAACTCCAAAGCCAATTATTAATCAAGACCATTGATTTCCAGAAGAGGACACACATATCAATGGTGATGCGCGGTATCACGACAATTTGCTATTTTCCATAACTGCCCCTACAACTCCAGACAACACTGACATGGTGAAAATATATTGGAAGAAATGCTGCAAAATTTCCCTACTACTGCTTTTTTTCTTTTTTTTTTAAGACAACTGCATGAATATTGATGGTAAACACAGTAACAGCAATACTCAGGAGTATAGTCAACTCTTGCTGTACAATTCACATAATTCCCCTTAAATTAACGGGAGCTCCGTGTGTGCCCGGGGTGCCGACGGCTCAGGGTACGAGTGTTGAGCAAAGCGCTCCCTGCCCTTCCCAGCAGCAGACCCGCAGGATCGGGCCCTTCCAGTGGTTTTATTTTCCTCCACTGTCAGGGCTGTGAGCTGGGCCGGGTGGTGGGGGGGTGCCCGTGCTCCCCACAGTGTGACCACAAGCCCCAGAGGTGACTCCCCAGTCGGTTCCATGTCCCAATTCCCATGGAACCACCCGCTGTCCTCTCTCCCTGTCACAGCTCCCCGGCAGCATCCTGTGCACCCCATGGATGGGGAGTGGGGTGCTGTGACCCCCCAGATCCCTGCCCCAGCCCCCGGGGCCGTGTCCCGTTGCCGTCGCCGTGCCGCAGAGGTGGGGGTACCCGGGGGAGGAGACGGGCGCCTTCGTGCAGGTCTCCTTTGCCCTAATCTCACCCGCTGCCAGCTGGAAGCGTGGGCTGCTCCCCAGGCAGCTCCCCCGGCACCGGGGCCACAGGAGACCCCGCAGCATCACCCGGGCAGCTGAAACTCTGCTGAACACAGCACCCAGTAAAGCTCTGGAGGGAACCAACCGGCACTGGCTCGGGTAACAGATGAGCGGACCTGTGTCACGGTTTGAGAAACCCACAACCATTTATTGCCATTTAGACTATTATTCGCTCACCCAGCGACCCCTCCCCACCCGGGAAGGGGAATCGGGAAAACTCAAGGGTTGAAATATAGATAGATTTAGTAGAATAAGGCTCAATAATTAGCATTAATAACACTAAAGAGCCAGTATTGATCCCGACACCGATATACGACACCCCAGGGCTGTACCCAGCCCCTGCCCCCCCGCAGGGACACCAGTGCGGGACCCTGCGAGCGCTGCGGCTGCGGGGGGAAGGGAAGGGCTCCGGGCTCCGGCACCGGGGCCAGGGGGGCTCGGGACCCCAGACATCACGGGAGAGTGGGAGAGATCCTCAGCAAACTGTCTCCTTTCTCTGGCATGTGCCGTTCATGGCATGGAATAACCCCGTCGGCAGCGTGGGGCAAGTGCCCGGGTCTCGCCCCTCCTCATCCCCGATCCTGGGGAGCTCGGGAACACCGAGCCCTTGAGACCCGCACCCCAGGGCTGGCTGTAAAGGGAATATTTTCCCCAGTTCAGACACTGGTGTCTTCTAACAGTGCAGCTTTCCCAGGCGTTAGAGGAGACTTCACTGAAAAGTAGAATGACTGGAAGAGAAGTTAATCCCATGTCGCCCAAACCAGGACACTCTAATTCCCGGCGATGGGAGTTTCCCTGGCTCAGAGAGGAGTCGCAGGCCCATGTGTCCCTGGCTCATGCCCATCAGGATCTCCCGGCTCTCAGCCGAGGCCCAGCCTCTGCCCCCGCCGTCCCGCGGCACAAAGCACGGTGGAGGCGGAGGGACGGTGGAGGTGTCCCTCCTGACCCCCGTCCGGACCCCCTCTTAGCGTAGAGGGCACAGGACCCTCACACCCAGCCCTTGGGAAGCTCCTACAGCCCTCGGGAAGCTCCCGTAGCCCTCACCCGTGTCACCGGGCCACCCGTGATAATGGCACAGACCCGTTTCTCTCCCAGTGCGCAGCTCTCGGGGAGCTGAGTGCAGGATTCCTGGGAAATGAACGTACCGGCGCTGAGCAGGGTCTGCCAACAGTGAGGGAAAATACCGCATTTCAGAGAGCCTTTCTCAGAAGTGGACAAAAATGCCAGCGTGTCAAACACCCACCAGGGTCCCCCACCACCCAGGCTGCTGCCTCGCCCGCACCCAGCCCCCCGAGAGCCCCTTGGTCTGAGCCCCATCCCCTTTGGGAATCCCAGGTTTGGGGTTTTGGGTTTTTTTTTTTCTCTTTTTTGACTATTAAAAAAGATCAGCATTTTGGAAAAACCCACCACATGTTAATACCGTGACCCGCACAGTTACTGTCAATAGAGATGGGCTGGTGATCTTTAAAAGGAGATTTTCTCAGGGTGAAGGACAAACATGACATTAGAGTCATCAAACTCCCTACCTGACAAGGACATATAAATTGTAAATGGTCGGGGGCACCGAGATCAGCTTGTCTTTCTGCCGGGCGATTTTCCATGGGAGCAGAGATCCACCGGCTGCCCTCGCGTCCCGCGCCATGTGCCGGCAGCGGGGACAGGCACCGGTGACGGGCAGGCGGCTGCCGCTCCTGACGCCCTGTTCAGGAAATTAGGCAAAATCCTGCTCTGAGCGCACTGCTGTACATCTGAGGGACCCTCCTTGAGTTTACCCCACCTGAGCACGAGCATGACTGAGGTGAATTTAGTCCTCCAACTGTAATAAAAAATGGGAATGAAATCAGTGCGCTCGCAGAGTCTGCGTGTTTATGCAGATGAGGAATGCGCTTTCCTTCTGCTCCGCCGAGAAGCTGCTGCCCGGCGGGTGGAATATCCACCGTACAACCCGCAGAAATGGGGTAAAACCATTGTGCTTTGTGGGAAAGCTTTGCACATCCTGTTTTCAGGGAACAGGGATGTTCCCAAGTGTTGCTGTAAGAGTTTTACTGGTCAACTCTCCTGTCAGGAATGCTCTCCTGGCATCCCAGCCCCGAGCCTGTGGCTGGTGAAGGCAACCCAGAGCACCAGGGGATGTTCCTGGGCTGCGGAATCGCTGCTGGGTGGGGGGTACCTGCCAGAGGCAGAACCTGGTTTTCCTCTTGCACGGGACTACTGTGCTCAGCAAACCCAGGGATTTCCCTGGAATTCTGGGAAGGGGAAGCTAGTGAAGCCAACTTTCTCATGTTAGAGCCTTTGAGACAAACTCTGCGTCGTCTTTCCGTGCCTCAGTTTCCCCATCTGTAAGCTTTGTTCATTTATCTCTGTTTGCAGTGCTGGAGGTGTGACACTGCTGGGCAAAGGGTCTGGATGAGATAACCACAGGCAATTCACTAAAGAGAGGAAAATATCTTGTTATTTTTGTGCCCTGCCCACTTAGGGGCTTACATAGACACATGTTCAGCTGCGTTCAATTAAGAAGATTTCAATTTACTTTTTAAGAGTTTGCTTCCAGAACGGCACAGTTGGAACACCGGGGATTTTGGCAGTATCCCCCATGGGTATCCCTTTGCTGTTTAACGCCAAACAGCCCCAGTGCTCTGGCTGGGCCTGATTCGTGTGCTTGGTAATAAATAGTCCTGGCCTGGGAAAAAACAAGGAGTTGGATAAGGATGAAACAAAGAAGAAGAGGGAACACTGGAAATTTTATTATGCCATTTGTACCCAGGGTAAGCTGAGGCATCAAACTGCTCCCAAACCACATCCTGGCCATGTCCTTGTCCCGGTGAGGGTACCGGCACCACTCACGGGGACACCCCGACAGGGCGATGGGGGGGCGCTCCCCTGGCAGGGGCAGGGGGGGCCCTTCTCATACAGCAGCCAGGAAAGCTCCGTCCCGGCGGCACAAATCGAGGTAGGTGTCGGGAGGGATCGATCAGGGCTCCCAGCAGCCAACCAAACCTCTCCATCTGCCATGTAAATGCAATAAAAGGATTTACGTGTAAGATTACAGGATTTATAGCCTCAAAAGGAACAAAACCCTATAAAGTGTCACTTCTTTATAAAAGCGTTGCTGCCTTCTTCAACATATGTAACCTTCCCCACAAAGAAGTATTTGTAGTGTATATAAGTCTTGTAAACCTCTCATATATATTTTTTTTTATATATATAGATACGTATTTTCTGATGAGTTACATGGAAGGACATTATGATCTACATTTTACCAGCCCTGGCACCTTATCAATGCTATTCACATTTAATTAGTAGACATTTCCTCTCCGTGAGCATATTTACTTGAATTCCTTGTTCCTACGGCAACCCAGCCAGCACCACCGCTCCCGGAGCAGTCTAGACTAACCTAAAAAAGGAATGGAGATTAACGAGCAGGCTCAATATTAAGACTATACGGCAAAGGCTGAGCCTGGCGAGAGCAGCATCACAAAGCAGGCTCGGGTAGGGCTCTTATTTCAAGGAGCCTATTTATAGCATTGCAGATTTGTATTTATTCCGGGGTACCCACAGTGGACAGGCTCGGAGAGAGGACTCGGTTAGCACCAAGTTCTCGGTAATTGGCTATCCACTCAAGTAAAGGGATTTTTTTTCTTTTTTTTTAGTAATTACAATCCATTTTAATTTTAAACTAAGTACCAAGGGAATAGCGAAACAATGTCCAAACCGTCTCTATTTACAGATGCTCTCCTCGCTGATGCAGTTGGAGTTTTAAAGCACACAAAATCTCTAAATCACCGAATGGCACTGCAGCTGCTCAGAAGAGAACATATTCTTCAAAGGCAGGCGCGCACATTGCCACTTTTATTTACATTCTTATTTAAGATTTCCTTACTCAGTGTGAACACTGAAGGCAGATGTTTAAAGACTAATTTGAGATAAATATCCAACAATTCATCTCATTTTAGTTTACAAATGTCTGGGTTTTTTATAATGATAAAGGAAAAAACAAAATGAATTAAATAAAGAGGAAAGGGACGTTTATAAGTTACAGAGAGAAGCATCTCATTTAAACATTTTTTAATGCTATGGGATTTTGGAAAAAGTACAGTCTAAATACTCTCATGCTTTCTATTTTCAACACAATTAAACTCTGGAGCAGAGAGCTTTGTTAAAAGCCATCCACAAAGTGTTAAATAAAATCATTAGTGTGGCACCAAATACTCCAAAAGGTTAATTTTTACAGATCTCCAAAAGGTATTACAGACTTTGGAGGTTAAAATGTGTGTATTTTTACAGGGGAATGTTTAAGGGGTTCCTGGGGAAGTTTGGAGGTTAAAACGTGTATATTTTTGCCGGGGGATGTTTAAGGGGTTCCTGGGGAAGCCCCCCCAGGTCAGCAGCCCCTGTACGGGCTCCGAGCCCACCAGAAATGCCCCCTGAGCAGCCCCCCACGGTGAGCGGCCCTGGGGAGGCCATTGCTTGGGTTTATCCTCTTAATGCCCCAAAATTTAGAGCCTCAAAATCACTACTTCTACAAAAAATAACTCTCAGGTGCAATCAACAACCATAAACCCCTCCAGAAGTCTCTTCACTGCCACTGAGCTTGCAAAGCGAGGGGAGAGATTGTATTTTTTATGCATTACTGCCCACTTCCTAGGCTTTAGCTTCCCCGCAAATATTGGCCATCACAGGAATTAATTAATCTCAGCGACCAAACAGTGGGGCACCTTCTGCCGCAGCCGGTGCCCTGAACCCCGCAATCCGGGATGTGCTCCCGGGCTTGTACGGAGTGCCTTTTAATACCAAGGAACACAACAACTTAAATGCCATTCCTTCGTTTTATGAAAAAGCAATATAGGAGAGTAAATAGGGCAAATACCAACAAGGAAGGACACGCGAGCCGAATCGAACAATAAATTCAAATAATATCACTAAATCGAAGAGCAGAGGCAGTGTCTGAAAGCTCCTTTCTCTCCGTGACTTTTCTGGAGAGCCGAGCAGCCGAGCACATGTAAGAATAACCTATTCTCCTTCCCCATTAACAACAACAATCAAGGCTGGATTAAACCTCTTCAAATAATTCTCCAAGTAGAGATAAAGCATAAAAGAGAGAGAGAGAGGGAGGGGGGAAAAATCCAGCGTATTCTTTCACCACTGGTAATAAGCTTATGCCTGGAATAGACTTGTTAAATAATTAGAGTTAAATTACCTCCTCTCCTACCACCGCCTTCCTCAGCTTCTCCTTTGGAAGCTGCGGTTTAATGGGGAGGAATCGGTGCAGAGACACGCGGGTGAGGACGGGGTGAAACACCCCCTCGCTCAAGGCAGGTTTGTGCCTGGCTGGCTCTTAAGCCTTGTCCCCCAGGGTCCCTGGGGAGCCGGAGCCGCCCCGGCACCGCGCACACGCGTGTGCAGGCACAGGCAGACACACACACGTGTGCAGGCACAGGCAGACACACACGCATGTGCAGGCACAGGCAGACGCACGCACAGGCAGACACACACGCGTGTGCACGCACAGGCAAATGCACATGCAGACACACACACATGCAGACACACACATGCACACATGCAGACACACACGCACACATGTGCCGGGGGGCACGCACACCCCACGACCCGCAGCCCGCTGGAGCCCCAGCCCAGGTCCCTGCTCTTCAACAGAAGGCACAAAAAAAAAAAAAAAA
>VXBO01014556.1:117072-131182 GCA_013400135.1 Rhinoptilus africanus
GATTTGCAGATCTGATAATGAGCCAGTTAATGACATAAATGATACCTCAAGAACCTCACTAAACCATCCAGGTCCTACAATTTAATCTGTAATAAATACTCCTGCATCATTGCGAGATGGCTGCTCATAATGGCAAATGAAATATGCTGGTATGATAGGTACAATAAATCTGGATTTTCCTATGGTTCCCTCAGGCTAGAACAATATGTAACCAGAGTGCGCACTGTCAGGATGAGCAGATCTCAAAGCCATCATAAAATCTAAATGGGGACTAATTAGGAGGCCCTTCCCTTCTAGAGTTACTATTTCTATTGACATTTTCCATGCATGAGCCCCTCCATAACATCATAAGTCACCAAGATAAGAACTCCCTAGATTATAGGGAAAAAGCTTTAATGGAGAAGTTGAACTCAAAGGCGATGCATAAATTTTCCTTCTGATACCCCGGGAAGTCTGTGTTCAGTACTTTCTTTACAAACTTTTGTCCCTAGTGCCGGGTCCCGCTCTGTCCGGCCCCATCCCTGCTCCCACCCCGTCCCAGGGTCGGCGTCGGGGGGGGAAGTGCTGCCTGCGGGACCCTCGAGCCCCCAGCCCAGCTCCCAGGAGTGCATCCCCCTCTCGGCACCCCGCTGCCTGCTGCAGGGCACAGGGGCAGCGAGCCGGGGGGCTGGGGGCACACGGGGGAACCCTGGAGGCACCTATGGGGCCCATAGGCGGCCTCTGCAGCCCCCAGCGACGGGGGCCGCTGGCGCAGGAGGGACCACTGGCCCTGACGGGGCTTGGGGGAAAAATGTCCGGGGTGACGAGACACTAACAGAGCCGGGGTGGCCCGTGGTGTGTGCCAGGGCCGTATCCCTGGGGAAACCTGTCACTCCTGGGAGGTGGGCACGCACCGGTGCATGAGCATCACTGCTGCCCCCGTGGGTGTCCCCTGCGGGCATCCCCCGCATCCCCCCCAGAGGCTCTGGAGGGCACGCCGGGCTCCTGCAGAGCCATTTGGGCATGGCCCGGGTGGGCTGGTGCCGGCGGCGAGCCCCAAGGTTTCCCCCTCCACCTGATGAATCGCCTCTTGCTCAGCCCGCAGCCGTGGGATTTGGGAATCATGCTGCTGCTGCGACGCCCGAGCTGCCCCCGAGCCCCCATCGGTATCTCCCCGTGAGGTCCCGGTAGGACGCGGCAGCCACCGGGCTCTGCCAGGGAGCGGGTGTGGGACAGCCCCGGGACACCTCCTGCCTCCAGCCTGGCACAAACTGCGGATGCCTTCCCCGCTGCTCTGCTGAAGTAGCCGTGGCTCGGCCACAGCAGCCGGATGGATTCTGGGAAGGGGGACCCTGGCGCTCCCACCCCAGCGCCCATGGTGCCAGCAGTGCCAGCAGACCCCAACCCAGAAGAACCCAATGCCCACAGACAGCGCGGAGGACACAACTGGAGGTGCGGACTCTGTTCCTGCCCACAGTCACCCCCGCAGGAGCTGAACAGGCTTCCCCCATCTCCTGGCCCCACAGACCAAGAGCTGGGGCAGCCTCAGCCCCCGGCGAGGTCCATCGTGGGCACCCGACCCTGCCCTGGGGAACACCGGCACCGTCCCCTCCTTCTGCCTCCTCTTCATACACTGGAACAACATAACGTGGTCTCCTGGCTCTTCTGCTCTCCTGTTTGAGAGATGGTGCCATGCCGTGCTATGCCGTGCCATGCCGTGCCATGCCATGCCGTGCAGTGCCAAAAGGAGCCCGAGTGCTTGCAGTCTTGCCAGGCGGGCCGCTGGCACCCACACCCCATGAATAGTTAGCGAAATCCCAACGCTGCCGATGTCCGTGACACCTCAGCAGCTTCCCAGGTGTTATGTCATGAAATACAGTATTTTCTACCACGCGCACACACATTTGCACAGAAAAAATGAAAGTGGCCGCGCTGAGCCCAGCTCAGGGTTGTCTGGTACCAGCCTCCAGGAATCAGCCACACGTGATGTGTTAAAATTTCGTAATATTTTTCAAAGGGTCAGTTTTAGAGATCTTCTTGGGCTTTGTAGGTTTTTTGGACTCTTTATCAGTCAGGTTTTCAATCTCTTTTTTCCTTAAATTTTTAAAAAGGGGGTTTGCTGCTGCTGCTACTTGTTTTAAATGGGAAGTCCAAGTCTCATCCGATGATGTGCCCGTAGCAGCTGGAGCTGGATGCAATTACCAGCATCAGTACATACTGAGCATACAGCTGAGACGGATTCCTTGAAAAACCTCAAAAAGTGGGCGCTGGGTGGCTCCAAGCTGCTGGGAGGGTGCCTGGGGAGGTGCAGTGGGAGCCCCCGGCACAGCCCAGCCACCGGCCCCAGCAGCATCCCAGGGACACTGGGGTTGGGGTGGCACCTCCTGCCTTGCCACCAGCTCTACATTTCTAAGATGATGCATTTTAGGTACTCGGGAGCCAGAGCTGTGATTTTCTTTCCAAGGCTGTCCATTTCTGCAAATTAGGGAAAAGAGACAGGAGAACGTGATGTATGCCAAGCATATCATCAATGGCTTATTCTTTTGTAGCCTTAAAAAAATGCATTAAAAACAATCGTTATGAGCTTTTACAAATATTTTCCCCCTTGCAGACATAAACCAATAGGAAAACACACTGAGAAAAAATTGTAGCGAGGTAACTTGCGTTGTATAGAATACATAATGGCTCCTACCTTTGATGACATTTATCTTTACTCATGAGGGAAGACCTAATAACATGAATTATCAGGTCCCTCCTCACTCATGAAGAATAATGTCATAAAGGACCCACGCCATCAGCCATCGGAGGTGTTCGGTATTAATCCTCCTATTGTTAGAGCCGGCGGATCGCTTGCCTTTTCATTGTTTTCATGCTACAAGGCGAGCCTGCATGGAGCGGCTGCGAAAATGCAATTCTGCAGGAGTTTCGACCTGATCGAAATGCTGGAGTTTTCACACGTGATCATCTTTGATCTTCAAATGCACATTATATTTTTGAAAATTACTGACATAGGTAAACAAGCATTTTCTCAAAAACAGCATTCCTGAAGGATGAGTCTAAATGCCCTTTCCTCAACTTTGTGTTTACACAGAGTTATACAGGGGAAATGAGCCTTCAGAGAATTATTAGAGGGCAAACGAGAAGCAGCCAAGTTTATGAAAAAATAGCACAAAAATGACTGAGAGGATAGAGATCTATATCCTAAGTCAACTCCAGTTCCATTTCATTTTTTTTGAAGGAAAAGCACTGGCAGGTGCGATGGATGCTGGGTTTCACCCAGGTGGGGAATAAAATTCCATAAAATTTGGTGCACACAGACGCTGCCAGCAGCCTTCTCCCAGCCCTCCCAGTGCCCCCACTGAGCCCCCGGCTCTGCTCACCCAGCGCCGTGGGGCACCGCGGCACCCAGCGCCAGGCACCCCGCGGTGGACCTGGCCATGGATGCTGCAGGTCTGCCTCGCTCTCCTCCCACGAGGATTTCCAAGAGAATCTCCAAGAGCCGCGTTTGTAGCCGCAGGTGAGATTTCTGCGGCAGAGCTATTTTTCCGAAGTTGTGCTCAGATACTTTGTAATGACGGTGTATAAATATCAAAGGCAAACACCCACTCGCTTTCCACTGAAAGCATGGGAATTCGGGGAAATGGAAAATAAATACATTTAGGATTTAATGCAACACAAATTCTTGGTCAAATAGCTGTTGGGTTTAAATGGATCTGGAAACCATTCACTTGAAAAAACATGGAGAAGGAGCAACATTTTGTTCTCACACATCAAACAGAATCCCTGGTGCTGTAGCAGGGCTGCTGGGGTCTTTTATTCTAAGTATTTCGGTTATCAGCCCTTCCTAAACAAATGAGGATGGGTGGGTTTGTTCACTGGAGGGAAGTAATTCAAAATCCAGCAAAAACACTCTGATAATAGCAGTGGCACTAAAAAGCTGGTGAAGGTTCCTGCTGCTCCCGCTGACCGCGGGTGATGCTGCGGAGGAGCCCCGCCGGTGTCCGAGGGCGGCTGCCAACAGCCCCGGCACATCCCCCCCGGCTCGCCCTGCAGAATCCCAGTCGGACATTGCTCAGGAAGAATGATTTATCAACAGATATAAATCAAAATGACTGATTAGCTCGGAATGAGGACTTCTGGAAACACAACCACATCTAAACATGACACATCCGTCTCCGCTATCGCGGGTGGCAGATCTCATTTACTCCCTGCGCCCATGTCTGTCTGCCCTTTACTCCCTCCAAACAGTTAGAAACTGGGAAGAAAAGAATTTTATCTCATATTAAGGATAATTCTATTTCATATGCACCCCATCTGTAACCCTGCCAGCATCACCGGGGACAGCACCGCGGGAACGCCGGCAATAGCGTGTGCCGCGGGGGCTGCGGGGCATCGCCAGCCCTGGCGCTTTTACCGCAAGAGTCCCTGCATCCTTCTCCATCCGTCTCCAAAGTAAAAAATAAATGAACTAGTGGTACCGTGGCACTGAGTAAGAGGAAAGCATGAATCCTGGAGGCATGGAGCAAACACACAGAGACCAGCGCTTCAAAACGTCGCTGCTTTTGAGTGAGCACCTCGGAGCTGCCACCCAGCTCTCAGGTTTTCGGGTGTTTGGCCCCCGGTCGCTATTTCCCCATAACCTGGTGTTTCTCAGTGCCCGGAGCAGCAGCCGCTGGATGCCGGAACACCGGGATCCGTGCAGGCCCCGGGCGAGCACGTTGGGCAGGAGCCCACGGCGGGGCGAGGGGCCGCCCCCAGCCCCTGTAATGGACATGCAATTGCAAACAAGTGGGGAAAGGGGTGTTGCTCAGCAATTTGCTGCAGTGCGCGAGGACCGCGGCACGAGCAAAAGCTTTGTCGGGAGCTACAACATTATTATTATTATTACTATTTAAAGAGCATCCCAGATGTATGTGTCACTTTACGGACAAAAATAATTGATGGTCCTTGCCCTCTGAAGCTGAAATAGCACAAGCCTGGCCCCAGACAACAATGAACGCGGCTGCAGAAAGCCGGAGCGTGGCGGCACTTGGGAAAGAGCACGGGCTGCACCCATTATCCCGTCTGCGCTGGCACCTCTCCCCCCCGAGCGCAGCCACCACCGGGTCTTCCTGCTCTGGGGGAGCTGGGGGGGTTCAGCCTGGAGAAAAGGGGGCTGAGGGGAGACCTTCTCGCTCTCTGCAACCCCCTGAAAGGAGGGGGCAGCCAGGGGGGGTCGGGCTCTTCTCCCAGGGAACAAGAGGAAACGGCCTCAAGTTGCACCAGGGGAGGTTTAGGATGGATATTAGGAGAAATTTCTTCTCCAAAAGTGGTGTCAATCCTTGGCAGAGGCTGCCCAGGGCAGTGTTGGAGTCGCAGGGTGGGCAGGGCAGGGCAGGGGGAGCAGGATGAGGATGCCAGTGCACCCCACCACCCACACGGCCAGCAGTCCCTGCCCCAGGCATTCACTTAATGACCCTGTTACCAGAGCCGGGGGCAAGCTTTGCAGCTTTCTGCAGGACTTATGACATATTCCCAAGCACTAATTAATTGCTCGTGTGTTTTGGGATCACTGTGGTGCAAGGATGCCCCGGCCGGGGCATTACTGACCGTGCCAGCCCCTCTTTGCCACAGATGGATCATTTCATGGGGACAGCCGTGAGCCAAGCCGGAGCTCAGGGAGCCCACCCAGGCTCTAAGACGGCCAACGACACAAAGAAAACATCCTAAAATAGCTGGAGTTTGTGTTCCAGCTGTTTGGGGCTGCACAAGGTGCATACTGGCGCTTCCCTACCCGCCTGCCGTGGGATTGCAGCGCTCTGGGTGGGTGGTACATCCTCAGCTGCCCTGCGTAGCTCCGGGAGTGGGGCCCCCAAATATAATGCAGGCCTGATCCAGAGCACAGGTAAGGCAGAAGAAAGCTTCCCACAGCTTGGAAGGGGTTCTGGATCAGGTCCCAGGGCATCCTAGTGCTGTGTGGTGAAATTACTTAGATTTATGTCTGGTCATTTAATACCAGCCTGAAAAAAAAAAGACCTGATTTTCTCACTCTGTGTTAGACTGCTGCTCTCCCTGCCCAAAGATTTTAATTTTTTATCTTGCCCATTTTTTTCCCCTTCGCACTGGTATTTTTTTCTAATTTGGCAATCTCAGCAAGATGTTTGGGATACATTTGACAGATCATAATCTATCACCTTCCGAGAGATCCCCGTTTTTAACAAGTTGGGAAACTACGGGTGTAATTGGAGAGCAGGCACCTGTCCGGGGAAGGGGAAGCCCTCGGTGCCGCGGGGTGGTCCAGGACCCCTCTCCCTGACGGTGGGGGTCCGGCCGGCGCTGGGCGCTGATGGAGCCTGAGGAGGAGCGGATAGACCAGGGCTGCCCCCTGCTCGGAGACGCTCCATAACTGATTGTTTTAATACCAAAGTGACACTGAAGGGGGGTCAAGTAAATAAATATGCATGCCTCACCAGTTCAAAATAATAAAATTCCAATGTGTGCAAGCCTGCTTGTTGAACATATGTTTGCGGCACGGCTAAGCCATCTGGCTCAATGTCAAGCATTTACACCAACTGCAGTCTTACACTACCTGACAGCAGAAAAGCTTTATTCCCTTGGTGTTTGGGCACAAATGGAGAAATATTATTGAAATGATTATCTGCATCAAGACTCAGATTTGGTTTGACATTTAGCTGGCTCTGTTTAATCCAAAGGGTTGTCTGAATGAATAAAGAGAAGGGTTCCTCCAGAAGATGCTGCAAGCAGCCAGGGAAAGCCAAATGATTAATGAGACTGAGAGGCTGGGTGGACCCTGCCCACCTCCACCCAGACCCCGCTGCCAAGAACTGCATAGGAAATTAGGCTGAGGCTCCTGGAGCTTGTCAGGAGGATGCTCACCACTGGGGGGGCTCTATTTTTGGACCTTAAGAAAACAAAAGCAATCGCTGCCTTGCTCCCAGCCCGATGAAGGCGAGCTCCGCGCCCTAATTAAAAACAACCTCTTAAAAGTCGCAGGTCGCACCGGGGCTGGCGCCAGATGTGGTTCAGCCCTGTGTCCCTCTGCGCCTGAGGGAGGGGGCGGCGGGGTGGGGGGCAGCACCCCCAGCAGAGCCCCCCGCTACCAGGGACGGCCCCGGCGGGGACAACTCGGTGCCAAAACAGGCTTAGAAATGCCTGCTGTGACACGGGGGCGCAGGGAAATGAAGCCCCAGCAAAGTTTGGAGCGAGGTAATAAGAGGGGGAGCAGGATTCATTTGAGCTGGCGGGGCTGTTGAAGGCTCGGTCTGACAAAGACAAATTCATCTGAGAAATCAGACATACTGTATTTTAAAATAAAATAGGTGGGAACTGCACGGCGCAAGGCTCTGATCAGCGTTATGGTCCAGAAAATCGTTCTCTTTGGGAGTACTAAAGCGCAACCTCCTTCCCTCCTCCCGCCGGAGACCAGCCGGCACCGGGCTTCTCCCGTTTTCTTTATATCTCCACTTCTGATTGTTGATTTGGATTTAAAATTAATTTGGTGATTTGAGTTTAATAAGAATGTTAGACATGATTTCCTTCTCACTCTTACTTTTAATTAACTTTTTAATTGAGATTTAAATGAATTCTAATGAACAGAATTGGTAGCCTAATTGATTTGTTGCAGCAGCATAGTGAGGGATCAGTATGCTGGCAGCATTTTGATATATTACTCCATGATGTCAAAGAGTTTACAGGTTAATTTTTTGGCAGAGGTTACTTAATGTCAGCAGAAAACAATAATTTACTTTTGATTTATTAGTAAACAGTTCCTCCTAAGTGTATGGTCCACGATGTCAAAGCAAACTCCTGTTTATGCACAGCCGCCTTTGCCACCCATTAGTGTCTCATTAGGAGCTTGTCCCAGGCGTTTGTACCAGAACCGGGAGGTTTTGCCCCAAAGCAGCGGGAAGCAGGATGGGCCCAGCCCCCCACTCCACTCCTCTGGCCACAGAAACAGCCTAAAAACCCCTTTGTCCCCCCGCGCCTTGGCAAGCACTTTGTTTCTGGGCAAATAAACCTGTCACAGTTTTCCTAAATAAATCCCTAATAAATTCATTTCCACAAATAAATGAGAAAATGCGCTGTTATTCCATCGAGAGCAAGGAGCAGGTGAGGAACTGCGTTCCGACGGAGCTTCTCCAGGTGGGCTGGAGCTTCTGGCCACCCAAATGGCAGTTTGTCCCTGTCGGGCTGCGGAGACCCCCACCACCCGGCTCGGCCCCGCCAGGGCCTAACGAAGGGCGACCTCAAGAGTCCATTGCCTGCTAAGAAGTGCTAACTTGCTAAAATATAAACTAGTTTCAGTCTCTAGATAATAAAATATAATGCATCTTCCTCCTCCATGGCGCAGCTGTGGCTGGCATGAGAGCTGGGATCAGCCCCCGTGGGACCCCCAGGCTGGGGGGACCCTGCCCGGCTCCCCCTGCCCGCCTCAGCCCACCCACCAGCCGGCACTTCCAGGTGGGAAATGCCTGCTTTGGCTCAAAAACTTGGTTTTGCTCCCTTCCTGGGCATAAATGAGAGCGACACTGGCCCTGGGCGGGTGGGAATGCAGAGCTCTGGAGCCATTGCCACAGCCAGAAGGGTGACACGGGATGGACGGACGGAAAAGAGGAGAGTGCGGGGAAATCAGATGAACAAGAGAAATATTACCGGCAATGTCCAAAAAGCCTTGAAGTACAGGGTGCCACCAAAGTTAAAGGAATCCACTTTAAAAGTTTCATTTTCTGATTTTGTCAGGAATTGGTGTGAAAATACTATTCAGAGGCTGGCATGGTTTTTTTTCAAAATACCAAGCTGTTAGTTGGGAAAAGAGCCCCATGGCAAACACTAGCCCAGCTCTCCGGGCTGAGCCGGGCTGGTGGGGCTGCGGCGGGGGGGGGGGGACAGTGGCCACCTCCAGCCTGCATGAAACCCCATCCCCGGTGTGTGCCCACCCGAAACCTCGCCTCGACTGGGGAAAGGCTCTTTGCCACTCCAATCATACCATTGGCACTGGAATTGATTAGCAAATTAACAATTTTTGAAACATTTCTGGTGATGTAGAGCCGCGGGCTGACTGCGGTCCAGTGTGTGGTTACAGCCGGGGATGGTTTAGCGATATTGACATTCTAGAGAATGAAAAATCTGCCAGTTCGGTGCTTTCTATATATGAACAAAGTATGGAAAAATGGCACAAAGCACTCGGCACCCCTGGGGGTGGTGCTGGGCACCCAGTGAGGGGGATCAGCTTTGTCTCCGTGCCCCTGGAAAGGGAGGGGTTCACCCACGGCGAGCCCCAGGCTCGGATTCCCCCGGGAGAGTGGGGAGGGTGAGCAAACGCCCTGTGCACCCCCACGCCCCGGGGGTGCCACTCCTGGCCCTTGATATCAGAAAGAGCAAGGTGGCGAGTGAGAGTGGAAGTGAACGTTGTCGATAGTCCTCCTCATTCCTCCCCGATATAGTGGCTTTTCAAACATAAAGTAATGATATCCATAATTTGTTTTAATATGCTCCTTTTAGAGCATTTCGTACATCACAAACGTGAGATCAAAGAGAGTGCCTTTCTCCAATGCAGATTAATGTTGTTTTTCAACTTCTTAAGCTTCTGTTAACACCTTTTCTGCAATCAGTACAGTATCTTTTAAGTTAATTAGTTCTGGAAAAGAATTACTAGTGTAATTCGTGATGAGACCTCCCTCCCTTTCATTCACCAGGCAGAGTAGCATCTGATGTGGATGAAAGGGACCACTGGAGGCTCCTCTAGTGAAGAGAGATGGTTAGAGATGAACTCAGATAACATCTTCAAACCATTTATCTCCTTTCAGCTCTGTTAACGGGGAGAGCAAAGATTTTAGCGGGCGTGAAGCGTAAGTGCATTTCTGTAACCTTTGGAGAGTTTCTCCCTGAATTATTTAGATTCCCAAACACCCTAGGTCCCATGCAGGGAGGCACCTCACGGAGCGGGGGGTGCCCAGATTTCCTTTCCTAGTGGATCCTCCATCCCCGGATGCATTTGGCTCAACTGTTTCTTCTTAAGGTCAGCCTGTACACCACGGAAACCGCGCGGTTCCTGACGGCCCGTGTCCTGCCTCCAGCGGCTTCACCCCAAGATTTGGAGACCTGCTCCCGGTGGCCGCTGCCCACCCAGGCCCAGGGAGTCTCTGCCCAGGCATGAGGGAAGCGCTGCCTTATCTCCGTGCCAAATGCTCCTGTGGCACTTCTACTTCGCTCCCAGAATCACAATAATTTTCCATGGTTCGTTAGCTGTCACAGACTCCAAGCTCCGGAAGCTGCACGGTTTCCACCGGGATCCACGGGGAAGCACAGTTCTGCTTGAAAATTGTCCCGGGGCACCAGACGAGGAGAGCGGTGTTTGCTTGGTGAGTGATGCTGCCGAAGGCTCTGTGGAGCTTGCTATGAAGCCAAGACGAATTTGGGGTTCTATGCAGACTGGCGTGGGGCTTAAACATGTAGAATTAATTACGCATATCATTGCCCTGCTGCAGAAGGCAGTATGTCAGCAAAGCTAGGGCTCCCACGCCACAACGCCGCTTCTAGGTTCGTCTCAGCGGCTGAGGAATTGGCCTGGAGTGAATGACATCCACCAATCTTATCGAGTTCTCCATGTGTTTATGTATGTCGTGTATTTTAACACACAGGAACTATCCACGTTGAACTTTCACAGCATCTCTTTGACTCACTGTCAAGTTCAATAGCGTCAGAGATCAATTGGCAGCGCATACATTTCCCTTCAAAGCAGCCCAAAAGCTGACACGTGGGCTGGTCAGCATCCTCCGCTGGAACGGTGTTTTATCCGCGAATAGAGAAGGGGAGCAACAGGTGACATTTCCAGCGTGTCCCATCCTGACGGAAGCCCAGAGCCCCGAGCAGTGGTCGGCGTGAGGTGGTCACACCACGGTGCTGCCGCTGCCGTGGGGCTGGGACAGGGACCGGGAACGGCAGAGTCACATCCCGCCCAGCTCCTGGCAGCACCCAGGGGCTGCCGGACCCTTCAGCATCGGGTACTTCTTTCGGGGACACTAATCCTGTTGGAAACGTACGTAGCAGTAACTTGACGATATTGGCTTCCAATACTAATACTTTGCATTACCATTGACTAATTAAATTCAAATAGAAAGCATTTATGCAAATGAAAAATAGTAAATTCATTCAAGTCTGGTTTTTTTCCCTATAAACCCCAAGTATAGCAGTGCTCAGTCTGTCCCTTTCCCCAGCGCTTCTCTTCGTAAGTGCGATTACAACCAGCTCTCCCACTTTGAATGGAAGGAGGTTTATTCATAACGCGCAATGGGAAAAGCCTGGGCGACTTGGCAAGGCCCATTATTTAGCTGATTCTGGCTTAGTTCATTTGTTCTGCTGAATTAGCAAATAAGCTGGGAGAAACTTTGCAACAATTGAAAAAAAAATAATATAGAGTGGAAATAGGCTACTAGCTGCTTTAATGAAAATAAAATTCTGTTAACCCACAACTGAAAGTAACAATCTAATGCTGTCTTACACTGACAGCCAACTTCTCAGCACCCTTCCCATCCCTTACACGCTGTTAGGGAGAAGAATGGGCTGCGTCGGTGGGAGCCTGGCCCGGCTCTCATCCTGCTGAGGATTCAGCCCCAGCCCCTGGTGCTTTCTCTGCCCCCCAGGGTCGGGCTCCGGTGACCTTCAGGGTGGAAGCCAAGAAAGCGATGAGCAAAATGGGGAAAACTCTCTGGTTTCGGCTGCCACTGAGGCAATTTGGCAGACAGATGTGGTGGCGTGAGGCTGGCCTGTCCCTGTCCCCGTCCCCGTCCCCATCCCTGTCCCCATGCCTGCAGCTGAGGCACCCCTGTCCCACCGCCCCATGGGGACCCCTGCCCGGGGCTCCGTGTGGGGCTCACTCCCCGCGTTGGTGTCAGCATCCCTGGCCTCTTGCTGGGCACAGCTCTGCTTCCCCNCTCCCTGTGGGGCTCCGGTGGGACAGGGGCTGTGGGGGCTCAGGCTCTGCCCTCCTCTCACTCCCCGCCTTGGTGTCAGCATCCCTGGCCTCATGCTGGGCACAGCTCTGCTTCCCCCGCGGCACACAGCAGCTCCACCTCAACACACCCACTTCTGGGCTTTTTTTCATTATTGGAACCTACCTGATATGTTTTTCTTCTCTATTTCTCTAGGGAAAAAAATTCAGGTTGCCCTTAGGGCTGAATTCTTTCACAGGAGTGCTTGGGGCTTTTTGTGTATTTGATCTTGTTTGATGTTAAACTTGGCAGGACTCCATCCCTGGGTGCTGCTGCAGCTCGCTCTGCTTCGTTAACCAAAACATCCCTCCTACGACTAGATTCTTGCCTTCACCCCCTGAAGTTTGCTTAACAGGGAACCTTGGATTTAACTCCCAGGTTTCAAATGGCCCTGCAACCGCGGTCTTCCATGGTCCCATTCCACCAGTAGATGCGTTCGTAGGGTATTTCAAAACGCAGGAGCGCCCGGGATCCATCCTTTCCGCGCCCTGCTGGGGTGGGGAGAGCCACAGAGCAGCGACTGCAGCAGGCGAGCGGCTGCCCCAGCTTTCCTCCAGGCTGAGCGGTGGCCCAGGCCTCTCCCTGTGGAAGGTGTCATCGTCCCCTGCCCTGGTGTCCCCGTGCCTCCAGACCCCACGCTGGCAACCCCGGCCACCCGCCGAGCCACGGCAGCAGCCACCGCTCCCCGCGCGGGGGCCTGCCTGACCTGCCGTATTAACCTGCCCGACTCAGCGTGATCATCACATTACAGAGGTGTTATTTAATTTATTTTTTACATACTGCAGTTAATTACACCGTCTCTGATTGTGCTGATGATTTTTGCTCCTCCTCAGCCCGGTAATCAGCAGCTACTCGCGGGTCTCGTGGCAACGCCAACGGGCAGGACACCACGACTTGATTTGTTCCGGGTGTGAACCAAGTCAGGAGGCTGCTTTGGGGCTTTTCTCCTCGATTCCCTTCCCCAGCAAGAGGATGTAGCGTTCCCGCTTCCCCTCGAGATGCCTGATGTTGGGTGAGAGGCTGAGCCCCTGCCGGTGGCCACAGAGGTGATGCTGGCCCCCCACCGCCAGCGTCCTCCGAGGCTGGAGCCGCTGGAGCCACTGGAGCGCGCCTGGGGCTGCCACGAGCTGGGATGGGGGGGAGGTGGGTGCGTGGCACCCTCAGCGGCAGCTCAGCCCCGGGCGGGCACTAAGCCCTGCCGGAGATGGAGTCCTGGGCGTTCAGCGCTCTGCACCCCCCTGGGCCTCGCCGCGAGCACGGCTCCAGCACCCTGGGATCGAGGTCGGGAGGGGTTTGTTTCCTACGTGCCTTTGCCAAGGCATGAGAGCCAGAAACTGAACCATGCCAGGAAGAGCGAGGCTGGAAAAGGAGCAGAGTCAAGAAGACTGTATCTAGGTGCCTGGTTTTCCCTTCAGCAACACAGAAACAAATACGTGCCTCCAAGATGACTCCAGCTCGCCACAGCGGTAGGAGTTCACTTTCCAGGAGGGTTTCCTCGCCTACTCACTGCTTCTGGTTTTCTAAAGGAGGCTCTGGGTAACTGTGATTCCATGATATCATCTGCCAAGGTCCTGCAAATTTCTGCTCTGCATTAAAGACAAAGAATTCTTCACAATTAATGTGCTTTGAGGGTTCGCTGTCACAGGAATGTAATTAACTCTTTGCTGGACTAACTAATTTCTGCATTTTAAAAAGTAGCCCGATAATGACAAAAGTGGAGCACTCAATCCACAGGATAGCCATTAACTGCACTCAGTTATTGTGCAGCTTCCTTTCAGCCCACAATTACTGTCAGAGAATTGCACTGGAAGCTACTTCTTGTACGCAAACAGGAGTACTGTTCATTAAAGGCCACTTTCAATAAAATACAATCTATATTTTTAATGAATATTTGAGAAAGAAAGTGCAGCCTTGGATTGAGAAACCTGCAATACGGTTATTATTCTTTTAATAACAGACTTTCTCAGGTAGAGCTACTGAGAGGCGTCGGAGGGGCAGCAGGGATGAGGGGGCTGGTGTAAGAGCTTTGGCTGGAGAAATGGCAAGCAGAGCTCAGGGTGAACTCAGTCCCTGCTAGACAAGGCTTTTCCCGGGAGCACCTACAGCGGGCACGCTTCCCCCGCGGCTCCCGCTGGTGTCCC
>VXBO01014557.1:0-29679 GCA_013400135.1 Rhinoptilus africanus
TGTCCTGCATCCAAAACTGTCATTCTGGGCTATGGTTGCAGTAAAAAAGGACAAGGAATGCATTGTAGGGAGGACTTAACAAGAAGGCTCCTTTTAGCTTCCCAGTATAAAGAAAGTTGCCAGCTCTAGGTGGACAGTTTAAGCAGGTAAGTTGTGAAGAATTTGCTGAACGTAGAGAGGCTGTTTCATTTGAAATGATGAATAATGTCTTTCAGAGGAGTATTTTGATATTTTTTTTCCCCCATTCTTATTCTCTCCCCTCGGAAATGAAGGGACTGAGGTTTCCTGGTTTGGATGTGCACGTTCCGAAGTTTTCTTTTTTCTTAACTGGAGACAATCAAAACTACAAACTGCTACAGAAAGGGATCGTCTTACCTCCTTAATGACTTAGATTTATGTAGCTGTTTAGCAGGGGAGGCTGGAATAGTCATCTTATCTCTCAAAGAAGGAATGCACAGTAGCTGCTGTTTGTTTGAGCCTTGCCGTACTAGATTGGGCTTTGTCTCAGTGATGAGTGAAACCAAGGTTGGGACAGACACTGAGCTCTTCACTCCCTTTTTTGTACTTCTGATGAACAGATCTTCATCTTTTTTACACTCCCCGAGTGTAATAATGATACAAAGTAGTAGGTGCAACTTTTAGTTTTCCGGATGCTGTGCTTTATAAAGCATTGCCACAAGTAGAAGAAGTTACCTTTGTACTGGCATAGGACTGAAGTTGCAGAGGAACTTTCAGATTGAAGAAAGCCCACATACAGTACTTATATTTTGTAACTAAATTCAGGAAATTGTGAAAAGGGAAACTGAGTTCTAACGTCCACACTTAATTTTTAAAAAGCTTGTGTTAATAAAACAATAAGAATATTTAAAGCAAGCTGTTATCCTGCAAACTCTTCCTGTATGTGAATTGCAGAGTGATACAACTCAGCTTTTCCTAGCTACTGTTCAGTCAGCTTCTTGAAGAATGGTAAATGAGAAGAAAAGAGTGCTGGAGGAATTAGCACTTCAGGGCCTCCTTTCATTCATCAAAGAGATGTATTTTCAGGCTTAATATAGTTTCACACATGCTGGCATCAGCAAAATCATTACATTAAGAGGTTTCCAAAGTTAGTAGGGAATTAAGGAAGGCATGCTCTGAAACTCCAAATACAATCATAAAGATGTCAAAGATTTCCTTTGATCTTCTATTTGTTTTCCATAGTTCCTTCAATAAAGGCATAAATCATCGACTATAACCAGAACAAGGCACGGTGTTCCGAAGCAGTGTTCATCAGTAAGAATGCTTGCCAGAATAAACCTAAAGCTTTAGGAGCACAGGAGAAATCGTGTTCTGACATCAAAAAATGAAGCTGAGTTCTCAGACAGAATTAAGTCTGGTTTATTTTTTCACCAGTTTGCATCGCTGCTTCTTCCTATTCCAGTGTTTCTATGTTTACCTAGAGAGCACAGGTAGTCTCTTTATTAATCCTTGTATTTTTATCTCTCCTTATTTCTACGTGAGTCGTCCAAGTAGCAATTCCAAGCAGCTTATTCTTCACAGTGAGCTGTCATACTTTTGGGGTTTCTCCTTGATCAAGCCCAGTTGGGGTGATTTCATGTGTTGGTAGGCATGCATTCTGCCAAACTGCTGGGGGCAGTTTAGGATATGAATACATGATGCCACATTTGTGGAGAAATAAATTCCACCAGGAAGCAATAATCAGGATCTCTTTCTCAAGCTTCATACTGGAAGAAGACAGCTTCTGGTTTTGAATGTTTCATGCTTGTCACAGGCAGTGTCAAACTGAGACTTTTTTCTTTGTATCCTGTCTTGCATTTTCTGTGTTGACTATATAGTGTATTATGGAAAAATAATTTATCTTGGCAAAGTGAGTCTTATGTTACTTTCCCGACAGGTGCTGAGTTTAGGAAATATGTGAAACACTGTTTGACTGAAGAACCATCACAAATCTGTCTAGGGCCATCTTTTGGTTTTACATGACTGCTAGCTCAGTCTCATTATACAAGGAGTGCTGTGCTAAGAGCGGTCCCAGGTGATGAGATTAGATATTACAGACCAAAGACCAGGGAAATTTCAGGTTAGGTTAATTTAGGAAGGAATAAAGGGTGCCATTCTGCTCCACGTGCGGCAAAATCATCTTGGAGAAATGCAGCAGTTCATTTTGTTTGAAATGCACACAAGATCTTTGAGAGAAAGGATGAGATCAGTTGCAGGAGGGACAGGGAAAGATGCAGTTTGCATCTCGGGGTATCTGTTTATTATCCAAGAAGTTGGGTGGACAACATGCCGTCTGTGAGCCAGCAATGCACACTTGCTGCAAAGAAGGCAAACAGCTTCCTGGGCTGCAATAAAAAGGGTTTTGCCAGGAGGTTGAGGGAGATGATCCTTGTTCTCTGCTCAGCACTGTTGAGACATGTCTGGAGATGCGTGTCCTGTCCTGGGCTCCCTAGTACAAGAGAGAGATGGACATGCTGGAGTGAGCCCAGCAAAGGACCACAGAAGTGATAAAGGACTTGGAGCATCTGTCATATGAGGGGAAAACCTTGAGAAGAGAGAATGCTTAGGGGGGGATCTTCTCAGTGTACATAAATACCTGACGGGGAAGAGTAAAGAGGACAGACCCAAACTCTTCTCAGTGGTACCTGGGTGGTTCTCAGTAACAGGAGGAGGCATAGTGGGGCCACACTGAAATATAGAAAATTCCATTTAAACATAAGAAGAACCTTTTTTTACTGTGAGGGTGATTGAACACTACAACAGCTTCCCTGGCAGGGTTGTGATGTCTCCATTCCTGGAGATATTAAAAACCCAACTGAGTGACATGGTCCTGAGTAACCTGCTGTGATTGACTCTGGTTTGAGCAGGAAGGGTTGGACTGGACAATCTCCAGAGGTCTATTCCCACTACATCCGTCTGTGAAGGAGGCAGTATTGAGGACCAGAGGATCTATGTTTAATACTTTTCACTCAGGAATACCCGAAATAAGAAGGGAGCCCCAGGACATGTGTGATCTGTCTGCTCACAGAGGTGGTCTTTAGGACTTACGTGAACTCTGATTTCTTCAGCGCTGCCAGAGTTCTGATTTTATTCAGTCAAATTGCATTTAGTCTTAGTTTCAGGCTTGAAAGTGTGTTGACTGGAAGTTGTTTAACCACCATTCTTAATTTTGCAAGATCTGTTTCTGGAGGTAAAGGTGGGTGGTACTAGCAGGAAAAAAATTGATAGTATCAGGGGAAAAAAAGGAGTAGAAAAAGGCAAGATGACCCATTTCTCTACTGTGCTTGAACGAAGAAGCTTAGTGAAGTGCTGCCCACGCTGTGGCAATTAACTCATAGCAACTATTAAAGGTTTTTAGTAGAAGACCAGATAAGGACAGTTGTTCAAAGTAACCTATCACTTTGGCACAGTTTTACTTCATTTTATCTAGCTATATAAATTAAAATGCCAGTCATAATTTACGATAGAGTAAATTTCTGAGGGCTAGCAGTTCTTTTGCTCCTAGATGGTAGTTCTTGGCATCGGGAAGATGTTTCTCCGTTATGTACTGAGGAATACTTAGGCAGACCTGCTGTGGTGTACGTAGCTGGCGGAGGGAGTGCAAGCAGATACGGACCTTCAAATGTGATAGGTCTCATCATTTCTGTCCAGTTGACAAGTCATTCAAACAGTGCTTTGTCAGGGCTAGAAATTAAGCATTTAGGCAATGTTAATTAAGAAAGCATGAAAATGCCTTGGATACATTGTTCTCTATTGTCAGAGACAGCAACACAGCATGGATATTTAGTGGAAAAAGGAGAAAGACATGTTACATCCTGATGCTAATTGGCTAATTCTTTTTATTATTATTATTTTCTCCTTATCTTTTTGTACCCTAGCTGGCCATACCTCTGTGTTCAGAATGTTGTTAGTTACATGTTTAGGATTATGCATAATTACAAAACCAGTTTCCGAGTGATTCTGAAATTGATACCTCTCTTTAGGCAGTTTGCTTCAGACATCATTGATGGATCAGTTGTACTGTTTCTCAGTCAGCACCCAAAATTTACAGAGTTGTTTCTTTTGAATTTTTGATGTTTTTTTTCCCCCCTGTTGTTATATGATGCTAATGAAGGTTATTTTTAGTAATTATGTTCCAAAAATGGAACAAACTGCATTTAAAAACATTTTAGAAGTTAAAAACAAAATGGTACCAGGAAAGTCAGGCTGTAACAACAAATTATTCGCTGTGCTCTTAGTGCTGAAGAGCTGCTTTGTGGAGAAAGGCCAAGAGGCTAAATGTATATTTAAAGAATGTATGCTTTTGTATTTTTTTCCTACTGAAAAAAGGCTTTGAATTCTCAACAAAGGATTTTATTTTGCAGGCTATACTCTTTAATGGTCTCTGTTCTCTGCTGCTTGAAGTTTCAGATTATCTGAAGAGCTGGTCATCTTTGAAATGTGACCTGGCTAACTTTTTTCTGTGAAATGCAGTGGTACTAACCAGTCAGAACAAAGAGGCGCTTTCAAAATTTGACACTCTTGATTGACAGAATTGGTATTGTATGACAGTTTTATAGGATGCTGAAATAGCAAAATCATTTCTTGAATTCTACCAAGAAGGCATTTGTCAGTTTTTCACATAAATATTGGCTGAAATGTGTATAATAAATGAGCTACATTATAATCTTGGGGGGAAAAAAAAAAAGCTCTGAAGGTTTCAGAAAGATTTCTACCCTCTTAGCAATTCTTCATATACAAAACTTGTGATGCATGTGTGCGCATTCATGTATTATTTTGTACATGCCCAAATTGCAGGATGTTTGAATGTATGAATGACCACTGTATCTGGATGCTTTTTGGCTGCTGCATTTATTACATGGTAAATCCTTCAAAACCAGCATAATTGTGGATAACAGGTTAACAAAAAGACCAAAATGTACTGAACTTTATACTTGGCAGGTAGGGCACATTAGTTCTAAGCTCTGTACCATGTGCACAGCCACTGCCAAGAAAAGAGCATAGACACTTTCTGTGATACTAAGAGCATACTTAATTGAGACAAAATGCGTAATTATGCTTTTCAGTGTAGCATAGTTCCGTCCCAGATGAATCAGAATTCAATGTGAGATGGTCTCCTTAGGTGTTTGCTGAATACTCTGTTCTCTTGTTACTTATTCATGCTGTTACAGAATCATAGAATCATAGGATGTGTTGGGTTGAAAAGGACCTTTAAAGGTCATCTAGTCCAACCTCCCTGCAGTAAGTGACACATTCACACGTGATGCAAGAACATGGTACCGTAATGAAAAGTTTTGCTCACAAAGATTCCCTATTAAATAAAAGAAGGACAAACCCGATGATCACTTCCCTCGGTTGTTTTTATTTTCTTCTCCTCTAAGTCTATTCGTATGCAGAACAAAAGAGTATCTGAAACTTCAATGTATTGCTTCTAGAGTACTTGGGGAGCAGAGCCCCTTGAACATACGATCTTTGGGATCCACAAAAGACTGTTTGCAAACACAGTTCTTCCTTGCAGGATAGCTGCACCGTCCTCTGTGGCCACTGTCCTGAATGAATCTCGGGGACAACAGAGCATTTATGTTACAGAAAAAGAGAGTAAGGTGATGCTTATGAGAGTGTAGCCCATGGCATTTGGTCCCAAGAGTAAGATCAAGGTAGAATCCAATTGCCTTGGTTTACTGTCTTCTCTGATTTTTCTGCCCAATATAATTAGTATTTTCCAGGGTTCCCTCCCATCTCTCTTCTGGTCTGGATTGGTTTATATTTGTTTGATATCTGCTTATGTATCTAGATGTTGTAATACATTTTGAAGAGTATACTGCTAAGCTCTATGCATATTTGTGGGGATAATGTATAATAGAGTGGGTGAAGAAAAATGTTTGAAAATCCTGGAGGTCTCAATAGCTGTCATCATCAAAAAGAAGTTAACTATCTATCCCCAATTTCAACATTGTACTTGGGTGCCAAAGAGTAGATGGACCAAGCAAATTGAGAAATGTTGATATACAGCTATCTAATGCTTGTGCTTCCACCATGTGCCACCACCTCTCTCCAAACAGCAGTTTGGTTTCAAGCACAGTGGATCCTGAGAGAGAAAGTGCATGAGTCAGCAGAAAGGCAGGTGATGAAATTTCAAGGTGGAAGGGTGTTCAGGACACAGAAATTATTTGTGTAGGAGAATTTTTTCTCTGCAAGACGGAGTTGTAGTGGTGAAAAAAAGAGCTTTTCAGCTGTGTGTGGCTAAGATAGAAGATTTTATCTTGTTGAGGAGCTACAGGCTAAGAGGAACTCCTGTGGTATCAGCAACCATAGCAGATGTTGGGCATCTTTGATGTTGGTCCTGTGTGTTGTAGGAGCATATGCCCCAGCAGCACTGAGGGAGAAATACTGGCACTACTTCCTTGCTTTTTAGTGGCCACAATTTGTACCTCGAATGCCTGTGGAAAGGTCTGGCTTAGCGTTCTTTGGAGCCACCAGGAAAAGAGAGGTGTGTGTTGTCTCTCCTCTCTTGGTGTATACTTCAGGCTGCTCCTTTCAGCTATTGTACTGTACTGTTATTTTCTAGGGTATTTTTCTAAGCCTTGCCTTAGTTGTGTGTTTTATCAGCATGCTTAATTGCTAATGGCTATTTTGGCTGAAAAAGGTTTTTCTTCATAACTCCAAAAATATCAGTTCAGAAAGGTGATGTGTCTTTGTGTGGTGTATACACATCTATCTGTCTATCTCTGTGTAAATATATAAATGTGCATTGTTGTGTATGTGCCATCACACAGTCAACTGCACTAAGCATAGCAGAAATTTTATTGGTTTGGGGTTTTTTACAGTTGTTTTTTTACAGTAATAAGGCCAAATTTGGTGAAAACTGTGTTTCTGTGGAGGTGTTTGTTTAGTCTTTGTTATTCTGATTATCTGCCTTTAAATTTGCAATTCTGATTCCAGATTCAGCATTGTAATGTTGATGATAAAGTGCCCCTACCTATAAACATGCATTTGTTAATATGGCATGAATTAACAGTAATATTTTAGTAACTGTACTAAAATGAGAGCAACTTGACTTTCCTGCAAGTGCCCTTAGGAATGCAAGTGGCAACCACTAAGACCCATCTACTTAACCATGACTGTTTACACCATAAAAAGAAATTCACTCTTATAATTATATTCAGAATTATGGAAAGCTGTTACTGCTTTAGATTATTTGATCTCTCTGGGGAAACTTCCATCAAACATAACAGCCTACATTTTTACTTTGTTAATTATAAAGCTGTGAACAAGAAAATGCAAGACAATCTCTACTATTCTTAGTGTAATAGTAGCTTCCTAAAATATTACAGCCTTTATGAGTCCCAGTGGAGGATCTTTCTTTGTGGGGAAAAAAACCCATCATCCTGTTGCGTAAATGAGGAAATATATTCCAGATGTATTAAGCAAATAATCAACACACATTTATCATTGTCTCTTATAAATCCCTGCATTTAGGTTAGCTGCAGGTTGGCTTATGATTTTTTTTTACTTGGTTTACCCCATCCAAAGCAGATGTTGTTTATTCTTTTGAAACATTAGCTTGTGTGTTTTCTGCCAGGAAGGATAGATTAAAAATACTCTCTTCTCTTCTTTTCTACTGATATGGAAGAACAGCTGGGTGTCACGTGGAGTAATACTTTGCTTTTGGCTGCTATTGAGGTCTTTCATAAAGATGAAAATTTGTGTATTGCCCTCCTATTAGAATGTTTTTCAGAGTTCCTAAATAACGAAGGTGTTACAGGCCTTCTTATTGCTTAAAGGATCTTATCTTAAAGATTAAAATCTTAAGATGTCAGGCAGGATCCATGGAGAGGACTGATCACTCTGTCTTGTCCGTCTGGAATCCCAAACAGTTGAAGATCCTTGTAAAGGGTTTGAGGCTTAATCCAACAGTGTTTGTGCCTTACTTGTGGAAGTCAACTTCTTGCTTTTTATGTTGCCATTCGTTATTTTCAAATTGCTTGGCCATTGCTTTTGTTACAATCCAGAACAGTAGCTTGTGTGGATGTATTTTCCCAGTTCATTTTCAGAAGGCAGGAGTTGCTCTGTGAGGCTTATGGATTTCCACGCAGTCTTTTTCAAGGTTTTGACTTATTTTGGCTTACTCACTGTTACTTTTTTTAAATAAAAAAAAAAAGAAGGAAAAGTTAAAAAAAAAAAAAAAGACAAAGTGTCATAGTCAATTCAGTTGGAGATTATTGACCTGTGTCACTCCATCTGTGGAGATACTCAAAACCCAGTTGGACCCAGTCGTGGGCAACTGGCTCTAGCTGGCCCTGCTTGAGCCAGAGGGATTAGACTAGAGGATCTCAAAAGGTCCCTTTCCACCTCTGCCATTCTCTGGTTTTGTGTGTTGCAAGGGGTTCTTCAGAGAATTCTTTCCTTTGGTGCTTTGATATTCGTTTGTTCCACTGTGATTAGTTCTGCTATTGTGTGTGATAATTAAATCATTGTCATTCTACTCCTGCAAGGTCTCTGAAGTTCCCCTTCTCAGAGCATCATCAGTTTCAGTGATGCACAGTTGCTGGGCACTTCTAATTGCAGGACTGTAGCTGAGCTGGTGCCCAAAAGTAAACATTTGCTGAATTTTGAAACCATCAGGCATATGACACCAGAGCTGCTGCGATGTGCAGCTGCTTTCTGTTGTGTCTGTGCTTCCCCCAAAGCACAGCTGTTGGAAGACACTTTATTGAACAGTAAAATCAAATCTCACAAAATTAGAACCAGGATGGCTCTGGGTGCAGAGTGTTTACCATTGGCTTCAGAAGTACCCCCCTAGCGCCCTTTCGCTCTGAATTCATCAGCAAACCATTGTTGTCACTCAGTTGAGCTGTAAGATAGAAGGCCAAAGAAAACTTCTTACGAAATAAAAATTGATTAGTAATGATTTTGTGTGTATATATCTTGAGGATGAGCCATAGTAACTCAGTCCGTTGAAGCTTGTAAGTGCTTTCTGGATGGTCACTGAGCACCAGATGGATTTGTCTGCTATTGTTGAAATAATCAGACCTGGCTTTTTTTTGACAGGGACCATTTAACAACTTGAGTGATAGCCTTGTGCCTTTATTTCACCAGTGAAACCTATGCTTATGCTACCTTAAGAGACCACTGTAAGCTTTTGGGATACTTTTAAATCTTTATTGATAATTTTTACTTGTCTTACTTTTTATTCATCTTTTAGATCAAATTTGTAGAAGTGTTAAAGCAAACCCATCAACTATGACAAATACATAGAAGAGCCCCCTAGTGATATTAAGGACCCAAGCGTGTGTTTCTTGGCTCAATCAAACATTATCAAACTTGATATCATCAGTGCTCTTCCTGCAGCATATTATTCTTTTTCCTCTGATCGTCTCCTAGTACTGCGTTCCTTTTTGGCACATACAGAATTACAGAACAGTTTGGGTTGGTAGAGTAACTTTACATCACGTACAAAATAAAGAATTTGTACCTTCTCTTTTCAGTGGTAGCTGGGAGGAGGAGGAGATACTTGCATGTAGTCTCTTGAAAGTTTTTTTTGCCCAGATTTTACTATGGTAGCCTTTGGGGTTTTCTGGCAGTCTTCATGGTCATAGAATACAGAGCAGTTTAAGGGCAGAGAACAGTACATCTTCATAATTACTTGTGTGCATTGCTTGAAGTGCAATTGTGGAAATTCAGCTTCTTTTCTTACTTGAACTATGTGGATTCAAAAAGGTGAAGGCTCAATGGAAGCAGGCTTTGCAGTTTTCTATCATAGCATGTCAGTGTGACTGTGTCAAAAATGTGCACGGATCAGTACGCAGTTGTGATTCTGTGATAATAGCTGGCAGATTTGCCAATTTTAGCTGGTCTAATAAAGCTGACATAGTGATGAGTTTATCTTGAGATTAGTGGTAGGAGCGGAAGATTGGGGAATAGCACACCAGTTTTTGGGTCACTGGAAGAGGCAGGTGCATTCTGCAATCTTGGCAGATGAGTAAATCTTCAAGATATGTTTGCCACAAACAAACTAGCTGTAGCAGAGCTGACTCGCTTACCTCGGCAAGAAAGAAGTGGGATAAATTGTTCTTCCTGGAGTTTTCTTTTGACCTGACTAGTACAAAATTGGCAACTGAATTAGGTTGTTCAAGAAGTGGCCTGTGTACCTTTAGCCTTTGTTTCTTGCAGTTTCTCTGGCAGCAAAACAGGGAGAGGAAAGGGCTATTTTGTTTGTCTAAAAGGATTGTCTAAACATATTGTAAATATTGACTAAAGCTAAACCAAGGAATGAATGATGTGGCTAGCAATTTTACTGAGTTCAGCTTCCTCACTGTGCTGTGATTAGGTTAAAATCAGCTGTGCAGAACTGTGTAATGGCTGGACTCCTCTGTCTAGCGAGAAGTTGGAGAGTGACAAAGCACAGATGCTGGTACAAACTTCTTTCTGTCTCCCCGTGTTGGGGAAAGGGGTTGGCACTGGCCTGTTTCTGCTCTTCTTGGTTTGCTCTATGTGCTTACAAGCCTTTAATTGTTTTGACTTCTTTAAGGGTGAAGTGTTCCAAAGCCAGTCATATGGCTTCTGGTGAAAATTAAAGCTTGGAAGGAATCATCCTGCTTTGCCTGGCCTGACTTTCTGGTTGTTTTTTTTTTTTTTTATGAAATCTAAAATAAGGTGAATTTAATCTGATCTGAAAGAGGATGCTGTTGAATAACTCAAGCAGTTGTGCAGTCAGTAGATGTTTATGAGCAAACCTGTGGAAACAAAATTCTTCTGATTCTTCTCCTACTTATGCTGCGGGAAACTAGGAGTAACAGTGGTGAAGCCAATGGTATATTTTTGTGTGCACGTGCATGGAAATTGGAATAAATAGGAACTGGACCAATTTCTTTTTTTTTCTTTTGGCTAATGACAGCTTAGATCTCAGCTGGTCTAAATTGGCACAGCTTCACTGATGTTGGAGGAGCTTTTATACTAATTCACACCAGCTGAGCTTGTTATGCAGTCCAGTCTGTGCAAATGTGGCTTGGATTTTTATTTTTTTTTTTTTCTTTTTACCTCTCATTCTGTTTTCCATCTTGTGCTCTTGTGCTTGGTGATCTTTTGTTCTGCTTCTTATGTGCAAGTTCCAGCTCAGGCCAGTTGACTGCACATAAACTACAAGCCTATTTCAGAGTAAACCTTCTTTACATGAATCTGGAAGCCTATTAGTTTTGATTCTAGGTTGCATAGATATGTAGAAGATTTATTTTAAATCCAAAATGAGGTCTTGTACTCTTCTATAGTTGGGTGGTTTTTTTCTTATGAAAACCACAAATTAATAGCTGAATACATTTCAGGTTAGGCAAGCCCTATTTATTTCATTTGATTTTTGAGAAGTCAAAATGAATACATACTGAAATCTGCTGATGGGGATTCTTTCTTAGAGTTCAGCAAAAGAGCTTCTGTTTCTATTGTGACAACAAAAAGTAGGAAGGATTTACATTCATTCAAGCATCACTATGCCTTAGAGCATATCCTGCCTTCTCTGACTTGAGGGAATTACATACATTTTGTAGAATGAAAGCTTATGCTAACATACGTGCAAACTTCACATGATAATTATCCAAGGACACCTTGATTAATCTGGTTGTATTTTAATGGCTCTGGAAATGTATTTTAATGTTCAGGAAAGCAGGCAACCCTGATGAAAACAGTGCTTAGAAGCTAAAAACCTCTTATAATTGTGTGCAACTGAGGCACAGTACATCCCAGGAACTGACAAAGAAAATGAAATTGGGATGATTCTGTTGAGTTTATAGTATTTTAATACCAAGTTATGCCTCTGCAACTATAATGATTTTATAGTATTTTGTCGTTTACATTCTTAGAGATATGCATATTTTAAAAGTACGTTAATGAAAAAGAGATGATGAAAAGAAAGTTAGCAAGTTCTATGGTCCAGCTGGGCAGTGGTTCATCTTTTTCTTCTGTCTCAGGACCAGTAATGTTTGTGTTAGGGAAAAACCTACAGTAGACAAGTGTGATAACTAAATATTGCATATGTTTCTTTCTAGCCAGGAATGCTTATCAGTTAGCTGACAAGCCAAAACTTGGTGATGCTTGTTTTCCCATATGTATGGTGCATATATACTGCACACTCGCAGTTATAAATTTCAGTAAGCGTAGCTTTTTCGTATTTGGCTAATCTTGAGGTACAGAATAAGGAAGTGTTATAGTCTCAGTGTCTTCTGATAAAATGGACTATTTAAGAATTTTAAATACATGTCCTGGATTCTTACTTGTTTTCAGTTCAACATAACAAATTTCTCACAAACAGGATGAGTAGGTAATTGATTAGATGAAGTAATTTAAAGCTGTAGAATTAAGATCCTGTTAATGCAGCATTGTTGTGTAGAATTTAATGTGTTTGGAAGTTCAAAAGCTTGATGAGTTGGAGCAGAGTAAAGAAACTTCTGTTGAAGTGTATTTTTATGATTCAGACACCGATTCTAGAAATGAATGATTCTGAGCTGTGTCATTCACTTAGTTAATGATTTTGTTTCTTTGAGGAAATTACTAGTATGCTGCAAATTCATAATTTCTAAGACAATGTTAATTGTAGTACTTCCCTGAGGCTTGGTGTTTGCAAGAAAATACAAAGAACTGTGCTATAAAATGCTTGATAAACATTATTCTCTAGGCTGTAGTTGGTTCTTGTCATCCACTCTGCACTGCTGCATAAATGTTGGAAAATTATTATCTTTTATTGTTTAATTCCCTTTGGATTTGAGATAAGCCAGATGGTGAGGTCGCCTTGTAGGGGAGTTTTCTGCTTGGCATTATCAATTTTGCAATCCCTTATTAGTAATGGAGGAGTTGCAGCATGTAATCCCCTTTGGTCTAGCTGGTTTTACGTACCTGTGCGTTGATTTGATAATTCCTACTGATTCTTATATTTAACTTCAGTCCAAATTCACTGCATGGTACAGAAATGGCCAGCTTCCAAGTAACAAATAGATACTTAAACATGGCATTGCTAATTAGTATCTGTGTACCTTTACAAGCTTCTTTCTTTTTTTTTTTTTCCCCAGACTGTAATAACAAAATTATATAAATGTCGAGGGAATTTAACCACAAAAGCATGCATTGCTTTGTCTTTTTATTTGCTTTTTTAGTATATGTTAGGGACATATCCTTTTGTGCTTATTTTTTTGTTATCAGAAATCTGCCTCCTATCAGTGATGTGACAGTTTCAGAACTAGAACATTAATGAAATTGTAGCATCAAAGTCAAGGCAGTGGTTGCTGAACAAGTGAGAGGACCAGAGGACCTGGAGTTTTTGTTTATTTCCTTCAGGATCTATTTGATTTGAGTGAATGATGATTTATATCAGGATTATGATGTGAAGTATTCTATTCCTGGCAGAGGTTTCTGCTTTCCAATATATTACAGTAATATCTGAATAATTATTTGTAAAGACCTAAGGAAAGAAGGCACAAAATACTATTTAACATTATTTGCAGGGTTTGCATAGATTTTATAGGATATGAAGCTGAGCAGTTCACCGTGTTAGCTAATTCTATGCAACGTTTAGTGTCTTGTGTAATTGGACATCTTATATCTTTACTAACCTGTGGGACTCCCTAAAATCTCACATTTTTATTTTGTTGACTGTAAGCATCCCATGGTAATATTCTTAAAGGAGTATGTGAGTGCATGTATGCAGTTTTGTTTTCATTTAAAAATAAAAAGACCCTATTGAGTGATGGGTTGCAAGACTAAGAGTTCTTTGAATGTATCGTATATTAGTAGGCAGTTTGCAGGACCTGTATGGCAGGAGCTTGTTAGGTCTCACAATCCCCCAAAGTCCAGGAATGGGCACCCAGAAATCTGGCAGTAGTTCTTAAAGCAGATGTTGGAGCCCTTTACTTTCTCATCTGTGAAATGGTGCCATAATCCCAAGAGCTGTGTTAAATATTAACTGTGCCGTGAAGTTGTTCTGATTGGGGGTTTCATGAGTAAGGTAAGCCAAAGATGCTACTTTAAATGCTGTCATGTAAAAAGCATGCAGTTTATCTACCCAAAATTACATGCTTAACCATTCACTACAGAAAGAATGGACGGGAAGTTTGCATGTAAATGACCTCAGGGTGTGTTAGTTTAAAATGCAATCTATTGAGAAAGAATATCACACTGTTATGTTTTACCTCCTTTTTTTTTTTTTGCAATGTTATGATACTGTCTTCCAGACTTTTTTTTTTTTTTTTAAGCCCACTGAAATCCTGTGTATGAAGTTTTCTGCTGAGACTTGTATTTTTTGCCTTTTTCCCAGCTGAAGATTTCTCCTTAGCAAAGACTGAGCATGATTTTCCTACAGAGAATTACATGCACACACTCACAAAGCCACAATCACAACTGTACAGGTATGACTTGGTATTAAAATATTATAAACACAACAAAATCGTCACAATTTCATTTTTCTTGTCAGTTCCTAGGATGCAGGGGCGAGGACAACCTCCAGAGGTCTGTGGTCCAACCCCCTGATCAAAGCAAGTCCAGGCAGAACAGGTTGCCAAGAGCTTTCAGTCAAGTTTTAAATCTCTCCCCAAAAAGCCTCTACCCATCTATCACTCCAGTAAAGTGAGCTGTCCCACCATGTCTGTAATCCCGGTGAGGCCATGGCTCTGCAACTGCACTTAGACTTTTAATTTCTTCTGTTTCCTTCCCACGCTGCGTGTGTTTGTGTTCAATCTTCTTTTGCTTTCAGGAGAGAGACAGAGTATTCCTAGAGCTGGCCACGCCACCTTTTAAAATGGCTGTGCGTTTGCATTGTCTTTAATATTAGCAAGGCCTCTTGCTCACCGAAGGGTAAGGATGCCAAGGATATGGTGGTAGAGTGCAGAGGAAGTAATAGGATTTGGACTGATTTAATCTTTACCCACAGCTATGCTGGTATAACTCGTATTTACAAATACTGTTATTCGGTAAGTAAGTTCAGTGGGTATATGTAGATAAACTGGTTATGTGTGTTCAGATATTTCTTTACACGGTGCACAAATGTGCATCAGCTGCTGAAAGGTGGCCCCTCTGTGTTTTCATTTTGTTGTGTTTTCTTTTTCCATTTCCTGGGAGAAGGGAGAGTGTGAGGAGGTGAATGAATTCTTAGGATACTTTGTGCTGGAAAACCTGATATTATTTGCTGTAAATATGGAATATTAGGAAACCTCCACTAAAATAAAATGAAAAGTGAAAAAAGAACAAACCACCTTACTTAAACTTTGTACCTTAAAAAAAATACATATAAACCCCATGAAACTGTATGTATCTGGAAAGGGATTAAGAAACTTCAGATGGCTGTTTAAAAAAGTAATATCAAAAAAAGAAGGTGAAAAAAGTCAAGAAGAAACAGTTTCCATTGACTTGTTATGTCTTTTTTGGAAAGGTCACTGAAAATTTACACAGTGACAAAATAACAACCCAATTAGTATCTGTCCTGTAAAACTAAATGTTAATATATTTCAGATTCTCCTCTATTGACAAGTGGGACTGATATTCAACATGGACTTCTCTAAATGAGTGCAGAGCAAAAATTAGCAGACAGGAGTTTCTATAGCAATTGCTGTCAACTTTCAAACTGTAAAGGAAACAGGATGTAATGAAAAACTATCAGTAGGTTTATTTTCTAGGAAGAGTCTTCTTTTCATTAGATTTCTGATAGCTATAAGAGACACAATTTGATCGTGACAGTAAATCTTAGAACAGCAGCCCCTTTATCTAGCACTTAAAAAAATTCCCAGTGGAAAATAGTATTTCATTAATTGTCATTACATAGGAATTACAGAATTAAGAGGTCTAACATTTCTCATATCATTAATTTCTTTAAGTGTCAGTGGCATTACCTTTCCAAAATTAACTTCAGTGTATAACAACAGATTGATTACCCATTGTGAAAAAAGAACATTAGTTAGAGAACTAGTGACTTTTTTTTTGAGAAAGGAATCTCTCTAATAAGGAGGTTTAAACTGCAGTTTTTCAACTGAGCAAGTGAAATTATTTTTCTCAATATATTAATTCCTCCAGAAAGAAAAGCAGATGAATGGTCTTCTCTTTTAATTCCTTTAAATATTTTAACAGCAAATTAAAACACTTTGTAATCAAAGCAGTAACCTTTCATTTATGTTGTATGTATATCAGAGTATTTCCATTCACGTAGCCCATGAGGAAGATACAAAACTCACCAAGTGAAGCTCGGATCTTTCCCATTGAGGTGCTGCGATACTCACACGCACACCAATTATGGACTTGAACCCGTCTTTCTTTCCCCAGCAAGAGGGTGGTCTGTCTTCCTCCCCCCTGCCCTGTGCAGGGAACAAGGTGCACAGAACTCAGCTCACAGGCTGAGTCAGGCTCTCTGCAGTTCAGTCCGGGGCTGTAGGCATCCAACAGCACCTTTCCAGGACGCAGGAGTCTTGCTCCCTCAAAACCTCCATGCTACATCCCAGCAAAAGAGACAGAGAAACCTTCTTGGTTGGAAAGTTGGAGTCCTAGGGGGAGCGAGGTGGATTGCTGGGGGCAGTTTAGGAGGTAGAGGACATTGCTGAGCTTATTGCTTCTCCTGTGAAGGACCGCTATTTGATTCAGTTTCCAGGTTGATCATTCCTCTGTGGATGAAATGGGACTGCTTGGTGGAGGGTGCTGCTCTTGCAAGCCTCTGCCTCCCTTGGCACTAGTTGGAAAGCATGAAATGGGCATCTTTAATGACAGCGGGAAGGGACAGTCTGTGTGCTGGAACACTGCTCTGCCTTCTCTTCCTTCCTGAGCGAAAAAATTCCTAGTTGAATGTAGGAACATCTCCTGACTCAAACATTTCACATGTGACCCCTAACTGCGTGCTTTTTGTTGTCTCAGTGTCTGACTTGAGACCCTGGGATCTGATTTGCAGGTAGAGTTGAGTGCTCACAGCTGCAGTAATATGGAGCTGTACTTTGAACATATTAAACACCATGTAATTCTTGGTGCTCGGAAACATCAGGTCCCAGGTATCTCAGATTGGGAGAAAAATTAACAGATGCTTTTGATCTTAAAGTCTCTGTGCCCAAGTTCCCAGTCAGCAATACAGGAGACAGCAATACTTCCTCAAGTCACTGAGACATGTGTAGGAAGGAAAAGAAGTCCTTAATATTTTTCAAGCTTTTAAATATTGTGGAACTGAATGCTTCATTGGGAAGGCCATAAAAGAAAGAATGTCTCTTCAGAGTTCTGCTTGAATATTGCTCAGTGTGTAAGGCACTTGGGGACCATGTTCAGGAACGCAAGCAGGGTTCGCAAACCATTGCCTCTTTTCCATGCTGAACAGAACAAAGTCTAGTAGAAAGATTAATACTTGTTTGTCTCACTCAAGACAGTATTGTAATGTATTTCTGAGATGAGAGCATCTTAGTGTTCCTCAGGCAACCTTAATTCTAGCATTTCAGAATGTGTGAAGATTTCATTGAAGCACCAAGTGTTGTATTAAGGCTTACTTTTGTGGGCCATTTCCTGGATGTTTTAAATTGAAAACTGAAAAATGGAGATATTCTGTTGTGTATCATCACATTCTTATGAGTCATCAGTGTAATATAATTACAAGCTTTGAAGAGTAATTCTCTGTGTGTATGCCCCTATAATTATTACACATACAAAATATTAGATATAATTGAGAGTTTATATGAACGTAGTTGGAGAATCATGATTTTTTTTTTTTCAAGCAGCTGTGGAAGTTGGAGAGCTTTATATGGCAGTCTTTGCCTTCATTGAATATCTTTTCCAAGGAAATTCCCTCCTCCTTCAAAGATAAAGAAAGCCATTCTGTTTCGTGCTGTTGGTCCCTGTGTAAGGGAGTAAATTGTTCTGTACGATATATATACCTAGGGAGAGGGTAGTTACAGGCAGCCCATCCTTTTGCAATGAGCATTCCCTTCTTATCTGGCTGTCAGTGGTGTAACTCTACTCACCAGCTGTAACTCCAGTGATACATTGAGAGGTTATCTGCGGGATGCTAACACCTTTACGTAAGCACATGTGTACAGCACCAGCCGGACATCATCGGTCTACCAATAACTTTGTGTACCACATAATCTGCTGTAACACACACCTTGTGTGTGGGTGTCACTCCCCAGCCCAGGACAAGAGAGGTGGGCCAGTGTAGGTGTGCCTGGGGACGTGTTACTGTTTTCTAATAAGGTAATATTGTGGTTTTCATTTTATGCTTGCCGTGTATATGTGATGCCCATCATACGTGGCAAAATGGCCTTGCATGTAAAATGGGACATTTTGCTTTTAATACATTTTGCTAGGAAATGTCATTAGAGATAGATAGCATAAAAAGGTATTTAAAAATGTACGTTGAACGACTACATATAAACTTAATTTTGAACATATAGAGTAGCAGTGATATCTTGCTAAGATATTAGTCCCTGAGGGAAAGGCAAGTTCTTGTAGGATTCTTTTCCTTTTCTATTGATTTCACTTACTGTAGGGTTGTTGTAGTCATGCCATTTTGCTAGAAAGAATTGCAGAGCATAATCTGTTTCATTTTTATATTTTATTGCTTTTGCATCTGTTTCCATCATCTTTTTACATGCCTTGTCAGCTGCATGGCAAGAAAGGGCAAGAAGCCTCTGCAAAAAGTATAACTAAGGTGCTTCCACAAATTATTTCAAAGACCTCAATCAAAACCTCTCCTTGTGTCTTTTCCTAAGCTTTTCTTGTATGGTTTAAATAGGACTTCACAATGTCGTATTTTTTCCAACCGCAATAGTGTAGAAGCTGCTAATACTGTATTGTGTGAAACTCCTTCAACCGCTTTATACCAAATTCTAAAACAATTTGTCACTTTTTAAGATACTGTTATTTTTCAGAAATAAACGTGCTGCTGCCAGAACTCAGGAATTTAATACAAATTAGAAAGTAGACGAAGAAGAGTTAATTTGAACTCTAAGGGACAATTACTTCCTCTTCAATATTTTATTTTCATCTGCTTCATATGAATATGGTAGATTAATTTTAAAAATAGTCTCTAACTAAATGTTCTACTCATAAGCAAGAAGAGGTCTGGCTGTGATCCTGAAGTATTACTGGTGAGTAAGATGAGTTGAAATAAATTAAATAAATTATAAATTTTTAAAAAGTGACTATAGGCACTTTGCGCAGTGCAGGAAGAGGGAGACAAGGGCAGGAGAGTACTCAAAATGTAATTTCCATTGTATTTGTGTCATATGAGTTCCTAAATCATGAAAGGGGTTACTAGAAATGATGAAACTAATTAAAAGAAATCTGAGAAAGAAATCCAAAAGAGAAATTAATGTAGCATGATTACTCTGAGATGAACGATTTTTTTTCTCTTCCTTGTAATTATACAGGAATGCTTATTTCATGTTAAAAATTGAATCTGAAATGGGCACATAGGATCAAAATCAACCATCTGATTTACCTGTCTAAAAGTTACTTGTTTTGTCTGTACACGTCTCATGATAGAGTGAATAATTATTTGTGATTGTCTCTTGGCATTTACAGTAGAGCTGAAGGGACTGGCTTAGACTAGATTCCTAGCAACATGTAATGGTGAAGAAGCCAACGGCATCCCCCAGGATTAGGCTTCTGCTCAGCATCTTCTTGCAGATACCCCTGCTTCTGCTTGGACGCCTCCCCAGATCCAAAAAGAATACATTAATAGCCATCAAGTTGATACTGACTAGGTACGATTTCAAAAGATGAACTGAGTAGGAGGGAGAGCTCTTTAGCCTTGAGAGAAGCCCTTCAGTTCCTACCCCAGAAGAGTGCTGGGCCTGGCAGTGCCATTCCGTGGTGTCGCTGAACAGCCATGGGGTTAGGCACAGCTCAAGTCCTTTCCCACATGATGCAGCTCAAAGGGTCGTGGTTGCATAGAAGTCAAGCAGTGCACTACAAGCTAAAGGAACTCATTTTTAAGTTCATGTTTTGCTCCATCTTGGTGTTCCTGGGAACATGGTCATGAGAGAGGAAACAGAGGATATTTTAGGCGCAGGTAGAAAAGCAGGTCATGACTCACTACGCTGTTTCCTGAGGCATCCATTAATGCTGCAGCTGTATACTTTCCCTTTTATGCATGCCTTGTGTACAAAATGTACCAGGAGACTAGTTGAGCATCCAAAGGTATATTATAGTTGCAGATAAAGATATTTGCAGGTGGACAGGTTGACAATCAACTAGAAACACTATACTCAGGAGCAATGCAGAGAGAAATGCAGGAGGGTCCTTTTGTGATACTGTCTGCAAATCTCGCTTGGTAGTGTCTCTCATACAGTCTTCCTTCCTGTAATTATATATTTAAAACCTATCTATGTCCTTGAATAACATGAGACCTATTGACAGGAATGGTTTTGCCCAGGAACATGCAATGGTTGAATTTTTCGGATGGGAAATCAATAAGCAGGCATGGCTTGGGAAGCCAGTCACACAGTGAAGAAGCCCTTTGTGAGCAAAAGTGAGAAACACCCTTCAAACAGGGCTGGTTGAGTACTTCTCTAGTGAGAAGAAAGGAAAACTGGAGGTAGTGCTTCTGAACGAAGATTTTTCCAGCCTGGTCTATATGACAATATATTTAGGTACACTGGGACCTTTCCTGTTGTGATGTTTTGAGATAAATTAAATGTGTGTACCTATAACCTTGTCAGAACAGCCATGAAACACGGTAGTGGGATTCTGTTGGAGTTCATTGTGTTGGAGTATATATGATGCACTTCAGTATGAAATCTTTTTATAGCTTTACCATCAGAATGCTGAACTAACATTGACAGAAAGATTTTGAAATTTAATGTTTTACATTTAGTAGGAAAGGAAGAACTATTATCCCAAGCCCGGTTATAAGCCAACTGATGCCTGTGTGATCATGAGGCTTTTCATGAATTTCTTCCAATGAATGAGTTTGTGGCAGAAGAGTCTAGTTATTAAATCATAAACCTTATCTGTCTATTATTTTTATATATTGTAGAGCCAAGGAATCCCGGTCACAGACCTCAGTCATCATAGGTACTGTAAAAACACAAAATGTGGTAACAGTCCCTGCTGTGAAAGTTGGATTTACTGTGCAGCATCAGGCTTTCAGAGTAACCATGAGACTGTGCTGCCATCAGCTGAACACAGTTTTTAATATATACAGGTGTTCTGGCTGTTCTGATTTTTGAACAGGAATATCAATCAGATGCTAATAGCATCCTGTGCTATGACACATAAGCTGCTGCCTCTGTATCTTTTGAGGATATCTTAATCTCTTGAAGATCGTATCACATTGTGATGGTCTTTGTGTTCTTGTTCCTTGCCTTTTCGTAAGACAATAAAGAGTCTGCTTTGGTTTTGATGAAATTTTGCCAAGAAAGTTGCATCTGGGAGCAATGAATATATGCGGAGTGAATTCGTCCAGCGGTACTTATACCCCTGAAAAATTGAGATTTGCAATTGAATTTTTGAACTGTACTGTAGACTTGGTCTTCCTGCCAAGTGGCAGCCGCTCATGTATTTCTTTATAGCTTTTATTTTTTTCAAATCTACGTGGCTCCAATGTCTAGGAAGATTTAATAGTATTAAAAGATACTGAAAGACCCAAAACCTCAAAATCCAACTTTGCCTGAATGAACAGGCAAAGTTTTCCTTTCCTTATGAAAAGAATCAGAATTTGCTTTTACATACACACAACAGAAAGAGCAGTACTGGAGCCTGCAGGCAGAGCCAGGGGAAATAGACCCAAGGAGTCGATTCATTTTTTGGTCTGTGACATAAATCAGGACAGCAAATTGCACTGTCCTCCATGGAGAATGTCTAGGCTTGAAGTACTCAGGGGTAAAGGAAAAAAACCTCAAAAACTAAGCAAGCCATTTGATACGTAAGCTGAAGTAGAGAGAAAAAGGAAGACCATATACCATAAAAGTGTTTGTAGTTAATGACTAATATCTTATATTGCACTTGGAGGATAAGTGGATGCTTTATCTTACATAATTTGAAAGGTTGAATGTTATTGCAGTGTATGGTTACAAAGTTCAAAAAAATATCTGAAGTTTCAAGTAAGATTCAGTTTAATGGTGGTTTTGTCATTGATTTTGTTGTGAATGCTTAGGAGGGCTTGTGGGAAATGGGAGAAGTGGACTCAGGCAAAGATAGGAAGGTAGAAAGGAGCAGGCGAGGAGGACTGAGGAATTCATATTTTCAGAAGTAGAAAGATAAAAGAATTGGAAACTAAAAGTGTCAGTCCAAGGTGAGGAAAAATGGGGAAAGTTCTTCCTTGATGTTGCTTTGGTTCACAATTGCTAATCTAGTTTTCCAGTTCTGTTCTGCTCTGGTAATCCGTTTCTCCCTATCAGAAACATTTTCCTCACAGCTATTTGACCTGGTGAAACATTGGTAATATGGTAGAATGTATGTTAATTACATATTAGAAGAAAGTTGAATCTGGTGGATGGCTTCCCTGGGTAAATTTTTTAAATGGGCTGTTCCTTTAGTATGTACCCAGCTATTTTGACTACGGAACAAAAATAAACATACATATTGAAAAACTCAATCAAAGCCTTTAAAGTTCTTTTGCTTAGTTTTCAAGTGGAGCAAACAGTACAGATCAGTCTGACCCAGGAGATAAAGCTGTGGTCTCAAAGTGACTATTATTGTTAGAAAATTATTCCACATATGAGATTTAGAAGGATAAGTTCTTTTTCCATGGAATAGGCATAATTGAATGTTTACTTCTTTTCTTGAGTTCTTGAGGAGTAGCTTACTTAACATGCATAGTCTGAAAGCCAAGTCCTTATTTTAGGAGGTAATTTAAACTGAATTGCACACGGGAGCCTGAATGCATCCATTTAAAAGAGTTAGAAAATAATATGACAGTTTTGATTTTTGCTTTTACTGAAGAAAGCAGTTCAGAAGGGAAAATCAGTAAGCTTTTTGGCCTCGGTTGCATCCCAGCCACCTGACCTTGCACTTTCAGAAGCTCTTCTGTATTAGACTGACACCTTAGTATTTTTTTTCCCTGTAAAGCCTGTGACTCCCACCATGTGAGAATTTTGTCGGAGGTAGGAAACAATTTAAAATGGCTTATTTTTAACATGGGTAAACATGGTTTACCTCATTGCTGTGACCTTCATGTAGAATATGCATTTGTAGAGGTAACTAAATATTTATTTTGCAGAAGCTGTTTTTCAAAGCCGTGTTCCTAAGCTGTCTGTTGATCACACAGAGCTCAAATGTGGGAATAGGTCTTTTTTTGAGGAATTTCTGATGTTTTGTGTCAAGTCATATGTTCATGATGTCTATAACTTACTTTCTACACAGTTTAAAGCACTGATTTGGTTTATAAAACATGATGTGTAGTCTGTGTGTCCTTGAGAATCTGTTCACCTCTCTCCCTACCATTTTACTTCCTGAACTTGCTCCATTAACAGCCATGGCTTGGACTGAAAGCAGGAGATCAAATTCAGGTCTTTGCTTCTGGAACTCATCCCAGCTTTCAGATACACACACTTTGGGTATATTCATTTTGGGGCATTTTGTGAAGAACACCTTGTATGCAGGCTGTTGTATGCTCCTGACTTTACCTCAATCCAAGATCAAAATTTAATTTCTTTCACTTCTCAGTAACTGCTGAGTATAACAATTTGAAGACCCAATTTAGGCTCTATTGAAATAAAGATTTTATTGGCAGTTTTACAGAAGTAGTGAAAAACGTTAGGTAAAAGCCAGCATAGATATAAGAGTAAGTGTGACTAAAGTCTATATCAAAAAAGTTTTGTTAACCTGTTCCTACTATGTTACAAAATATGTCTTAAGAATCTTGTACAGTGCAAAATGTCTTGCCTCACACTCCTTGACATGGTAAATGTTTCTGTCTGTGGGTATTTCTGAGGATTCAGTGGGAAATAATCCATGAGTTTTGGCAGGTCATTACATATGCCTCAGTGAGTGGTTATGAAGCTTCCCATCCTGGCTGATCAAATTTAGCTTTCTTTTTTTTGGAGAATGCTTTTAACAGTCTACATTTAAGTGTAAACTAATTAATCTGGGCTCAAAGTTTAAGAGCAGGACAGATAGATACGACTTCTCAAGGAAGATAAGGACTCTTGAGCAACCCTGTGAGACACAGCTGTGATGATGCAACCTTCTGGAGTCAGATTGGACTGTCTCAGCCCCCAGTGTGGGAAGCCAGTCAAACCATTTCATCCTTTCCTTTTCCATCTTTGGCTACCTGACATGCAAAGCTTCCAGCAATTTTCTTCTGGTGGGTTTCTCAAGTTTTTCACGTGGGCAGCAGGAGCCTGGCAGCGTACATACCTTTGAGGGCCAACTGGGGAAGGCTCATGTGTCAGGAAAACTTTATCCATTGGTCTGTGTTATTTCAAGCAGTGATGCTATGATTGCCCCACCAGGTCCCTGGCACTTTGTCCAGGTCTCCTCTCAGAACCTCAACTTGTTGTGTGTGTTTTCTGCCATATGTAAACCTATTCTGCGTTCATTCTTTCTGTCATGTGGACTCACATTCATTTGACCCCTTTGCATACTACTTCCCAAAATTCAGTGTATATAAACATAGATCTGTGCTGTGAAAAGCTTTGGGTTGCTCTCTCACTCAACAGTTAGATGAACGTCTAACTTCTAAGCCACCTGGTCATTTCCAATCAGAAATATGTTTAGAAGTCTTGTTGAGTTCCCCAAGGTAGTTCTTCAGATGCTTTAAGTCAACACTACATTGACTTGTAGCTTTACAAATAGGAAGTTGGAAAAAAGGTCAGAGACAAAATAATTGAAGATAAGGAGTGCAGTGGAGATTTGCCAATGTTGATTTGAGGAGAATTCTGATTATCTGTATTTTCCTTCTTCTTTTCTCTCCTTTTTTTTTTTTTTTTCTTCTTTTTTTTTTTTTTTTTTTTTGGCGGGGGGTGGCAGGGAGCTGTTCCTCTCTGAGTAGAGGGGATTCTTCACTAATACAGCTTTCACTGTGTACACTTGAGAACTTTGTGGTCTGAAGGCTGATAATTGTACGAGGATCGTCCAAAAGACAAGTTTATAGCTCAGTTGACAATGCTCTGAGCCACTGGGCAGATAGCTGCCTAAAGATTTTTTTGGCTGCTACATAGTGCAAAAACCTGTGGTGTTCCCAGTCCTCCTAAAACAAACAAACAAACAAAAAACACCCAACAAAATAAATAAATTCCTGAAATAAAATCAAAACATTCATTGCAGAGTTAAAGTGCTTAGCAAATCTATTAGGTATAAAGTGTGAGGAAACGTGTTACAAAGAAAAACATTCTTATATCAAGATATTAAAAAAGCACAAATCTTAAATGTAAAGCTCTGCTTATCAGAATATACACCCATTCTGCTCATCTTCTGTCATACCCTTTTTTTTTTCTCCTGACCCATCTATCAGTAATCATCACTAATGTGGAAGGAGGATCATCATCTCCTATCATACATACTTAAATGAGCATCAGTGATGTGATCAACATTGACACTCTCTTTAGGTTTCAGGTTTAAGGCCTCTGTTGAGATTAAGTGGTGGCTCTTCAGAACCCTTGTGGATACTGCTCCAGGTGCTCTACTTTACCTCTGTAGGAGGGCGTGGATTGTCTTAGTCAGTCTTCGGAAATGTCCATGCATGTATGAAAGTCTGGCGCTTTTGAAATGAATAGGAGTTTCACTAGTGAGGCAGGAGTTGATGATCTAAGAAAGACAAGCTGTAAGTTTGGGGAAGCAACACCTTTGCAATGAATTATTTTCCCCTCTTCATAGCCATAAAAATGTAATTACTTTTATATACTGGAGTATGGAGAGAAATAATACTTTCAGCTTGGAAAAGAAATAGGCTATGGTCTACACTTAAAGTCAAAGCTCAAAATCTTTCCCAAACACAAGTTTCCGTACATTCCGTGTAGACATTATCCTTTCTCTAAAAATAAATCAGCAGTAGAAAATCATGCAGTTCTTCATGTAAGGTAGCGTGGATTGTAGGTTTCCAAGGTCAGGTTATCCCACAGTCTGTTGGTTGGTCTAAGCATGCTAGTTAGAGCAGCTCTGCCATGAGGGACTTTTTGAGTTCACCCCCAGTCCCCTCTTTCTTAGGACTTCCACAGCTCAGTTGATAAACTGTAGTCTTTCAAAGGTCAGAAAGTGCAAAATCTTGCCTATGAGCATGCAAGAAGGGAAAAAGGCAGAATATCTAGACTTGTCTGGGAAGTACTGTTAGGAAGTTGACCAAATTCCTGTGGCAGTGCAGTACTGCTGAGGTTGCAGATGAGGCGTGATGGGGTTCTGCTGAGCACGTGGTATTCCAGGTAAATAGGCAGGTTCAAATTAACTGAAAGAATCAAAGTGATGACTGTATCTCTTTTCCCAAGCTTGTTATGCCTGCCTCTATTTAAATAGGGCTCTGAACTGGTTTGTCTCAGCATTGCAAGTGTCAGCATACCCCAGGATGCCATCAGCGCCCAAAGTACAGGAGCTGTCTCCTTTCTGATAACAGAGACACAGGGGTCAGAAAGAAGGCTTCTGCTTCCAGCCTCCTGCATGATGGTGGGGAAGATGCCGAGTTCAAAGTTTCCAATGAAATTAGAGCTTGAATTAATACTAGGGGAGACAGGGATGGCCTTGGTCTAGCTGGATAGCTCTGAGATGTACAGTGATAACATATGGCTCAGGAGCACACTGCCAGTGCTGATGGTGAACAACCAAGCCTGTCATACACACGTGCATCCTTTCAGCAGAAGTGTGTTTATTTAGCCATTTGTTTAAGTTTTAAAAAGCTCTGAGCCTTTGCCAGAGCTGCTGGGCTCTCGGCTTGTTTCAAAATCAGTAGGATGATGGCTAAACATGGAACATGTTGAAAAAAATCCCTGTTTAATGACTCAGTGCTCCTGCCCCATAAATGAAGGAAGGTATGAATATTTACTTTCCTGACAGAAATGTTGCATCATTAATATCTGTACAGCTCTTCTGTATTAAATATTCTTGTCTTTTTATATTTAGTGCTGCATAAAAGAGACTTGTGTATGTGGGAGCAGTGACTTCTCCCAGGGGCAGCAGCTCAGGAGTTCCGTGGTCGAAGGAGTGATGCTAATGCAGCAGCGCCTCTCATCCCGTTGCTCTGTTTCTTCTGGATGCCTCAAAAGAGGCGATTTTGGTCTTCTCAGATGTTGGTAATGACGTTAATGCTGCATAGGCTTGGCCTGGTCTGTCAGCCCAAGTGAAATATTATGAACAGGAAATTCATGTTTACGTGTTTTATCGAACACAACTGACTCAGGTGTGAAGTGCTCAGCTCTAAGGACTGTGAAGGGAAGCGGTGTCTGGCGTTATGCAGCATTTCTCAAAGCCTGTCTGAAACACTGGACACAAACTGCCAAGGGTGCGGCTTTGTTTTATTACCACTTATGGTTCCTGGACTCAGTAATATGCCCAGTCTTGCTGCAGTTTTTGATGGAAGTAGGATCTGTGCTGTAGCCTTTAGATCTTGCATTTGGTAGTTATGTGTAGGCTTTTCTATCTTGCCACTTCACCTTTTTTTTTTCCCCCCTTGGTAGGTAGGTGAACATTTTATCAGCAATTTTTTATATTATGAACTTAAGGTCTTGAATTTTTGTCTTGTTTGTTTATTGCAGCTGGTGCGCAGGATAAAATTGGCTGGGCATTCGGCTTGGGTTTGGAGAGGCTGGCCATGATCCTGTACGATATCCCTGACATCCGACTGTTCTGGAGTGAAGATGAACGCTTCTTGAAGCAGTTTATTGTGCCTCACATTTGGCAAAAAATAAAATTCCAGGTAAAATAATATATAGAAGTTATAATAATTTTCTGTCAGTAAGAAGTGTGTGTAGCCCTAGAGAATGTCACATAATTAAAATTCTGTGCCTTTAACAAATTATATTTTAAAGCAACAGCTTTCCAGCTATCATGATTCTCTGATATACTGCAATATGATAACATTTTTTTCAGACATAATGTTGTGAGTTGCTGATGATACCCAGTGAATATATCTGTTCCGAGTAATACTTAAGCATATATTTAACTTTTAAATTTAACCAGAATAGAGACTGATTTAGGCCTGTGTCTGTTTTGGGTATGTTCTTGAATTGTGCCCGTAATTCTGTTTCATTATAAAAATGTGTCCGATGCTAAGTGTTCAAATATTGTAATATCTTCCCAATTTTTCCCATTGTTTTTACTCTGCATTCATTGAAGTTAATATGAGTTGCATTGTCAAACTTTGACAGAATGCTTTGTGAACGTGCCTCGCCATCTTCAATGTATCAGCTCTTTCCTTCGGGTGATAGTGGGGGAAGAGTGCAAGCTCATCTTATATTTCTTTCATAACTCTTTTATTGAGGTGATTTTTGTAGTTGGATTGAGTGGAAATGCTACTTCCATAATATTCTTCGCATGAGCACAGGAAGGTTCAATTCACCTGGTACCGCTGGTCTTTGGGGGAGTAGGGCTGACATAGCTGTGTAGATGCTTCATGAAGTCTGAAGTAGTAAAGCAGCAAAACACTTTTTGCTGCTGCCTTTTACCATTTTCCTTGCTTTGCTTGTGAACAGCTCAATTATGATCTTTTTTAAGAATTGGAAATATTAAAGGAGAAATCAACAGTGATAATGCTAAGATGATATTTGAGCAGTCTCCACATCAAATCAGTAGCAGCATCCATCATTTTTAATTCTTGGCAATTCTGGCGCATCTTTTCTGGTGGAGTCAAAAAGTCGAAATGGCATTTGGGAGATAGGACAGGGTTTTTTGGTTGGGTTTTTTTTCTTGTTGTTTTAGTTTGGTTTTTTTGGTTGGGGTTTGATTTTGTGTGTGTGTGTGATACTGGCATTGAGGTATTCAGATTGCAGTTACCACTTACAGAAAGAAGGCAGGTTTTTGCTACTGTTCCTGAAGATGGGTCTGTCTGTAGTTTTCCCTGATCTCCTACAGAATATGTGTTGTTCTTTTCAATAAGGAATGCTCAAGTGTCCTTTTCAGCCCATATCTTTCTGATTGGCATTGCTCCTGAGGAGCATGGATTGTGTCTTGGTTTATATATTGCAATCTGATCTCTGATGGAACTAAGATGAGATTTCTTGCTTGCTTTAAAACTGTGGATCCAAGACTCAAACTGATATTATATATCAGTAGATTGGGGTTTGGGGAAAAGGCCCAGATTGCCAGAATGATACAGTCTGATGTTGAAAGTGAGCCAAAGAGAGGACTGGGTGCCCGAGTTGCATATCCATTTCACGTTGAGCTGTTGAGAAAGTCAAGTGTAGTAAACCGATCTGAAGATAACAGCAGCATAGGTTATTGTGGATAGTCTCAGAGGTAAAGACAGGATTTCTAGGAAGCTAAAGTAAAAGAAAATATTTTTTCTTTTTATTTTTTCTTTCTCTTTTTTAAATTGGTGCTGGTTGGCAACCTTGTCTGAGCAGGAGTCACTGGGAGCACATGGTTTTGCACTGTTTTACTGGGTAACTGTCTGTGTCATCAATAGGAGACTGGTGACAAGGTCTTGCTAGGTCTTTAAGCATGTCTTCTTGCTGAGAGGCGTTGGTTTCAGCTGGCATTGGTTCAACTTGGAACAGGGAGACGAGTTCTACAGCCCAGGACTAATGTTGTAGAGAGACATGAAGTTGAGGCTTGCTGGCTGAGATAACATTTTGAACTAATAATCATAGAATCATAGAA
>VXBO01014558.1:7479-24779 GCA_013400135.1 Rhinoptilus africanus
TCCTCCAGCTCCTCCGTGCGCTGAATAGCATCCGTCTCATATTTGGTTCTCCACTGGGCCACTTCGCTGTTGGCCTTGGACAGGGCACGCTGCAGCTCCCCCTTGGCCTCCTGCTCCTCCTCATATTGTTCCCGCAGCAAGTCACAGTCGTGGCGAGCAGACTGCAAGGCGTGGGCCAGGGCGTTCTTGGCCTGGGGGAAAAGCAGTAGTGTGAAGCAACTGAATGAGAACGTAAGACCTGAGAATCTTCAAAAAAATTAATGGGTAGACTGTAGGGAGCAAAGCTAATATGGGAAAATGTGCGTTGCAATAACTAAGTATATTTTTTCTCCCTCTAAGTTTTTAAATTCTATTATTTAATACATATCTCAGACATATCCTAGACAGGAGGAATCCAATGAATAAAACAGAATTTGGAAAGCCTTCTCACCTTTATCTCTTCCTCTAAGTGCCTCTTGAGTTCCTCAATCTGTTGGGTGAATGCCTGCTTGCCTCTTGACAGCTGAGAAATTAAAGCATCTTTCTCCTCCACCTGCCGCGAATATTCACCTGGAAAGTTCAGAAGAACCTTTTTATGACTTATTTATTAAGTGTTAACCTTGATATTTAAAGGCACATAAAATACTTTGAGTTAAAAAAGATTTTCTTTCTTTCATGGAATCTTAATCACTGACACCTATCCATATCTATGAATATGCCAATTTTTTTTATCTTAGAGGAGGAAATGAGATACATCATACCTCCTTGTCCCCTATCTGACTAGTCTTACTGTATATTTGCTTACTGTATATTTGCTTACTGTATATTTGCTTACTGTATGTGCCCAGGTATATCACTGTCCTTTCCTCGTTGTCTCCTGGGAAACAGAAGGATGAAGTCTAGGCTATGGAATAGATGAATTATTCTTTGAAACACCTGTCATACATCATAGAGTAGTCTAGGTTGGAAGGGACCGTGAAAGGTCATCTGGTCCAACCTTTCATGGGAGAGGGAGTGTAAATGAGATTATCTAGTACCCTGTCCAGTTGCGTCTTGGATACCTCCAGTGATGGGGACTATATCACACCCCTGGGGAGTTTGTTCCAGTGACTAGTTGTTCCAGTTCTTAATCATGTGATTGATCCTGCTCCAGGATGTCTGTATCTCTCTGGTATTGGGGAGCATAGCACTGGACACAGCACTCCAGGTATGCCCACACCCGTGCTGAGTAGGGGGAAGGATCACCCTCTGTCAACCTGCTGGCAACAGTTCTAATGCAGCACAGGATTCTGTTGGCCACCTTTGTCACAAGAGCACACTTCTGTCTCATGTTCAACTTAGTTTCTACCAATACCCCCTGGTCTTTTTGAGTCTTTTCTTTTAAAGCCCCAGGTTACATACAGTGTTGTCTTCAAAAACACAAGTGTTTTACCAGATTCTGTTTGTAGCCGAGCTCTCTGAGCACTAATGTCATTAATTGTGCGCTGCTGTTCCTCCTCCTTTGTCTTAATCTCACTGAGCTGATCTTCTAAGGAGCGGCACATCTTCTCCAGATTTGCCTATTTGCATGAAGAACAGTATGAATGGTGATTGGTGGTTCAACACATAATTACTGAAAATCTGAAGTCTTAAGAAGGGCGAAAAAAGAAACTAATGATTTAGAAGTAATGTCTCAGTTAACTGATATCTCTTCCTGTGAAATTTGCATCCCTGATTCAAACATTTGTATAATTTATTAATGTTCACTCAATTTTTTCAATAGATAGAAGGGATGATGGGACACTGTTACATGAGGAATTATTTTAAAATTCTGTTTGTCTCCAGGTGATTTTGTTATTGGAGTATTTAAGGAAGGTAAAGAAAAAAAGGAATAAAAAGGGAAGGGTAGGGTAGGAGTAATTTCTATTTTAGAAGAAACTGAAAAACTGGTAAAGTAAGATTTTTTCATTTACTATTTCACTAATATTCTGAACCAAGCAAAAAGATCCTATAGTTCCTTAGGTTAAATGCTTCAGGTGAAGTATTTTAGCTCTCCCCCAGAAGACATACTATATTATTACACTGATACTGAAATATAAGAACTCAAATTCAAGCTGTAAAGTGCAACTACTTATCTTAAAGTATGACTAACTTAAATTTCTATGTTAAAATATAAATACTTGATTATGTTTGAATTACCGCAAAGAAATATTTCAGTACCTTGGCTTTGGAGACAGACTCCATGTTACTGGCCAGGTCGTCAATCTCCATCTTCAGCTCACTCTTCTCCTTCTCCAGCTTCTGCTTCACTCGCTGCAGGTTGTCGATCTGCTCCCCAAGCTCAGCTGTGCTGTCCGCGTGCTTCTTCCGCAGGGCGGCAGCCGTGGCTTCGTGCTGCAGCGTGGCCTCTTCGAGGTCACGACGCATCTTCTGAAACTCTGCCTCACGCTTCTTGTTCATATCGATCTGAGCTGCGGTAGCCCCTCCTGCTTCTTCCAGGCGCTCGCTGATCTCCTCTAGCTCCCTCGAGAGGTCAGCCCGATGCTTCTCTGCTTTTGCCCGAGAGGTTCGCTCTGCCTCAATTTCCTCCTCCAGTTCCTCAATGCGCGCCTGGGGAACATGAGGCACCCGTCACACCCATGCCCTCCTCCTTCCTCACCTGAGACCGGGTGAGAGAGGGGAAGGAACAGAGACTTGCCTGCAGCTCCTTGATCTTCTTCTGCAATTGCATGCCCAGGGCTTGCTCATCCTCGATTTTGCTCTGGATCTGGCTGATTTCAAAGTCTTTCCTTTGGGCAAAGCAATCCACGTTAGAGCTCAAAGAAAGACAACAAGTCCAGCAGCCCAGCACTCGGCTGCCCCACAGCCACACTTACTTCTTCAGTTTCTCATCCAGCTGCTGCTTATCATTTTCCAAATCCATTATGCTGTCATGGGCCAGCTTCAGGTCTCCTTCAAGTTTCCTCTTAGCTCTCTCAAGGTCCATGCGCAGTTTCTTCTCTTGCTCCAGGGACCCTTCCAGCTAAACAGAACAAGACCATCAGTGCTCTGCTGGTTATGCTTTCCTCTGCAAAGGTTTCTTTTTCATGCAGTTACACATGTGCTTACATCGTCCACTTGCTGCTCCAGCTTGGTCTTGGCTTTGGTCAGCGTATTGACTTTGTCCTCTTCTGCCTGCAGGTCATCCAGTGTCTGCTGATGGGCCTCTTGGAGGGCTTTCTTCTCTTTTGTCAGCTTGGCAATGGTCTCGTCCAGGGCTGCCATCTCCTCTGTGAGGTTTTTCACCTTTGAGAAGAAGGGAGCAAGTGTAAATAAAGGAAGTAGATACAGAAGTCTTGTAACAGCACAGTCCCTTTTCCAGAGCACGAGTGACAGGTTCTGCATCATACCTTGTTTTCAGTGGCATGTTTTTCCTTCTCCACCTTGGCCAATGTTAACTCAAGATCGTCAATATCTTTCTTCAGCTCTGAACATTCATCCTCCAGTTTCCTCTTCTTGGCTGTCAGCTCAGCATTCATCTCTTCTTCATCTTCTGCTCTCTCTGTTAGCTCCTTAATTTTGGCTTCCAGCTGGATTTTGGTTTTGATGAGCTGGTCACATCTTTCCTCAGCATCAGCCAAACCATCAGCTTCCTACACATGTTCCATGATAATAACATATCAAAACTGTATAGTATACAAAGTTGTATAAAGATACGGTAATTGCTGCTGTAAGTTGCTAAGTATTATTTAAAATAACATACTGTAAACTGTAGCATTTACTGACTGGAAATTCATTATGTTTCTCTTGATTTGAAAGTGTAAGGAAGCAGCTACGATAATTAACTGCAAATTTATTAATATTTGTAGATTTTATCTTAGCTTTTCTATGTGTTTTTCTTTCCAATTTTATAAAATATGTAGATATTTTAAAAATAAATACTGGGTAATGCATCTGTTACTGAGATATTTGCGATCATTTTACACAGGACATTACAATTACATCCAAAAACATTATCAATACTCACTGCCTGCACTTGGAGCTGCAGGTCATTTTTCTCCTGCAGCAAAGAAACCATTTTCTCCTCCAGCTCCTTCCTCTTGGCCTCAGACTTTGCAAGCTCTTCCTTGGTTTTCTCAAACTCTTCCTTCATGTTGGCCATCTCCTTCTCAGATTCTGCACTCTTCAGCAAGGGCTTGATCTTGAAGAACAGCTTCATCCAGGGCCAGTGCTTGACGTTCATGAATGCACGAACATTGTACTGGATGCAGAAGATGGACTCCCTGAAAGGTAATATAAATATATTATGTTATTTATTTTTAAATTTATAATATATGTTTAATTGTATGTACTGATATGTATAACATGACGTTCTACATATAATACTTTATAGTTGTATTTCTATATGCGTTTGTGTATATAAAGTATTAATTATAAATTTAATAATATTTTTTATTAATAATCCTCAGTATATTTTTTATATATATATATCTCTCTGAAGAAAATTCCCTAGTTTGATGTAGATTTTCAACCTGTATGAGTTTTGAAGTCTAGATATTTGGCTCACTTTCATGGCCAAAGAAAAATAGCACCTCAAGCTGACTTGGTCCCTTTCATGAAAGTTATCCAAGGGAATAGGATACACGGGTGATATAAGTTAAAAACAGTAATTTTTTTTTCCTAAATAAGGATTTTATACTGCTTCATCTACTGCCAGAGTATACTCCCAAATACAACCATATTGGCAAACTGAATTAAAGTGAAATATATCAGATTTGGTGAGAAGCAACTTATTTTCAGTATTGTTCATGTCATTGTTACCTGATGAGGATTGGCCCATCAGGCAAAACAAGTTTAAGTATGTACCTCCTCTCCATCATTTTCTTGAACTCCACTCTCATCAGGAAGCCCCTGCACATGGCTTGTGTGCGAGTGATGAGCTGTGCCAGCTTGTCATCCCTCATCTCCTCCAGGAGTCCCAGCAGCCCAGCTTTGAAGAACACCTTGAGAAAAGGAATGTTGCAGCACATAAAAAAAATCACCAGATATTGCAAGAACAGTACATCAGTGAAGCAACATTTGTACCTTGGTGTGACCGAATTTGTATTGGGTGTGGTCCACATCAATGGATCCAAGGAGCTTCTCAGAAGCCTTCTTGCTATCGATGAACTGTCCCTCTGGGATAGCACTGGCATTAAGCACCTTATACCTATGGGAGGAAGTAGAATAGGCAGAAGGTCACAATCCTGAAACGGCAATCAAACCTGTGCCAACTGACACCATTGTTAAAATTCTCTAAACACGGATCAAGAGTGGAGAGAGGTGAGTAAATCTGAACTCTGTTCCATTGTTTAGACATCACATTTTCATGGGTAAACATGTTTTTAGGAAAACTCTTGCACTTTTCTTAGTCCAGAAATTCTTTACACAGAATAGGTACTGATTTCCATGGGTAACCACTGACTTATTTTATGTGCCCTGTTATGCCTTATCTCCAAATGAGAACTTTATTTGTAAGAACTAAGAATGTGAAGAGGAGAAGCAATTCTTCATCAGAAATAGTGGCAGCACATATTACCTGAGGTTTTTCCAAGAAGTTAGTCTAGAATATCTTGCACTTTCTGTATTCGCCTTTCTGTGCAGATGGCTCAAGTATCTTATTTTGCTCCCCAGAAGTTAACTAAGTCTAAGCTAGTCAGCATTTCTGGATAGTTACAAATCCCATACCAGAATATGAATCAAGGACAGGAGTAAATAATTACCCTTTGAAAATTCCTGTTCTTCTAGTTAGCTGTAGAAAGCAACTGGATGACTGACTTGGACAATTGACTTTTTTATGCCTAAATATAGGTACAATGAACCACTCCCATAACTCCCACAGTAGTTAATGCAATTAGGAAATGCAAATCATTCAACATTGGTGGATACGGTGGAGGCTGGATGACATGGAAACTGACCTCTGTTTAAAGTCTGCATAGAGTATTCTGCTGGGGAATCCTTTCCTGCAAATTCTAATCCCTTCCAGCACGCCGTTACACCGTAACTGATGCAGCACCAACTCATGTTCCATGGCACCTAATAAGTGATATAATGAATAGGTACTTTATTGCACTGCACAGAGTAGAACAGATTTATCACATCTTTGAACTTTAACAACTTACCGGGTGTTTTTGTTTCATTAGGAATAAGGCAACGCACAAAATGGGGATGTGTGCTTCGCAGATTGCTCATCAGTTTGTTTAAATTTTCCTTAAGAGAAAGAGCAAAGACTTGGGTTTTAAAACGTCACTTGTACAATCTCAATAACTTTTTTGTTTTGTTTTGTTTTTACAGAACTTTCAGGCAGTTCTGAAAGGATACTTCCATGTATTCAATGAGAATCCTTCTTTTTTTGGAAGCATGTTCATTTATCCTTTCTGAACATAAGGGTTGTATATATTAGATCAATCTAAAACTTTTCTGAAATTAATTTTCTTTTTTTTCATAATGTGGTAATATTTATAATGATTATTTTACACTACCCGGAAGAGAGCCGAGACAGTCTGGAAAGAAGAACCCTTCTTCTTAGCGCCCTTCTTGCCACCGCCACCACTCTCTAAATAATAATTTTTTTTAAAAAAGAAATTAACAACAAAAGCACAAAGTTAGAGTCTGAAGAACTGTGTGCGTTCATCTTAAAAAAGTAGAAAATGTAATAATATGATCAAAATTTGTAAATGCATACAGTGTTTAAAGTTACAATGGGAGACTTGTTTTTTTCAGATGATAGCTAAATAAAATCCAATGAGTTCAAGCTGAAGTTAAGAAAATGCAAACAGGAAATAAAGTGTAACATTTTGCATAGTAAGATATTTAAGTAATTAAATAAATCACTAGAGAATACAGCAAAAGCTGTCTTCATGTAACTTTATGTCTAATGGTAAGTATAAATTTAGCAGCATGTTGATACACTTGATTGTATTCCATGAAGTGTTTGGGAATGCCCCATACTGGAGAAATCTGGTTTGTCAGCTAGCCTGTGTTAATGTTGAAGTACAGCTGTCTGGTCTTAAAACCTACAGATGTATTAAGGTCTCTAGGGAAATGTAACATCCTTAACTAGTCTGAATGATTGAGTTACAAAAAGTATATGAGGCTTTGGGTTTTCAATTTTTGAAATGTAAATATTATTGCAAGATTGTTTTTCTGTAAATTACAGTAGAAATGATTTCAAAGAAATCACCTGCTTCTGCCCCACCAACAGAGGCAAAGAGTAAGGCCAGTGTCTTCAAGGATGATTTCTGGTACAGCCCCACAACAGTTTCATTGAGAGGGTCTTTGTTCTTCTCAAGCCAGCCAGAGATGTTGTAGTCCACGGTGCCAGCATAGTGCACCAGGGAGAAGTGGGCCTCAGCCTTGCCTTTGCCAGGTTTAGGCTTCTGGAAGTTGTTGGACTTGCCCAGATGCTGGTCGTAGAGCTTGTTCTTGAAAGAGGTGTCAGTTGCCTTGGGGAACATGCACTCCTCTTCCAGGATGGAGAAGATGCCCATGGGCTGGAAGAAATAGCATATGAAGAAAGAAAGTGTGGAAGCATGAAGTAGAGATAATGCATATGAGAGAGGAATGGAAGAGAAAAATTATACAAAACTCCCTCCTCGGAATGTGTAATCTTATATTTTTCCAGAAAGGGCATTTTGTTAGTGGATATGCCATCAGTTATATGAAAACAAGCTCACCCCTAAGTTTCAGAGTTGGGATGTAATAAAGACCTAGCACATAGAAATTCACTATGTGTGAATTAGTTGAAGATAAAAAGCAAAATTAATGAAATTAGTAGCATTCAGATGTAAGGAAGAGTTCAAATTTCCTAAATGCTTTCTCTTAGCTAGAAGATAGAAAACTTTATTTAAACATATTATATTAAAAGTTGCTCAGTGTTGCTTACTCAACATGCATTAGAAAATATATACAGTTGAGTATGAACTGCAGAACAGTGACTAGGACTAAAATTTTTGCCCCATATGATTCATATGTACCACATGGCAGAATCCCACAAGCATCGAAGTAACAGACAAATAAAAATGTCGATTAAATGCTTGGAGACCAGAAAAAAACCACGTTATTTGCTGCATTAAGTGTGAGTGACACACACTAGAGTGCTCTAATTTGAGCATAGGAGATTCCTTTTTACATTTTTCATCTGCAAAACTATTAAGTGTGTAGGGCCCAAGAACCTTCTCAATGAGCTCAATGCAGGCAGCCAAGTCCATCCCAAAGTCAATGAACTCCCAGTCAATTCCTTCCTTCTTGTACTCCTCCTGCTCCAGCACGAACATGTGGTGGTTGAAGAACTGTTGCAGTTTCTCATTGGTGAAGTTGATGCACAGCTGCTCCAGGCTGTTGAACTGCAAAATGCAAAGAGATTTACTTACTTGTGAAGTTCAGTTCCAGGAACACTTTCCATCTTCCAAAAGGTTTTATTTTCAACCCATTAAGTTCCACATGGTTGGGATCCTGAATTTCTAGTCACAGGACTGGACTGGCCCTGGCACTGTCTCAGCATATTTCTGAGCTCTCAAAAGAATTGCAGAGCTTAGTCCAAGTTCAGCTTTTCATCTGCTTGAATTTATCTTCACTGCTAGTCTATTTCCAAACATTCACAGGGACTCTGGCTTCAGCATTAAAAAAATCTTTCAAGATGGTATAGTTTAACTATAAAATCTGTTTCTGCTGTTACCTATCAGTCGTTCAAAATTTTCATATCAGTTTCCAGTGCAATTTTCACTTCTGCACACAACAGCAGACATCTATAAAAACCTTCAGCCCTGGTGGGGTAATACACACTATGAGAACCAGAAGAGTGCCATTCCTACAGGAATGTCAGGATTATGCAATTAATAAAAACAATCCATAATTTAAGAAAAAACCCAACCAAACAAACATATCAAAACTCCAAAACTTCTACACTTTGTTAATGCTCCTTCCAGGAAACTTGTATGAAAATCCTCCTCTTACATCAAAGATCTCAAAGCCGGCAATGTCCAGGACACCAATGAAGTACTGTCTGGGCTGCTTCGTATCCAGCTGTTGGTTGATGCGAACAACCATCCACAGGAACATCTTCTCAAAGACAGATTTTGCCAGGGCACCCACTGAATTGTATACCTAAAGAAAAGTAAAACTTACCATCCAGGGCAAAAGCTGGAGGTTCACAGTTTTTAATTCATGTAATTTGTTTTCTATCATTGCTTGCTTCTTACCTGCTGCACGGTTTGACCCTTGGTCACATATTCATTCCCCACCTTTACTCGTGGGTAGCAGAGGGCCTTGAGCAGGTCTGCTGAGTTCAGACCCATCAGGTAGGCAGCCTTGTCAGCAACTAAGGAAACAAGCATGCAGCAAGATTGAATATTAGCTCTCCAGGAGTCATATCTTGTAGTAATTCAAAATCATTTCTGCAGAAGCCACAGATGCTTTAAGTCACATATTTTAAAATACTGTAATTTTTCTTGATTTTCTGATTTTTCCCAGTTTAATTTAGTTCATTTGTAAATGTAAAGATTCTTCCAAATACCTTTACAATGAACATGCAAATTTTGAAACAATTGACTAGATAGACAAAAGGGCAAAGGTCCATGAAAATGGCAGGTCAAACGAGTCGCAATTTATGAATAAACTGGAAAAAGAAATGGGTTGGTAGTGAAATACAGCATACTGAAAATTTTAGTCAATGAAGCTCTACTGTCATTAGAGAGAGTGAGATAAATTAATGAAGTATTGTGCCAAAAGTATGAATAGGCTACCTCATACAACTTTCATAGTGGGAACACATTCTCCCTAAGGATGATTTTCACACACATAGATGTTCTCCAGTTTTCATTTTCTCTGAATCTAGGCTACATATACATAAGGCTACATATACATATTACAAGACTTAAAGCACTGGATATACTCTATCATCATTTCCATTTTGCTGCCTGTGTCTTCTCAAAACAAAGATAACATCGAGCACCAATATTATTTACAGAATCCTTTAGTGTGAGAAGGCCAAACTTCATTATAGACAATATATCTACACAGATGCGAATTTTGAGTTGCTTCTCTTGTATGTTATTTACAACTAAATATTTAATGTACATTTATCACTAGAAAGAGTAAGGTATGAAACGAATAAAATTGGAACTCATGTTTTATTTCACTTTTGTAGAGTTAGATTGTAATAATTAGTCATTTAATTCTATTATACTTTAATATAACTCTCCTTTGGTTATGTTCATTAAATGATTACAGCTATTATTTGTAGGTCATTCTCCTGTTACTGTTACAGTAAATTGAATCCAAGGAGATGGAGAAGATGAACAGCCACAGTGCTCTCCCAGCTTTCTGAGCAAATAAAACTAGCAAAATAAAAGATGACTTTACCACACAGAAATTTGTTCACAGTTTGGAGTAATCCTCAGAAGAGGAATACAGTGTCTGTGAAACAGAACTGGTTTCAGTGGAATCAGCGTTACATACCCTGCTCCAAAAGTTTCCAAGGTTTGGTCAGCAAAAACAGTATTACTGTGAGTTTAGAAAGTTACAGCTATCATTTGTGGCCTATTCTACTATTACTCTTCATCATCATCAGATTCATTGCTGTTGTATTCCTTGCATTCATTTTCATTTATGTCTTAACTTTCCTAAAAACCCCACAAATCACACAAACAAGAACTCCCTTAATAGCACGTTTATGATATACGCAAATAACTCTGGTTTCATGGAAATACTTCCATGAACTTTTAAAGGAACGCACCTTTGAACAATTCTAGGCAAAGCAAATGCAATAGACATATCTTAGATGTCTATTTTCCAAACAAAGTCCTGGTGACATGCTGAGACTTTACAGGAAATGTAGACCACATGAGGCACAGCTGCAATATTAACTGATGCTCCTCTTGACCCCCCCAAGTGTAAAATGAAGTAACGCAATGCTCTCAGCTCAGGCATTGTGAGCTGTCTCCAGAATACGAGCTTTGAAGCAGAGCAGCTTCAGGATTCTGGCTTCTTGCCGCCCGGAAGAAATACTATTAGGAGGTGACTACAGCTGATGGTAAATGATAGTAGCTACCACGGTACCTAACTGAAGTCAGTGAGCAGAGTGGCTGCTGGTTCTGTGCCAGGTCTGGGAAGCTGCCATTCAGCATAGCAGCAAAGTGTGCTTTTCTGGAAGCGAGCTTTAGGATTGACTGCCCTTATCCTTTGCATAGTTCCAAATAATCTGCATCTTCCACCGAGCTGTGTTCTTCCAGCAAAGTCCTCCAGTTAGGACACACGTCTATTCTACAACACTAGCATCTGGGGAAATGCATAGGTCGAGTCAATGGTTCTGACCCCGAACTGCTGCCCGTATTAGTGAGTGTTCTGGTATATACTGTGCTCTGGTATATATCATGCCGGTACCTTCTGTGCCATCGGGCTCTGCCTGCTCCTCACGCTGCTTCTGCTTGAACTTCAGGTTGCCATAGTGCATGACAGCCCCCGTCAGCTTGTAAATGGCTGTTTTCTCGTCAGGAGTGAAGCCCAGGATGTCAATGGCACTCTAACAAAAGCATCATTAGAGTAAATATCATGACTGTTAAAGGTGAGAGTCTGCCTAAGAATACTTCTGTGCATTACTTACGTCCGTGGCCATCAGCTCTTCCTGGTCGTTAATGCTGGGAACCGTGATCTCACCTTGACTCACGTACTGGTAGTCATACGGGTTGGTGGTGATCAGTAACATCTCTGAAGAGAAGGACAAAACATGTACAGATCAATGTGAATGGCACGTCGCTCCGTGACCTTTGTCTGGAGAAGTTAGTGCTCTTTCCTACCAATCAGCTCTGGCTTCTTGTTGGACATGATCTGATAAAATATGTGGTAGCTTCTTTCTGCCTTGAGCTGGAAAGTGACTCTGGACTTCTCCAGCAGATCTGTCAAGAACAGTAGGACAGAGTTAGCACAGGAGTTGAGGCAAGCTGGAAGGAAAGGGATCAGGCCAGGAAAGTCACTTACATGTTTCAATGTCAGCAGAAGCCAGTTTTCCTGTGGCACCAAAATGGATTCTGATGAATTTACCCTGAAAAAAGCAGAAAAGCCAGCATAGATTTAGTTTACCAATCCTGACGGCAAGAATATTTGGGTTGGTGTGTTGACAAGAAAAAAGTAATTTTGCCCCAGGCAACAACTTACAAAGCGTGAGGAGTTGTCATTCCTCACTGTCTTGGCATTACCAAAAGCCTCCAGCAGGGGGTTGGCACTGATGATTTGATCCTCAAGTGTCCCCTAAACCAGGAAACTTATTGTCACAATATTGCTCATAAAGAAATCTGTGTGTTGTAGGTTCCTCCCCCTGGGACCTCACCTGCATTTTGCCTGTCGGCTGCTGCTCCTCCTTCTTCTTATCCCCACTCGCTGCAATTGTTGCAAAGTACTGGATGACACGCTTTGTGTTCACAGTCTTCCCTGCACCGGATTCTCCGCTGTCAAACCAAAGAGAGAAGCAGAGAGCGTGCGGTCAGGCAGGAGGTCCCCTGGCACCGGGCAGCCCCGCAGGGACCCAAGCAGGGAGGTACATACGTGATCAGGATCGACTGGTTCTCGCGATCTGTGCAAGAGGCAGAATGAAAGATAGCATTAGCAATTGTCCTGAGTAACACTAAGCTGAATGAAAAGTATATCTATAAAAGGAATTTGGGACTTGTCCCAAGTCCAAGAGTAGTAGTCCAAATAGTCCAACGCTACCCAATTCCCTTTCAGGTCCTGATAGTAGAAAGTAGAAGCTGAAAAGATGCATAGAGCTGTCAGAGGCGTATGGTCCTGACAGAAGCTGTGTACCCACTTGTGCTTCACACAGTTCTCGCCAAGAAATCTAACCAAACTGCCTCTCTGCATTCAAAATAGAGGATCAGATGCAATAATAATTCTTTCTGTCCCCACAGTGGAAAAAGGCACAAAGTCAAGTAGTATTTCTCCAGTGGGAGTGTGTCAAATTTCATAAAATAAAGTGCAAATGAGACACAGTACTGAGTCCATGCATGCTTCTGGGTCAGTTTCACTTGAAATTAATTCCTTCATCAAGTTCTCAGTCATACAGCTCCATGGTGTTTTTAGCTGGCACATGCTCCGGTGAGATCAGTGGGGTTTTTTGCCTCTATTGCTGTGAGGGAGGGCAAGCACTCACCAGTCAGCATGAACTGATAGGCATTGTCAGAGATGGAGAAGATGTGTGGAGGGGCCTCCTGGCGCTTCTTGCCTCGGTAGGCCAACACCACCTCCGGGTTGTACACCGGCAGCCACTTGTAGGGGTTGACAGTGACGCAGAAGAGACCCGAGTAGGTCTGTAAGAAAGGAGAATGCTGATTTCGGATATCTGAGAAGAGTTACACATAAGGCAGAGGTGAATGATGTTCTGAGGAGACCAGGGTAGTGAAAAAAAAATAAAGTGGAGGAATGACCTATCAGAGAATGGGTGAGATATGGCATACTACAAGAAAGGTAAAAGCAGGAAGAAAGAAGGGGAGAAGATGTTGACAGCGAGAGACACATGCAAGAAAGAAAGAAGAAATATCAAAATGAGGAAGTAAGAATGCAAGAAGTCAGGAAATTTTTCAGAGGTTGAGAGGTGTCTGCAGCTCCTCAAAACCAGGAATCATCTCCTTCTGCTGGTACTTACATAGATCATCCAGGCTGCATAACGCTCTTTGAGGTTGTACAGCACAGCGGGTTCATGGAGGTGGGTCATCATGGCCATGTCCTCGATTTTATCATACTTTGGAGGATTCATGGAAAAGATTTGATCATCCTTCACGGTAAGAGTCTGCCGAAGAAAAGAGAGACAAATATTTGCTATCTTAAAGTCCACAGCAGGATTAAATCCTATTCTCAAGCCTTGAATTTTTTTTTCCCACTCACTTCTCCCCCTTCAGTCTTGACGGTGACCTTCCCTGCTTCTTTGCTCTGGATTGTGCTTTTCACATAGGATTCCTTTGCATGCACCACAAAGACGGAAGACTTGGCATCAAAAGGCTTGTTCTGGGCTTCAATTCGTTCCTTTTCTGACTTTCGGAGGTAGGGAGCTGCCTCCCCAAAGATGGCCATCTCAGAGTCTGATGACATGGCTGCACTTTACTAGGGGTAATGCAGCAAGTATCTATGAGGGTAGAAAATACATTACAATGGCATATGATAGAAGAAACCCTCCACAGCATAGTGGATCCGACTGTGCTCTGGCGTATGTAACAACTGGTTGAATTGACTCTTTCATTTTTCTGCTAATTCAGAGCTCTGTTCTATAATTATCTTTCCTTTTTTCTGTTTTATGTAGTCAGATCTCTAGGCCTACTGGACAACTGCAGTTACACAGGAATGCTTTTTGTGTTGTGCTCTTGTTTTCCCTGGTTGTCCCCCTGCCCCCACCCCCCTGCCCAGTTTGTTGAATTAACAGGGTAAACAGATCCTTTCCAAGGTTCCAAAGGCTGCACTCACTACATAGTCCTATTTTTGGACTTGTGAAAGCCCTCTTACATCTCTTTTGTTTAGTACCTTTCAGACTATGAGATTCACTATGAGATCTGTTTAGAATAAAATACTGGAAGAGTTACTCTGGATATGCAGAGTACTTCTCTGTATTAATATGCAGTACTAATATGCAGAGAATACTAATATGCAGTACTCTAATAATGCATATTAGAGTACTAATATGCATTAGTACTTCTCATTAAAGACATTCCCTTTGGATAAAATAACCCATGCTATCAAATATTTCTATTATTCCACAGAGCCATCTGCTAATAAACAAAGCCAATGTTCTCCACTTTGATATTTTTCATAACAGAAACTGAGTAATCTTGCATTTATTCGCTACTGTTTTAAAAAAAAATTATCAGTAACCCTGTTGATTACTGTGAAACAATTGTCTTAACTGAAAAGTATCGTGCAATTTTGAAGCTGGCATTTACATATATTCTTCCAAAATCAATGCTGTTCCTTTTTATTTTTTTAGCCTAATTTTATCTAGGTTTATCACCTACAGTTTGGATTTTGAGTAGCTATTCTGAGTAAATTAAGGAGCTCATTTGTCTATCAGTTGCTTTCACCCGTGGCAGACCTCTAGGTGAAAATCAAATAATTGGTTAACTTCTCCTTGAAAAACAGTTTCACTTCGATTACAGGAAAGATATTCTAAACTTAGAATAATTTTTTAACTCTTTTCTGAAGTCTTTACCATTTAGCAACCTTATTATTGCAGTATGGCCAGTGTAACAGAAATAATATTTTAATAATTATCACAGTATTTTTGTACATTACAAAACTTGTTCCATTCAGCGTTCCACTGCGTAGATGTGAAAAAAATTTCTTTGCCTTCTTAGCCAGCAAAGACATACTTTATGACAGAACTTAGTGTTATAAACTCAAATGCGTGAGTACAATCTCCTGACTGATGGGTTTGTCTCTAANATATTATATAATTATTTAAAACATGCTATTTCTGTTCTTCACAGATGATAGCTTGTTGACGTTTTATAATTTTGAGGGATATATTTGAGTGACAATATTTGACAAAATTAATATGAATTATTGTAAAAATTAAATATGAAGAGTTAATTTTCCTGGGTGCAAATATTTAAAACTTTGAATTTAGTTGCTGTTCCATGTCTCTTTTTCTTTTTATCCAAGTAGATACCATTCTTTTTTCTTTTCCCTGCCATTATTAACATTTGTTTATATAATTATATCACAACTGTGCAATATTTTCATAGGCACAAGCAAGCCTAAAAGGAAGCTAAAACTAAAAGGTTTTCTTTTAGAACATCATTGTTTTGATACACAACATTCTAACCCCACTCCCCAAGCTTTCCTGTGAAAAAAGAAAATATTAACATTATTTAAATATGTATGTCCTTTCCTGTTTTTTCCCAGCTAGTGCCACTGACCCTTAATGGTTGAGGCAAATAATAAAAAAAATTGTTTGCTTCAAGAATATATTTAATATATATAAGTATTCAAAGTAATCGGAAACTACTTCCTGATGGTTTTTTTTTTTCCTTAGGGTACTTTCTCCTGACCCTAGGACCTCATGTCTGTTAATGTAGGAAACTGCTCCCTATAGAAGAATCCTGGGGAGAATGTAGGCAATGCAGCAGAATGCGGTACTTTTAAGATCACTGACTTTAAGAATCTTGTGGCAAAGATATCAGCAGTCCAGTCCAATTCTCATACTGTATTTATAAAACGGACAGAAATATAAGGAATACAAGGATTACCAACACACTTGCATAGAAGTTCTACCTTAAAGCATCTTTATCTGTCCCTAAAAAGTGAATAAATCAAGATTTTACCTTTTGTGAGACAAGATGAATGGTGCTCAGACCGGAAGCTGGTCAGTACTGTAAAAGAGAATTAGCAACTTTCTTCTTACTGCTGCCCAGAATTCCAGAGAAAATGTATAGACAGAAAACATATGGAAGCCTTGAAAGGAGACTGAAAATTCCAGCTGACGCTGGCAGTCCCCCACTGAATGAATGTGAGTGTCTGTAGGAATGCACTGGTGCTTATGGAATGCAGGGCCAGTTTCCCTTCATCCCCCACCTCCCCAGTCCTAAGTCTCTGACAGTCTTACCTTAGAGATTTCTGAGGAAGGACAAGACACACTGATCCCAGGGTACTTTTATAGGGTCTGATCTGCATACGTAGGCACCACCTCCTCTTTATTAGGTCAAAACATTTTTGGCAATCTTAACTCCTAGCAGAATTGCCATTCATATTAGAAGTGAACAGATATAATTAGACATAACAGGTCTGTGAATCTATCTCCTATAAATAATTTGACAAGAGAGCCTGAGAAGGGGAGAAAGCAGGAGGGTGTGCTAAAGGAGATGAAAGGGGCTACTCTGGTACTGTAATCCATCGGATGCTGACTCAAGCAGAGAAAGTGGAGAGTAAGAGCCAGTGTATTGTAATAGGAAACATGTAAGGAGAGGTGAAGGCACAGGCTCCTGCATGCTGCAAATGCTCTGAGGGGTCCTACTGACATGCAGGGTCATAGAGGAAGAAAATTCTGATGCAGGAGGAAACATCTGAGTAGAAACAGAGGTTGAAGGAATGAGAATCAAGGGGTGATATGAATGACCAAGTAATAAAGTGGACCAAAGCAAGAGAAGGGGGGAAGGATGAGTCTAAGCTAATGATAAGGAAGGANCGTGATTTTTCACTTCATTATGGTGTTATTAATAAAATGAGAGCATTTCACAAAATAATTACATGAGGTTGTAAAATGGACCCAGTCTTTCACCAGCAGTTTTATTATTGCCTATAGCACCTCATATTTTCTTACAAGATTCCTAACAGGAATAATACTACTA
>VXBO01014564.1:0-41797 GCA_013400135.1 Rhinoptilus africanus
TCGTGCCCGGCTGCGCCTCCCGGGTGGGCCTGGCTTTGGGACTGCGCCGGCGGATGCTCCGGGCAAGTTGCGTGCCCGCCGGGCGGGTGTGCCAGGGCAGCGCCGGGCTGTGCCCGGGTGCAGCTTGTGAGGGTGACTCTGTGGGTCCGGGGGTGGGTTTGGTGTGCTGCTGTAGGAGGTTTTGGGGTACTGAGCTCTGTTTAGACGCTGTGTTCCTGCCCTCCCTCTGTACCGAAGTGGCCGTAAGTAATGCTTGTCTCCACCTGCCTGATGGGCAGCTGAGGCCCAGCGAGGTGCGGGGGCTTCCCTAGGCTGCTGGAGGACGTCAGTGGCAGAAGCAGAGCGCCAGCCCCAGCCCCTCGGTTCCTTTCCTGGTGCCTGCGCGCTGGCCTGCACTGCTGTCCTCTGGTGCGAGATAAAATGTCATCCCACCGCTGTGTCATGCCATGGCTTGTGCTCGGTCCCAACGTCATCCTGGCTACAGAATCCTCCTGAGGGTGTTAGAAATGCTTCATGCTGGCAGGGGAGAAGAGGAGGAATCTCTCCCTGTTTCTCCCTCCAGCTTCTGAGAGGTGGATGACTGTGAAAGGGCTGTTGGGTCAGGATGATCTAACGCTCTGAGCTGTTCTCCCCCCAGTTTACAACTTGTCCACAGAACAAGGCCCTGCCTTCTCCCTCTCTTGCTTCCCCATCCTTTCTAGCAGCAGCAGTGCTGCGCAGTGGCTTTGCAATTCAGAAACCTCCTGAACAGAACGGGTGTTATCCAGGAGAAAGAGAGAGAGACCTTTGTCTGGCTGGCGGATATTATTTCTGCATGAACATCTTTTTCCCTTTAACTGTTTAGCCACCATCTCCAGCACTGATCTGCACTCCTGCCTTCTCCCCTTTCAGAGAGGTCGGGGGAGAGTGGGCAGAGAGTAAGGAGGAGAGGGGAAAGCTGGGTGGGCAGAAGAGGTACAAGAAAGCACCTTGCCCCATGTTGGGGTTTTATGATGCAGTCTGACAGGTCAGGCTGCCTGTCTGAGCAGCAAAGAGAGGGCAAAATGTGCCATTTGGAATAAAAGGTGTCGTTGAAGTGGTTTGTGGTATTTGTTCAGAGGAGGGGGGAAAGCGCAGAAAAAGCAGAAGGCAGAAAGACCAGCCTTGAGACCAGACCTGAACCCTGTCCTTGCTGCCTGCCCTGCTACCCTGTGACATGATGGTCAGGGCTGGGCAGCAGATGGAGAGAGAGGCAGAAGCAGCTCTTGCAGGAAGGATTTGTCTTAAGTAGCCTGGCAAACAGCCATTGGCAAACAAATAAGTAATAAATAAAAAGCAGGGAGGTCGCCGGCGCCCCTGCAGCCTCTGACTCTATAGCACATATGGGCTTTTCCGGCTTCCCTGTAAGCTTAAACCTCTGCCTTCCCATGGCAGCATCCTGGCTCCTGTCTTCCTGCGGCTCCCATCTGAATGCCTTTCAGCTCTTTTTTTTTTTTTTTTTCATGATAACACTTTAATCACTCTGTAGCTGCTCTCCACCTCAAAGCTTTCACTGAGGTTAACTAGTTCATCCCTGGTTTAGTGGCTGCTGACACTGGTAAGCACAGGGTGGTCCTGCAAATGGGGACAGAAAAAGCGGTGCTTGCTGGGGATGCTGGTCAGGGGTGTGTGTAGGCCCTCGCAGGTAAATACCGTCCTCCTTCCATGCAGAGACTTCTAGCCCAAGGGAAAGTAAGTCAGATTTCATCACACCTTCAGAGCCTACATCTGCAGAGTTGTAAAAGGAGGAGTGTCGCTGCTTTAAAATATCCCTTGCAGGAAATACTCCCGCCTTAATAGACTGGGAGAGCTTTCCCAAAGCAGCAAGGAGAAGGAGAAATGTTTCTAACACCCACGAGTGAATTCAATTGATATTAAACTAATCAGTCACCTAAACTCTTAGGCAAACATCAGTGTGCTGTGGAAACGCTGACTCCTCCATGAGTCCAATAAACACCAAAGCCTTCTACAATTGTCACTTCTGCGTTTGGTGAAACAGCTCTTCTTACCTGCTTTAATTGCTGTAAATATATTTTGTGTACTTAGCCCTGAGTTTGAAGAAAACACTGCATTGCTGATGCACTGTGCTCAGAGCAAAAAGCGGGTTTGCTTTGAGATTATTTCAGGAGAAGCAGCATCACCAGTCCCAATTTCCTTCGGCGATGGCTTGATTACATTCAGTCCCTAGCCAGCTATCAGATCCCTCAACAGTGAGAGCTTTTGAGGATCCCACTTGGCATCTACCTGCACTTTAAGATGCCTGAACATCTTTTAAAAGCTAGCTTGAAGTTCTTGCTTCAAATGTAGCTGGGGCTGGTAATTAGGCTGTGATCACACCTTGTTATTAGGTGGGGACAATGGAGCAGTTTGCTCACACCGTTAAAACAACAGCTGGGCATGGGCCCTTCCCATCGCCCAGGCTGCTATTGTTGCTGGTTAATGGGTGAGACTGGGCATGGCAGGTCCTGAAGGAGAGAGGCCAGGGGAGGTGGGGTGGAGTAACCTGGTGGGGAGCATGGGCTCCCCTCTCCCAGCTCGCTGTCCCGGTCCCTGCGTCACCCTCCCCTCTCTGGCAGTTCAGCTGCTGCTCCATCTCCAGGGTGGCTTTTTGTGACTCATCTTGGTGGTTACCTAAGCCCCAGCGCTGTCCTGCCTTGCCCGTCCTGGTACAACCCTCCCTTAGTGGGTGGCTGTGTTGGTGTAAGAGCTGTAGCCACACTAAAGGCTGCAGAGGAAAACCTCTTTGGCTGAGAAATTGCCTTCCTAATTGAAATTACTGTAATGCTGCCCGGCCTCTGAGGAATGTGAACGCCACAATGTGGAAGCATTTCAGCACTGGCATCAGTTGTGCAGTTCCCAGCAGAGTCCCCATGAGAAGCTGTGGGTACCATTTTGACCAAAGAGGGGCCTCTATGTGTTGCAGTTTGATTTCACATAAAGATGTGTTTAAAATGGAGTACCGGCGCAGAGAGGCTCAGTGCTCCTGTTCAGTGGGAGCATGGGAAAGCTTTGGGTGACCCAATTCCCCTACCCCCAGTACCAACATCTTGTGTCTTGTCATCTGCGGATTGCGGGTGAGCCGAAAGGAAGGCAGGATCTGAGCAAGCCAAGCTCCACTGCACCCCCAAGTGCTAGAAGGCAGGTTGTGAGAGGTGGAAAAATATGTCATCATGTAATTTTGAGATCTCCCTAACCGAAAGAGGAAGGTGCCCTGGCCCAGCTCCCTGGGGTGCACTTTATTGTTAGCTGGGAGTTGGTGGTAGGGAGCAGCTGGGGCAGCAGGTGATGGAGACTGAGACAATGAGCCCCTTGATGTGCTGCGTTGGATTGGGTCGGGGAGACCAAAATTCAGAGAAGGTAGAGGTGGGAGAGTTAGGGCAAACCTCAGGCTTGGAAGGATAGCTGGGGAGCTGCTCCCAGTGGTGGCCCAAAGTGAGCCCAGGGTACCCTGAGACATGGCCTGGGGACCCTGTGTTGGCCAAGCCGTGGTGACTGTGCTGGAAGAGTCCCCTTGCTGCACTACCCATGCAGCAAGATGGCCCACGCCAGGGAAGTGGCACAGGCTGAGGAGCTGAGCTGTCACGTGAGGGCTGGCAGACTGAGGGCTGCCTCACCAGGCTTGGAAGTGGCCAACCATGGGCCGCAGGGCACCAGTGCAGCTCGGATCCCAGCCAGCGCTGGGACAGCCCCCGGTAGCCTTGGACTTGGGACCCACCTGGATAAAGGACATGGTTGCAACAGCAGGTTGGGATGGCCTTCTTGGCATGGCTCTGGCTTGGAGCAGAGTCTCCATCTTTAGAGGTATTAAAAACCTGCCTGGACATGGCCTTGTCAACCTCCTCTAGCTGATCCTGTTTTGAGAAGGGAGGCTGGACTAGATGATCTCCCTTCAGCCTTCTGTGACTATTTCTCCTGTCTTGTGACAAATTTGGTCACCGTGGGATAATCCCCAAGGCAACATTAGGGAAATGACCAGAAGTTTGGAGGTTTGCCTAGCTCCCCTGGGCCTGCAAACAGCGGTCTGGAGGTCTCCACACCAGTAAGAGAATCCCAGGGCTTGCAGGCTCCAGGCTGGGGATGTACACCGTTCTTTGTGTTTCTGGGCAGCTTTTCTCAGGGAGGGGTCACAGGTGGCAGAACTTCATGGAAAGGAAGTAAAATGACAAAAATGGCAGAAAAATGAACCGGATTTCATGGACTTCAGAACAAGTTTGATCTGCGTTTTGTTTGGCTCTTGACCTGCTGCTGAGTAGGATGGACGGATTAAAGTCGCAATTTAAAGTAATGATCATAAAGCCACGACCTAAGTACCTAGTTTTAATCTTGCTGTGTTTATACACTTCTGCACTTTTCCTAAGGACAAATTGATTCTCAGCGATGAGTGTGTTGTGATACTTAGGGCTGAGCAGGAGGCTGCACCATGCTTGAGTGGGTTTACAGTGTAACATATGGTTATTTAGATTCTTAATGTCTATATTTCTTGCATTAGAAAATGGTGAGTGACACATTACTTCATTAGATATCACTTCATTATTTGTTATAAATTTGGTCCAGCTATATTTCAGTATAAAATGAAATCCAATTCAAAATGCAGAAAAATGGCTTCTAATTGGTTAAATAAAACTGCTTAAAATATGTGGGTCCACAACACAATAGAAAAAAAATAGTTTATGAAAGCATTATTTGTATATGTAGTTAATTTAACAATAGTATCTTACTATACTATATTGTATTACTATAATAATATAGGAACAGAATTTTATTATAGGAGACGTAAAGTATAACCAGTGATATAACCTGATTATTTCTGGCTTTTAAGAATTCAGAACTAGTAGAGATTATCCTCTCACACTTCATCCTCACTGGGTTTGGAAAGGGAACCAGGCTCCCCTGTGTTAACCTGCAGTAATTTTCTGAACTCTGACTAAACTAATCAGTGTACTAAATTAATTGAAACTTTTTTTTCCCCTCTGCTTTCAAAAAGGTTGCTGCTCTCAGAGCCGCCTTTGTGGTTCATTGGGCTTTAGGTCCAGGTGCTCAGCCGGTGAGCGGATCTGGCAGCGAGGACATTCTGCATGAATGTCTACTGACTTATTTCTCACTGACGAGAGTGATCTGAGGTCTTAGCATGTAGGTTGTTATAACTCCCAGTTTTAAATTGACTGTCTTTAATTTAAAAAGTTTTTAGTTCAGACAAAATCTGATTACTTTTAAGTCAGGTACATGTTTCCAAAAGTCATCATTCTTTTATTTGTTCTAGTTCCAAGTTCTCTTTATTGCTTTTTCCTTTCATATTACGCTGCTGCTAATCTTGTCATCAGGCAGTTTCATTGCATTTTTCTGTTGGGAGGTTTTCATCAAGTTTAATTTTCTTTCATCCGAGTTTTTAATTTCTTGTGTTTTCTTCCATGAAATTTCATCAAATTCTTCGTTGTTCATAACCAGAAAAAAAACCCCCAACAAAGCGAATGCTGATAATAACAGCTGCAGTGGCTAGGCTGCCTCCTGAGAATGGCGAGTTCTAAAGACTTTCAGGTTACTTTAGTCATTGCAGGAAAGTTGGGGGATGGATGTTTCTGCAAATACAGTCCTTTGATATCTTACGCACTGGGCTTGGTAAACCTAACTATGCAAAACTGTAGTAATTGGACTTATAAAACCTGTGACCATGCCCTAAGCCTTGTCTTGGGTACATACATACATTATCACAGCTACAGCTTTACGTGTGTTCCGGTGTAATCATTAGGTTTCAGGATTCCTTCATCACAGCAGCTACATCCGAGGGGCCGGCTGTTTGTTTGGACAGTCCCTGCTCAGAGTCAAACTTCAGGGTTTTTTATCCCTCCATAATGAGGAGGTGAATTCCTGGCCCTCATGAAAGGCATGTTGCAGCTGTTGGTTTCAGCAGAGAAGGGATTTCACTCTACATTTCTTTGGGCCTGGGATTTTTTGTGGCAAATCCTAGGGGTAGAATAAATTTCTGTGCATCTGTAGGCTTTGATGTCCCACCTTGGGGGCTGTGATGCTCGGGGGTGTCCTTGGGAGCCTGCCATGCTGCCACTGTGTCCTCCCCATCCCCTGGGGTGGGAGAAGGGGTGCGCAGGCATGTGATGGGTCCAATCCTGCTCTCAGTGCTGCAGGCTAGCTGCCTGCTCCCTGAACGTGCTGGGGAAAGTTCTCCATTCCCTGGAGCTTGCTGTTGGTCGAGAGGTAGGAGCGGGGAGGGTGTTTGTGTCAGGATGGTACCTCACTCCCTCATTGAACGGAGCTAATCCAGGTGGCTGGGGTTTGCAGCCGTACCTGTGTGCATGGCCAGCCTGGTGCTCTGCGCAGTGCCAGCAGCATCGCTGGAGCCCACTCTCGCGTTCGGGCTGGTCCTGCAGCTCATGTAGCACAGGGTCTCTCCCTGCCATGGTGAGCATTAGGAGGAGCCTTCCCGGTCCCCTGCTGTGGCATCTCACCCCTGGCTTTTGGTCCTTTTTTGGTCCCCTCCCTCCAGCACGACATCCATGTGCCCGGTGATGGAGCTGTGCTGCCAGGAGAAGCATGGAAAGGAGCCGGACAGGATTTAGAGTCCACTGTGTCCTGCAGATGGTCCTATCCCCAGGAAAGAGGCAACAGTGTGGGATTCAGCATCACCTAAATATTGATCCTTGCCACTATGGAGGAGGGTTTGGTTGCCTGTGCTCGCCCTCCTGGGGCTGTGGTCAGCACAGGGATGTCGGGATGAGCCGAAGAGTTCTGCAGCATCTGTGGTTGCACAGTTGTTTTGTGTAAGGGCAGGTGCAGCACTGTCACTGGTGAAGAAGAGGGGTGTTTCAGGGCAAGATGTGCCCATGCTTTACTGGACGCGCTGGTTGTCCTGGAGAGCCAGGCTGGGAGGCAACGGCTGTGCTGAGGTCTCATCCACTCTCATGTTGGGTTTTCTCAAACTGGCTGGAGGCTCTTTGTGTTTCCATGTGGGGAAATGCTTCCCAGAGCAGGAGCAGCAGCTATGCAGCACAGCATACAACAGACTGCCCCTTACATCAACCACGTAGTGGATGAGGAGGTGGAGACCCTCGCTCCTTTAGTAACTGCCTTGCTGGTATCGCAGAGGCCGAGTATGGGATCTCGGGTGCTCACTGCAGGGCCAGCCCAGCTAGGCAAAAGCAGTGTTCACAGTGGCAGGTTTGGGATGTGCTGGGTGGGGATGCAGGCAGGGAGAAGAGCACATCCAAAACCAGACAGAAAGCAGGAGCCTGGGCTGGGGCTGGGCCAGGACACCCAGCCACTGTGAAAACCCCTCCGAATCAATGCTGCATCCCCGAGCATCTCTCCCAAAATGGACACAGAGCCTGTCTGATTCCTGCTAATTGTGGCAGGGCCTCAGTAGCTGCTGGGCTGTGGAGAGGCTTGCAGTGGCTGTTGCTGGGACGTTGCTCCCTGCCTGGGCCCCCAGATCTCCTTGTCCAGCTGTGTTCCTGGTGCTGGCTCTGCTGTGCCCAAAGCGTCCTGGAAGGACAAGGGGTCACGGGCATGGGGAGGCTCCTTTTGCAGCCATCTGCTGCAGCACCTCACGTTTAATTTCCTTTTCTCTTCCACATGAGCGGTGGTGCTTTGGAGGGCAGTGGAGGCTGCCTGGGGGCCCCGTGCTGCCAGCAGGGTAGGCAGAGCGGTGCAGGGGCTGCCAGCCTTTCCCCGAGCGCCAGCCTGCCTGCATGGCCCTGTGTGCAGGGAGGGAAGGCAAGCTTGTGCAGAGAAACCAGGGACAATCTCTCCACTTCCCTGACCCTAAAACTTGCCATCCTGATCTTTTTTCCCATTTCCCCCCTGATCCCAGATACCCTTTTTCCAAGGCTGACTTGCCCGCGGAGCATGTCTGATGCTGGCTGTTGGAAGTGCCGTGTATGAAAGGATGTGACCTCCCCCAGCCCTGCCAGTCTGGGCTGACAGCCCCTGTGCAGTGTCGTGTCGCCTGCTCTTGCAGCTTGCAGGTCGCTCCACGACCGCCCTGCTGCCAAATCTGCCATCTGTCACACCACATCCTCTGGGCGATGCTGCGCCTCCCAACCCACGGCTTCTCCCCTCCCGATTCCTTGTCCCTTTCTCAGCTCGGTTGCTGTACATGTCCAGATGTGACACTTCCTTCCCTGCCTGGAGGGAAAGAAACCATTTATTGTGTTTTCCTCCATGGCATCCATCACTCCCGGCAGCCCTAGCGCTGGCCGTGGGCAGCTGCTGGCTGGTGGGCACGGCTGGAGCGGGCAGGAAGGCGGTGCGGTGGGTACAGGCAGTGCCAGCCTGCGGCACTGGGACAGCCGAGGCTGCGTGCTGCCCTCTGTGCCCAGCTCACCCCCGCGGGCTGAGCCACTCGCCTGCGGTAGGTGTGTGCTGGGGTTAGATCCTGAACCCCAGTCCTTGCCATGCATCTCATCCCTGCTCCTGCTGTCTTGGGATGCACGGATGTGCCCATCCCAACAGCCCTGTGATTCCCTTCTTATCTCTGATGCCCCAGGTCCATTTGACTCCACGAGTCCTCCCCCTGGAGGAGACAAGAGCAAGCTAGTGGGTGTGATGGGCTGCCTGCTCATCTCTGCTCTGCACTGCAGCAGGTACATGGCTGGGGCTTTGCTCGGGTGTCCTGGGCAAGGGGAATTCCCCGGGGGTGACCGGAGTGATGGAGACAAGCTGTCTTGTCGTGTGAGCACCCATTGCACCGGGAGGAGGCTGGAACAGTCAGTGCTTTGCAGAGCCGCATGTCTGCAGCTCCGCATACGCCTGGGAGAGCCGCCTCCCTTCCTAGCCGCAGCAGCAGCAGTTTTCCTCTGATCTCCCCCAAAGGCTGCGTGGGCTGCGGAGGCGGCTGAATGTGTGCCCCAGTGATGGGGGGAAGACCAACTGTGTGCTCCCCCCGCTGCCTCAGCGAAAAGCAGGGCTGGGCTGGCCTCGTGCAGGGACAGGATTTGGTGGGAGGGCAGGTGCCTGGCCCACGGCCCAGGCAAAGGCAGCGCAATCTGGTGTTGAGACCATGCGACAGGTTCAGTCTCTTCCCTCCTCCTTTTTAAGGACCAAATTTGCTTGCACACTGGGGGATAGGTGGCGATTTGGTGGATCCCCTATAGATGCATCCCCGGGGGATGGAGGTGTCTGAGCCAGGCCTTGGGGAGCACCTTCTCTCCTTGTCCTCCCATTGCAGCCCCCTGTGTTCACCATCAAAGCCTTTCCCCTTCCCTTTGATGCACTGTTGACTCAAAGCAGTACTCTGAGCGCTAATCCCTCTGGCATGGCTGGATGCGGCTAGCGCAGCGGCTGCTGGGGCCACCCTGCTTGTGCAACCCGCCGGTGCCGAAGCCTTCACTGAGCTGCCAGTTCCCACACTCCCAGGGCAGCGTGATTCATCCCGGTCGGCTGGTGTTACCCCAATCTGCTCGGAAGCTGGGCAGAGGTGGGAGAAAAGCCTTGTCGGGGACAGGATTGGTGAGCGGTGTGCTTGTGGGCTCCTGCTGCAGCCCAAATCTCGCTCTGCTCCTGGCACTGAGCACAGGCGATAGAAATGTTCTAGCTCTGCAGATGCTCTAAAATCATATTTTATGTGTGTGCGTGTGTGTATATATAGTGTTGTAACCCACTGCTCTCAGGAAGAAGCTTTTGTGTGTGCAGAGAGGGAAGCTGGGCAGGGCAGGAGTGTTTCTTTGCTTCTGCAGCATTATCAGCTGTGGGAGATATTGTGGCTGCTCAAAGCTGGGGAGAAGCAAAGGGGGGCAGCAGCCAGGCACCAAGGCCTTCCCCAGGTCAGTATGGAGGGAGGTGCCTGGGTGGCCCGAGGAGAAGGGGATCAACGGGACAAGCACGATGCTACCCACCTTATACTGGTCCCTGGGAGGCTGTGGGGTGAAGGTGCTTGGTGGCAGGGTGCCCTCAGGTCCCTGTCAGGCAGCAGCAGGCTGGAATGGAGCAGAGCTGGACCCCTGCTAGCCCACCACGCACCCACGCTTGCCCTCCATCACACAGCAGGCTTGTGGGCATCAGCTCTGAGGGGGATGGCTGGAGCAACCATGCAGGGGACTTGAAATGCACCCGCTTTCTCCACCAGCTTGATAGCAGGGTCCCTGCCATCCCCACACATCCTGTGCCATCCTGCCTGGGATGTCTGCTCCCCAGTCTGCATCCCCCTCATCGCACAGCCTGAGCGCGCTTGTCTGCGTGTGTGTGCGAAGCACAGTCCTCTCTTTGCCTCTGCCCTGGGGTGAGGTGCCTTCTGCTCGCCGGGGACGGCTGTGCTGGCTGCTCCTGTGGCTGGCAGTCTCGCTGCAGCAGGTGGCTTTAGAAATGGCAGCAGATAAACCTCACACTTTCCTCTCCACCTCCCACAGCTCCCTGCTCCCCAAACAGCAAGAGGGAGCTCGAGGAGGAAGGCGCTACTCTTCTGCCTCCCCCCGCCCCCCCCACCACCAGGGACCACAGTGCTGCTGGCACGTTGTGACACTATGAAAGATGCCCGTGACCCACAATGACAGCCTCAGCCTGGTCCCTGACCATGCCACGGCTGCTCCTGGTTTCCATAGAGCTTTCCATGAGGGAGTGTTTTTCCCAGTGGAGATGATACTTCCCTTCTCATGGGCCTTAAAATTCTCCTCTGTTTGAGCGTGGTTACCTGGGTGGAGGAAGAAGCAATCTGCCTTTAAATGCCCAGCATCCCATCACCATCACAGCCTTGCCGAGTGGTGCTTTCCTTGGCCTTCGATGCCAAAGGGGAGCTGCTCCCTCCGGGCTGGCAGTGCCTGGAGCTGGCGGGAGATAAACAACCCGGGGGCACCCTTTGCCCAAGCTCTTCCCTGGGGCTGGCGGCTGCCATGGCCCTCAGTCACACCGGCAGCAGGGGCTGGGAGTTGTCCTCATCTGCGTGTATCATTGTTAATTAATTGCAAGCGCAGGGGTTGCTCTGGGGACTGCCAGCCGCCTTCAGCATCCCAGCTCAGAGCAGGGACCTGGTGGTGCCGTTGACTCTCTCTGCTGTTTTCCTGAAATGCTGTTTTCCTGAATGCACATGTGTGGGCATGTGTGTGTGTTAACCAAGAGCCCCGGAGGGCTCCCTGCCCCTTTCCCACCTGCACGTGACTTCCATCCCCTGCAGTCAGCCCTGGCTTTTTCACAGAATCATAGAAAGGTTTGGGTTGGAAGGGACTTTTAAAGGACATCTAGTCCACGCCCCCTGCAATGCCCAGAGACATCTTCAACTAGATCAGGTTGCTCAGAGCCCCGTCCAACCTGACCTTGAATTTTTCCAGGGATGGGGCATCTACCACCTCCCTGGGCAACCTGTGCCAGTGTTTCACCACCCTCAGTGTAAAAAATTTCTTCCTTTGATCTAAATCTTCGCTCTTTTAGTTTCAAGCCATTACCTGTTGTCCTATTGCAACAGACCCTACCAAAAGCGTGTCCCCGTCTTTCTTTTCCTGGCTCTCTGCTCCCAGCCACCACCCACCAGCAGCCCAGCAGCTCCCTGCCCCGCATTTGGGCTGGGCCCGGCCTGGGTAATCCTTTGTGCCGAAGAGCATTGATTTAAGCGTTATGAGAGGACAAGGGTGCAGGATGCAGAATGAGGGACGGGCCCCTGCCCTGCAGAGCTTGCAGCTCAATGAGCTCATGTTTGCTCGGTGCTTTGGCACACACAGAGTGCGGTGTGGGGGGCTAAGCACGCTGTGTGCACAGCGGGATACTGAAACACAAAACAAACATGGGTTAGAGCCAGCCTGCAGCGTCAGCTTAGTCAAATGTGGCGAAAAGGGCTGGGGATGGAGAGAATACACTCCGCTCCAGTTCTTCCTTCCCAATCTCCGTGCACTGGCTTCGGCATCCGCGGGCTCACACACGTGTGGAGGAGGACCTGGAGAAGAGCTCGGTGTCTCCCACGCGAACAAACCTCCCTGGCTGTAGATCTCACCCTAAGCACTGTTTGCTCTCAGTTGCCTGAGGTTTGGCTTTATTCTTGCAGCGAGGAGCGCAGCAGTGAGGCAGTGCTGCCGTGTCCAGCCCACAGCATCCCTCTGGGAGAAGGGGCTTGTGCAGGTGGCTGCTGTCCCACAGAGGAAGGCCACAAACATTGCCCTACAGAAAACCCCGCTGGAGGCCGGGGGCTAGGATGCCTTCTCATCAAAAAAACTCATACCTGGAGCTTAGACTATCCCAGCACCAAAATGCAGCCACGCTTGTGTCTGCACGATGGTTCCTGAGACGGGGAGGGCAGGGAGCTGGGGGCAATGCGTCAGCCACCGCAGGGGGACGTGGCAGGGGAGGGTTTTGCTCTCAAATGCTGTGTTGGTTTAAGGTGAGTCTCAGGTTTTTTCCCTTGGGGCAGCATGACCCTGTGCAGAGTTTCCTGAAGGTGGTGACAACCCGCCACTTCTGAGAGCAGAAAAACTTGCTTGGCTCCCCAAAATGGGGTCGCGGTCTCTCCCTCCTGGTGGTTCATGTAATTTAGACAGTCAGTGTCAGTAGGGCAGTATGGGACTGGTGGGTAAGGAGCAGGGAGAGGAAAGGACATGCATTTTCTGTCCCAGGAACAGACACCTCTTCCCTCATCCTGCTGCCCACATGGTTCCTGGCCATGGATCACTGTACCTCTGCTCTGTCCCTTTTTTATAGGAAGCTCCCAGGGGGCCAGGAGGGACACACAAAGCATTTGGAGAAGGGAGTGGGGGTGCCAGAGGGGGACTCGCTGTGGGGTTTGCATCCCCAAGGATGGGGGCTCATGGGCCAGCTGCTCCCCTCGCCATCCTGCCCTAGCTGGCAGGTAGCCTGGGTGGGCGTTTGTGTCCCTTGAGGGGAAAGCAGTGCCAGAACTTATGTTTCGGAAAAGAGATGTTTATTTACATCATCTTTAAGCAGGTTTATTTTACTTAGCCATGCTCTCTCACTTTCTTATTAATTCCACTCACTCCCACACACATATCCCTCCCTCATCCTCACAAGCCCTCTGTGTGTGATATGGGGACAAGGAACACAGGCTCTCGGGTCCTCCTGACCCCTCTGAGGGGGGTCGTGCTAGTCTTTGAGGTAGTTGAGTGTTTTGTACCCATTAGGCGTCATCATTTGCTACAGGGTGATCCTTTGCTCCAAACCTTGCTGACCTCAGGTCTCTATCCCACTGGCCAAGTTGCCGCTCATGGCGTGGTCCTCCTCCTTGTTTGGACAATGCGTCTTGTTTCCAGAAAGCTAATGGGGTGGGTTGGTGCATGTCCCGTGTGAGGTGGCTGCTGTCCTGCTGGTGATGGGATGGGGGTCTTCTGCTGGTGGGTTGTCTGTGCCGTAGCCTTAGCAGGTGTGGGCTCAGAGTTCACACCAGTGTCAGTGTTTGTGCTACCAATCTTTCCGCATCCAGCGCCTTGGCTCCCTGGTAGGATCTCGCTCCATTCTCCATAGGTCTGTGGGACACAACCCCAGGGAGGCAGGTGCTGTCACAGCATGGCCAGTGTCCTGTGCAGGCATCTGCCCTGAAGATGCTGAAGGTGGTGTGAAGATCCCTGCCAAGGAAGCTGCTGCCCTGTGCCCACTCATCCCCACAGGCCCCTGGCAGCCCACCCTCTCTTTGCTGTTTGAAGCTGGAGGTCGTGACTCTTAAGAGGGAAGGGTGAAGGGAGAGACAGGGAGGAATGCCTTGGACCCACATGGGGTTTTGGAGGGCCATGTCTGTGGTCCCATCCCCTCTGTGCTTATCCCCATATGGCCTGTGGTGTGCCTGTTCTCCCATGCACTGAGCTACAGGGATGGAGAGGTCACCATGCCCTTTGGTGCCAGACCTGCCTCTGCTAGGGTGTTGCGCTGAGCTCAGCGCGGACTGTTGATAAGCCTTTTCCCAACCGGAGGTCGTTAGTTGTGCTGAGTCAGTGGCAGTGTCTCAGATTTCCTGGCCGCCCTGGTCACTGCGGTCCTGCAGGGCTGGTTGCTGTGGTCCCACAAGGTAGGACACCAGTGGCGCACCTCCCTGCCTGGCCCTGGGCACACCAGGGCACAAACCTGATCTTCTCATGATGGCAGTCCTTGTTTTCCCCTGCCACAGCCTGGCCACATCTCCTTGAGAGGAAGAAGGAGGCAGAAGCTTGGGTAGCAGGGATGATTGCTTTTTAGGAGACATGATCTGGCTCCTCAGCCTGGCTTTTCTGCTGGCTTTGCGTGGCCACAGGCAGCTCCATCAGCATCCCTGTGCCCTAGCTGCCCACCCACCAGCTAAAATGAGCAATACCTTCCCTGTTGGAGCAGGACGCTAAGGCTGGGTGAGCGCAGGCATGTGGAGAAGCCTGGCTTAGTCATCTGAGTGCTCCCAAGACTTTGTTTTCGTGTTTTGCTACTCCAGCTGTCCGTGAATCCCCTAGCAAATGAGTTTGCTGGCAGGGTGCTTCAAGGGAAAGACAAATTTTGAAAAATTGCATTCACATAAAAGAAATGCCTTATTTTCAATTGGAAATCTGATTCTCTGGATTAGTGCCCACCCAACCGGAGAGAAGCATATGCTGGTGTATCAACAAAACAAACAGGGCACTGAATATTCAAGGCAAACCTTACACACTAGAAATGCTTCATAGAAATTATCCAGCAAATCACTTTCAATGGCAAATCTGATACATTCACTGTCGATTCACAGTCACGGCAAAGAGAAGAAAGGAGGATTGCCTTTCTCTATTTCTCTGCTCATTTTCTGACCCTATTTTACCCTCTTTCCTCTGAGTAAGACCGAGATTGGATAAACCATATGTTGTGATTTCTGCCTCTATATTATGGCTTCGTTTTGCCAACTGCAACCCTGCCCACTCCTGTGTTTCTTGACTTGCCCCTTGCTCTTACTTCTCCTGGACAGTGGCTACTCCAAGGGACGCCGCTCTGTCACTGGCATCTGGAGGCACTGCCTCATACACAGCTAATGGGAAGCTCTCCCAATGCTTTCTGGAGGTGAAGGCATCCACCCAGCTCTGTTATTCACAACCATATTTCCTCCTCTGTCCATTAAAGATTAGGAAAATCACAATGACAGTGGTATATCTGGGAAGAGGATCTGGCCTGTTGATGCTATGGGGTTCATTTGGACCTTTAAGATCGATTGCTGTGCTATCGCCAGAGTATTGCAAAATACTGAATTATCCTGTACATTTGGTCTGAAAATTTAGCTTAGGTGTTTTAACAGTGACTTTAGGACTGATCTACAGTGTCTGTGGGATCTCTCACTCGGTATACCAAGTAAGGTGTCTCCTCCAGGTAGAGGGAGGTTGAACATGTCCTACAGATCTGAGTTCAAGCTGTTCCTGGAGCACATGAGCAGAGATCTCCCCTCCCTGTTTCTGCTGCATGTGCTGTTCCTAGAACGTTTACATGATTTACATTTAGCTGGTTGTTCCCAATGGTTATTTTAATGGTAACACTGCAGCTATATAATTTGCACAAGCTTTTCTAAGAGCAGGACCATAAAAGGTGAGATTAGCTGGAACAAACGGTCTAGAAAAGTACCAGTTTGGGTATTTGAAGGTGGGTTTCCACGGGCATTTGGGGGTGAAGGGACCAGGGAAAAGGCAGGAGACTGAGTTTAAGATCAGCTTCATAGGAGCTGTGACACGCTGCAAGGGCTGTGTTACAGGACTGAGCACGACGTGGTGGCTCCTTCAGGCAGCGGAGCTGGAGGCACCTAAGAGAGAGGGGACAGAGCTGGACTGGTGGCTTCAGGACTCTTCTGCTCCTGAAATTTCTCTGTGCAGCACTGGGTGGAGAGACAGGAACCAATTTGGCTGGGTGGGTGAAAGCTTGAATTTGGGATGTCTGTGGACAGAAGAGCTTGGAGCATGAGATGCTATCACTATCTTCAGCAGGAACCCATTGCTTTTTGCCACTAGGAGCAAAATATCTGCTACTGGGGGAAGGGGACAGCAAAAAGGACTTGTTAGGGAAAGACAACCCGTACTTATCCCTGTGACAATCCCCCTCACCCTGCCATCCTGCAGCAGGATGTTCCTCCTACAAGCATGAACACGGTGCCTAGAAACAAGCTGCAAGATCTTACCACTGTGAAGTGGAGTCATGGTGGCAGAGAAGGGACTCGGAGGTTGCTAATAGTCTCCTTATTTATTTGCTGAATGTCCAACAGCTCCCTCGGTCAGAGACACACTCTCCTTGTTAACAAAAAGGCAGTGAATTATTTAGCAGCTGAAAATGCCAGATGGCGATGGCTCTATTGCTTGCAGGAGGAGGGGAGGGAGGGAGATGTGCACATGGGGAGAACAGATTGAGAGCATCTCTGTAGGAAAGGTCTGACCCCAGCCAGAGGCCGCGGTGGCCCCAGTGGTTTCACAGGTGCTTGATGGCAAGCAGGAGGCAGGTGGGCTGGGGCAAATGGCTGCTGCCTGTCACAGTGGGCCACTTGGTTCCCATGGGTCTCTTTGAGGCATCTATGCAGGTAGCCAGATGCCAGCCTAACCCTGGAGTGGGGCAGAGCCTCAGGCTCTGCTGAGGTCATAGTCTTGGTCCAAGCATCCCAGCCCCTCTTTGGCTTCCAGTGGAGATTTTTCTTTGGGCTGGAATTTAGGATTCAGAAGTGAAGAAAATAGCATGTCACCATGTCTTTGTGTTTAATTTGGAAACTGGAGGCACCAAGACTAGTTTCTAAGCTCTTCGACCCTCTCAAGAGCTTCGGTTGAGAATCCCTTTGGAATCCCTGGTGTCCAACTGATTGCATTTTTCAGGCTGTCAGAGCCTTTTTTTTCTTTTTTTGGTCAACTCTGTGCTTGAAAGCATTCGTTCCTCTTCCTCAGTCTTTCCTTTCCCCAGATGAGGATGTTAAAGAGAATCAGTGTCTCAGGTGTGTAATCTGTATCAGCTCCTGCCCCGGAACCCCATCCTACCTGCTCTGCTCAGCTGTGGAGTAGGGGTGTCTGGGCTCCTCAGGAGCTTTAGGACAGGTCTAATCTCCTCAAGCAGAAAGCTGCACGGTCTAAGAGAGAGAGGCTGAGGCTACAGCAGTGCACATAAAACCACGTGCTGCTGTAGTCTCCCATCTGTCACACTGACACAGCAGAATTCAGTGTTACCCAACAAAAGCAAATGCATGTAGAGCTCAGGAAGATCCCCTTTCTAAGCCAAGGCATTTTGTGCATGCTCTCTCTGAGCTCCCCAAGGACCTCTCAATCAGATTTCCTTTGGTGTTGAAGCAGAGTTGATCCTGTTTGGTCTTGAAGTGAAAAAAACCCACCATAAACACTTTGCACCTCCAGGTCCCTGGAGGTGCTGGCTGTCTTTGCATCCTCCTCTATTCCTTAATCAGACTATGGTTCCTGCTCCTCTTCCTCCGTCCTGTCCCTGTGGGCTGTGAGCACCCTGCAGCAGGGATTAGCTGTGGCTGGGGGGCTGCAGCAGGGTCCCAGTGGTAGCTGGAATATAGATAAAAAGGAAGGAGACGAATGAATGCCTGACGGCTTGAATACAAAACTCACAGGAATACATGTTAATGGGCATGATGAGGATTCAGGTGGCCTTTGCACAGGCCACAATATACTGTGCTCAGCATGTCTGTGGGGCAAGGCACTCCTGTATCTCCTGTAAGCTTCAGGCAGGCTGGAAGATGTTGTTTTTAAAACTCCCCAATAACCTGTTAAGGGACTGTCCTGAGAACACCCTGAAGACCCCTTGCTGTCCCACGGTGCCTCAGTAACGTGGTTGGTCTCGCTGCAGTCCGAGCTGTCCTCCTCTGAAGGCCGTGCCGGTCTCCCGGCCCGGGAGCAGCTGGCTGAAGGTGCTGGTGGGGGGCTGCAACGCCGGCAGACAGGACAGGAGGAGATGCTCTGGCCCTGTTGTCCCTGCCTCGTGTCTGTTAGTGTTTGCTGTGCTGGTTCCTTCTCCTCCTGTAGTTCTAGTGAGTGCAATGGCCGTGCAGCCCTGTCCTGGCAGGCAGGTCTGTGGCATCCCCGTGAGTGACAGCCATGCTCATTCGTGCTGGCAGGCGTAGGGTATTTGTTCCCAGGGGTCCCAGGCACTGCACGTTTGGAGAAGTTCCTCTCCTACTTAAAGCATGGTGATAGGAAAGGTTTTGGAAACATATCACGGTCTTGGCCATTAATAGCCTTTAAGTGTTTCCTACCAGTGAGGGCTGTAGCCTGCAGTATCAGCTCCTGGGGAAATGGGGGGAACCTTGGCACTTAGGGCTTTGGGAAGCTGATTCTTCTGAAGACTTCAAGATATCCTGCTCTGGTGGAAAGGCAAAAGGGAGGTCCCAAGACTCCTGAGTCACACAGACTGTGATGTTGGAGGAGAAGAGGGGGCTGGGGGATGTTCCACATGCAGTAGGTATCTGGCTGGAGGGAGTGAAGCAAGCACAGCCTCATCAGCCCAGTTGTAAACATCATCATTGCTCTTATTCTCAGAAACTCAAGCAAATGCTTCAGCTTTTCATTCCCGCCTGCTGACCGCACCAGGGTGGCCATGACTCAACGCAGCTTCCAGGACTGAGGGGCAGAGGTGGTGAGAGACCTGTCTCAGGTACGACAGAGACAACCAAATCACCTGGGGTTTAATGGGGTGGGGAAAGCATAACAGGTAGCTGTGAGATTTCTTCAGCAACACCCCCTGCCCTGTGTCCCACAGCCCCTCCCTGGGAGAGACAGGGGCTGGGCAAGCTCCAGGGTCACTAGCCAGTCCTCTCCCCTCCCTGCCCTCAGTGAGCTCCTCAGACCTCATTAGAGGACCTGCAAGAGCCATGTCCCCTTTTCGAGCAGAGGCTTCTCCATCTGCACCCCTACCTCTGTGTTGCAGGGTGAGACCCCACGACGGCACCGATGGAGAGTGTATACTCGGTGGAGCCGGTGCCTGATGGTGCTGGCCCCACCTCGCTGGACGTGCTCAGCTTCCTGGATGCCCTGGTGAACAGCACGGAGGAGCAATGCTTCAGCGCCCGCTCCCGCAGCACTGTCCTGGAAGGGCTGCCGTTTGGCGGCGTGCCCACCGTGCTCGCCATCAACTTCATCCTCTGGCTGGTGAGCGGGCCAGGAGGGTGCCACATCCACGGGCACCACAGCGCCCAGCTGGGGTGTCAGAGGCTGGCGGTGGACATGAGTGTCAGTGTTATGGGTGTGCTGATAACCACACGTATGTGCAGCATGTGTGTGCCAGTGTTTAGGGGAATGGGTGTGAGTGCAGGGGACCAAGAGCTTTGCCCACATCATGGTGGGCAGCAGGTGACACTTGGGCAGCAGTGGTGAGATCACAGAGCAGGAGTACTTTGGCTTGAGGCAAGAGTTTTGCATGAGCTTGGGCTCATGAGTGGGAAAACAGAAAGGAGCAATGTGGGGAGATGCCATGGAGTGAGACCGTGCAGCAAAACCCTTCACCTCCCCTCTTGCCTCTTCCTCCAGCTTCTCCTCCTGGTCTTCTCCTGCCTTCGGAAAGCAGCTTGGGACTACGGGCGCCTGGCGCTGCTGATGGACAATGACAGGTGAGCAGGATGTGAGGCCACCGAGGGTGATGGCTCCAGCCTCTCCAAGAGGGCTGGCAGGAGAGCCAATGCTGTGGGGTGGCCCATGGAGAAGCTCAGCAGGTGTTTCTGTCCTCGCTTCCCACTAGGAATGGCCTGGCTGCCCTTGCCCATGGAGGCACAGTCACCATCTGCTGCAGGGAGAGGGAAAGTCCAAGCCAGTTTTGATTCCCTCTTGCAGGCACCATCTGGTGACAGTGCTTTCAGTGCCAGGGAGGGCACCATCCTGGGAAGGACAGATGCCCAAGAGCTGCTTTCAGGTGGTAATTGAGATGCCACCTCTCCCCCTGCCGCTCTCTCAGGATGCGCAGGGCTGGCCAGTGGAGGAGGCAGAGGGAGACACGCAGCAGTAGTACTGTTCCTCATGTCAGCACAGCAGCCTGCGGGAGGAAATGTTGTAAAAGCCCCTATCCTGCTTCTTCCCTCTCCGGCTCCTCTTGGGCTCAGCTCTGGAACTGAGTCTAGCAATGGACAGGCGATGTTTCCCTTCACCAGGGAGATCAAAAGGGCAATCAAGACTTAAAATTCAAGCACTGATTACATTCCTTTTACTGTAATGCTGTTTGAGGGCTGAAGCCAGTGGAATATAAAAATCTGGTTCAGCAGGCTCTTGCCGTGGAGGTAGGGCCAGTTCTCCACCAGCCACCCTGCTGTGGGCCAAGGCCACAGAGAAGCCACAGGGACTCATCGGTGCAGAGACAGTGAGTGCAGTGCCTGCCCCGAGCCCAGCGGCAGTCACTGGTCCAGCCCCAGTGCAGGATGTGGGGAGGGGGAGGCATTTCCCAGGTTCCTCTCCTCTTGAACTGGGCTCCCCAGTTCAAGAAGGACAGGGAACTCCTGGAGATGGTACAGCAGAGGGCTAAGAAGATGATCAGGGGACTAGAACATCTCTCTTATGAAGAAAGGCTGAGGGACTTGGGTATTTTTAGTCTGGAAAAAAGATGGCTGAGAGGGGATCTTATCAATGCTTATAAATATTTAAAGAGTGGGTGTCAGGAAGATGGGGCCAGTCTTTTTTCAGTGATGCCCAGTGACAGGATAAGAGGTAATGGGCACAAACGTAAACATAGGAAGATCCATCTAAACATGAGGAGGAACTTCTTTATTTTGAGGGTGGCAGAGCCCTGGCACAGGCTGCCCAGGGAGGTGGTGGAGTCTCCGTCTCTGGAGACATTCAAAACCCGCCTGGACGCGTTCCTGTGCAACCTGCTCTAAGGTGGCCCTGCTCTGGCAGGGGGTTGGACTAGATGATCTCCAGAGGTCCCTCCCAACCTCTGTCATTCTGTGATTCTGTGAGAAGTTTCTCCTCTGGTGCTCATCCTCTCCTGTCTGCTATTTCTCTCCTACCTCACCCCTCTGCTCCTCCCCTCACGGCAAAGTTTGACGTCACTTTTCTACGGAGAGCAGAGTGAGAAGGAGAAGTCTCCATCAGAGAGCAGTCCCCTGGATGTCGACAACAAGGATGTGGTGAGTGCTGGTGACTGTGGCAGCTGGAGCCCAGGCTGGGCTCGTCCTGGTCCAGCCTCCCCTGCACTTCATGGGAAACCCAGGTCAGAAGTTAAATGGGAGAAATTAAATCCTCCAGTGTGGGGCTTCCTGCTTAACACCCTTTAACAGACGGGTATTCCTGGGAAAGCTAGAGGGCTTCTTTGTCCTGCCTTGGTTTGAGGCATCTACCTTGAGTGGAAGAGGTGTTCCCACCCGTGTGAGCATCTCCTGACTACGTGAATGCCCCTTCTGGCTGTGGGGACCTAGCTGGAAGCATGGCTGGAGTCTTGCTCTGCACGCCTGCAGGGACCTTTCTGGCCCTGGCAGGACAGAGTCCCCTGGATCACATCTCCACCTCTGCTGGCATGGTGGGGGCTGTGGGGGCTTTAAAGCCATCTTTTGTTTCTCTCGACCGCACCAGGCACAGACCAGGTTTTGCTGGAAATGAGCATGGACCGACACATGTTTCGGTCTGCTTCTCTTTTTTGGCAACAAAAGCTCAAAAATCAGTCACTGGTGTGACTGAAAAAATGACAGAACTTCTTTAAAAAAAAAACCAAACAAGGCAGGGAAGGTGAAGCAGCAAAATCCTTGCAGGTGGCAAGAGTCCTGTTTAAAGGCTCGGTACTGGATGCTCTGGGCAAATCTATATCACTCATCAAAAAATAAGTGAGAAAGACCACTGGGAATGCCAGCATGGCTAAAGAGCAGATTAAGGGAGATTATTAGATATAAGAAGAAATCCTTTTAAAAGTCAAGCTGTTCCCAAATGAGGAAAATCTAAACTCTGGCAGGTTAGATGTAAAATACTCTAAGGTGGCAGCGGTTGGGGGGGAAGAGGAGTTTGAGGAGACATTTGTAGAGAGCATGAATGCAAGTACTGGATTTTTCTTCACACATCAGGGGTTTGTGATAGATAGAGGGTTTGTGGGGCTGATAGGGGATGAAGATAGAAAATGCTTGCTGGAGAAGGTGAGGATGTGGCAGGAGAGCTAAATAAAGTTTTGTTGACTGTAGCCAGTGAGCTTGCACAAATTCCTACCCTTCTCTACAGGGAAGCACCAGAGCATCCCTCCAACAGCAGGGCTGGAGGATGAGGTTGCAATAAAAGCAGCCTGACAAATTCTCAGGTTACCATCAAAAATGCCCAGGAGCAGGAGTGGAACTTCTCACTCATGTGTGACCTCTCCCCTGCATGTAGGCATCAGAAAGAGCTGGGAATCAACTGATAAATGCTGTTTTTTCAGGAGGATTTCTTGAAAACCCAAGAAATTACAGCCCAGGGATCTTGCGGACTGCATGAACAACCTCCCTGGAGCGGGGTGTAGGAAGGGAGTCAGCCTGGCTGTGCTAAGGGGCTGTCTGGCCCGCACGGAGCTGTCAGGTGTGCAGGGATGTCTGCGCCTCCAAAGCATAGGAGAGAAAAACTCTAAAAGTGCATATTCAGTGACAGGGAAAGAGCCAATACACGAGATCTTGGTGGTGTTGTATATCACTCTATGGTAGCACCAGCTCAGAGCTCGGTAGCTGTCAAAAAAGTGCATTGCTTGTTAGGAACTGTCAGAAGGCACAGAGGAGGGAGCTGCTGGAAGCCAGGAGCCTGTGTTACAGAGATGCCCAGTGTTTCCTGTTCCTCCTGAGGCAGCTGCCTTTGGCCACCACTGCAGAGAAGATGCTGGACTGAGCATCGCCGAGCTGCCCTGGGCACTGCCTCCATTTGCTCAGCCCCCCAGCCCCAGGCACTGCACCATCTCCACACACATCCCCAGTGCATGCCGTGTCCCAGCTCCTTGCCGAGGAGGTGGGGGTGGTATCCCCTGGCTCATCCCAACTCTCTTCCCTTCCAGGGATTCTGCTCCTGGCTCATTTCTATCTACCAGATGAAGTAAGTGTGTGTCCTCAGCATTGCAGCCATGCCTCACTGCTGCCTGCCCCTGGGGAGCCCATGCCCATAGGTGGTCACACATCACCCAAGGCTGCTGGGGCCAGCGGCTGAGGAGAGCCCTCCTAAAACATCCCCCTGGGAGAGAGAGCAGAGGGCTCACCTCTGTGTTTCCTCTTGGCCCCTGGCTCCTGTCCCAAAGGAATAGGCTTCAACCTCTCCTGGTAGGAGCTGGTTCTGTAATGGGATGGCAGCCTGAGGGCTGCTTGTGCTCCCCATTCCCTCTGTGCCCAAATTCCACATGCCACACACAGGATGCCATTAAAGGCCGAAGCAGCCAGTGTCCCTGGGGTGGGAGGTGGTGGGGAGGCACCACCAGCGCTCACCCCCAGCTGCATCTCCCCCAGGGACGAGGAGATTCAGAGCAAGTGTGGAATCGACGCCACCACCTACCTCTCCTTCCAGCGGCATCTCCTGGTCCTGCTGATGCTGGTTTGTGTGCTCTCTGTGGCCGTCATCCTGCCTGTCAACTTCTCGGGGGACCTCCTGGGTAAGTGCTTCCCCATTTGCGGGATGCCTCAGGAGCATGGCACAAACTTCCCCATGCTCGGGCTGAGCACCCTGCCCTGGGGACAGAGGGCAGAAGAACCCCTCTGTCAGGAGCCCCCGTGTGAGCAGGGACCCACCATCAGCTGTGGGACAGAGGAATACAAGAGGCAGGGAGCTTCAGGGGAGTGGGGACTTGACAGGGACCTGGGAGATGGAAAAGGAGGCAGCAAAGACCAGAGCTCCTAACCTGCAAGCGTAGACACACACCCTGCACTGGGTTCCTGTAACCTCCTGTTTTTCTTCCTCTGCAGGACACAATCCTACCCATTTTGGCCGGACAACCATTGCCAACATCCCAACACAGTACGTGGCTCCTGTGTCCGGGGGGGCTGTGGGCACCGCTGCTGCAGCGGGCACTGCTGAGAGTGCCAGCGCTTGCCACAGTCCTGGGACGGGGAAGGGTCCGTGTGAGCAGCATGCTGCTCACGGTAGCCTCCGTGTCTGTATGCACCGTGCACAAGCACCGTCGTGGTGGGCAGCCTGCTGGCACCGCTCGCTGCACCCTGCTGTGGGCAGAGGTGCTCTCGGGGGTTCTGGGCAGACTCATTTCTGCAGTGTCTCAGTCAACATGCTGGATGCTCCTCCTCTTGTCCCGGCGTCAGGGTCCAGCAGCCAGCTTGGGGGGGTTCTGCTGGGCGGTGGGGGTGGCTGTGGGTGAGGAGTGGAGCGCCAGCCTGGTCCATGTGCCACGCACCCGCTGCAGCGCTTGCTCTTCTCCTCCAGGGACCGTCTCCTGTGGCTGCATAGTATCTTTGCCCTCATCTATTTCATAGTCACCATCCTCTGCATGGCTCACCACTCCGTCCACCTTGAATACAGAGAGAACGAGAAGGTGAGCAACCACCCTTCCTCCAGTCCTGCCTTGTTCAGCACCAATGGACAACTTTGTGCTTTGCAGAGAGGATGGTCCCAGTAGGTAGGGAGAGCTTTAGAAATAGCCTGGCACTGGGCAGGCACGGAAAGATAAGGCTGGTTTTCTCCAACTTGTGGAGAAAGCCTGGAAGCCTGGAGGCAAATCTCTCTGTCCTGCTGCCTTGTCTCTGAAGACTGAAGCTCTGCTGTGTCTGTCTGTCTGGGAGGTGGCGGTGTCTGGCTGTGCCCTGGGGTCTGGGCGCAGGCGTTGAGGAGGTCTGTACTGACCCCCCTCTGGGTGGCAGTTGGTGGCCTGGCTCATCTTGGCCTTCCTGGTGGCTGGGCGAGCAGGGTGGCAGCACAACGGCCCATGGACACCCACCCACCCCCTCTGCCTCTCTTCCTCCCCCAGGTTGCCCGGACGCTGATGGTTACCCATATCCCCAAGGAGATCACAGACCCTTCCCTTATCATCAAGCATTTCCAGTGAGTAGCAGCATGCCACAGCCCTGACAGGGCAACTGGCAGGCAGGTGGCAGGGACTGTCCCCGTCCCCCAGCTCCTGGTGTCACCATGTCCCTGTGCCTGCAGTGAGGCTTATCCCAGCTGCACCGTCACCAACGTCCAGTTCTGCTTCGACGTGCGCAAGCTGATGAAGCTGGATGCGGAGAGGTGAGTGCATGCAGGTCCCTCCTGCCTGTTGGGGTGGGTGTACCACTCCTGCCCGGCATGTCAAGGGACCCAGTCTGTCTGTCTGTCTGTCTGTCTGTCTGTCTGTCTGTTGCTCCCCAAATGACCCTTATTCCTATCGGCTTCCTGGCAGGCGCAAGGCAATGAAGGGGCGGCTTTACTTCACCACCAAGGCACAGAAAGAGGGGAAGATCATGATCAAAACCCACCCCTGCGCCCGCATCTTTTGCTGCCGCTTCTGTGGCTTTGAGCAGGTAGGCAGGTGCGGGCAGGGCTGCAGGCAGCACGTCCCCGCTGTGGGCAGGGCAGAGCATGGCAGCTCGCCCGTGCCGCAGCCCGGCGAGCATGGCAGAGCCCTGGCTGCTCCCACAGGTGGATGCCGAGCAGTACTACGGGGAGCTGGAGGAGAAGCTCACGGATGAGTTCAATGCCGAGCGCAACCGCATCACACTCAAGCGGCTCGACATGGCCTTCGTCACCTTCCAGGACGAGCGGATGACAGCTGTGTGAGTGCCCCTTGGACATGCCAGCACCAGCATGTCCCCCAGACTGGTGGCCACTGCCACTAGGGCACCTTGCCGGCTCCTCTGGCCAAAGCCAGGCGATGAGTCTGTCTCCACTGGGCCTCTGCCACCTGCAGAGATGGCTGCTTTGTTGGGGGTGCGAGAAGGGTCTCGTGAGAAGAGCTGGGGGGTCCTGAGCCTTCGGTGCTGACCCGACCCCTGACTCCCTCCCCCTGCAGGATTTTGAAGGACTACAGCCACATCCGCTGCCGCAAGCACCCCCAGCAGTCATCTGTCACCACCGTGGTCAAGTCGCATCACTGGGGTGTTCGCTATGCCCCTGCACCCAGCGATATCATCTGGTGAACCCCATGGCGCGAGAGGGAGGGAGGGCAAGCAGCTGGGAAGAACCCATACCCATAGCTATAGGGTGCCCGTACCCATAGTTATAGGCAACCCATGGAGCTGTAGGGAACTCGTGCCTCTACCTATAGGGAGCCTTTCCAGGGTGGCAGGGGCAGACAGTCCTTCCTGCGGCGGTAGCAGAAATCACCAGGGGTGACTGGAGTGATGGCCCCGCAGGTGGCAGGGCTGGGCCAGGTGAGGTTTGTGGTGATTGCCAGGCTCTGGTTTCTGCAGCCTGACGCCAAAGCCTCCTGGTGGCACAGCACTCCCACCGCAGTACTCTGGTCCTGGGGGCTCTGCAGGTGTCGGTGCAGAGCACCACGGGGAGGGGGGGTGGTTGAGCTTGGAGCAGGGGCTGTCAGGATGGTCGATGTGGGCAGCGGGAGGCAGAGCTTCGGGGAACCAGGCTAGGAGACCCAGGACATGTGGCTTTTCTTCTGCAGTATGTCCAACTCATGCTTTCCTCTCACAGGGAGAATTTATCGGTCCGTGGCACATCTTGGTGGGTGAGATTCATCCTCCTTAATATCTGCCTCTTCATCCTCCTCTTCTTCCTCACTACACCAGCCATCATTGTCAACACCATGGACATGTTCAACGTCACACAGCCTGTGGAGAGCCTCAAGGTAGTCCCTGGGGCCCTGTGGCAGCTTTCCTAAAGGGAATTTTCAGGCTTGTCTGTGGCAGGGGGAAGGCAGCAGCTCTACCCTGACCCAAGATGAGCCATTACTGGTGTCCTGGTTTTACCGCAGCCGGCAACTAGGACTACACAGCCGCTTGCTCACTTCTCCCCGCTCCCTCAGTGGGATGGGGAGAAGAATGAGAAAAATAGGGAAAACTTGTGGGTTGAGATAAAGACAGTTTAATAAGTAAAGGAAATGCTGCACATGCAAGCAAAGCAAAACATTCATTCACTACTTCCCATTGTCAGTCAGGTGTTCAGCTATCTCCAGGGAAGCAGGGCTCCATGACACGTAATGGTTACTTGGGAAGACAAAACACCATAACTCTGAACATGCCCCCTTACTTCTTCCCCCAGCTTTCTATGCTGAGCATGACATCATATGGTATGGAATACCCCTTTGGTCAGTTGGGGTCAGCTGTCCCTACTGTGTCCCCTCCCAGCTTCTTGCGCACCCACAGCGTACTCTCTGTCAGGGTGGTGTGAAGAGCAGAAAAGGCCTTGACTTTATGTAAACACTGATCAACAGTAACGAAAACATCCCTGTATTATTAACATTGTTTTCATCACAAAGCCAAAGCATACATAGCCTCATACTAGCTACAGTGAAGAAAATTAACTCTATCCCAGCCAAGCCAGCACAAATGGGATGTGCGTTGATGAGAGGCAAGGAGTGGTCATGCCCCTGCTTGCCATCCATCCCCTTCTTGATGTGTTTCTGGTGGCAAGAGCCCTGGGGCATGCATGCAAACCTGAGCTTTAGTGCTGGTGTCCATGGTGGAGGGCAGATTGGTGTCCATGCAAGAGGAGAGTGGTGGGAAGAGCTCCAGGAGATGCTAGGAGCTACCAGCAGCACATCTCCTTCCTGCTCATTGACCAGTGAGCTGTTGGGTGGGCACTAGGGCGCAGAAGGTGCCTTTGGCTGGCCTCAAGTTCTTATCTCCTGAAACAAATCCCCTGCTGAGGGAGGGGATGCCCCAGCCTGCCTGTTTCACACACTATCCTGCATCAGGAGGCCCAGGGAGATACTTCCACCATGGTTGAGCTCTGGTGGGCTTCTGAGGGGATGTTCGGCATCTCTCTTCCTGCAGAACCCCATCATCACCCAGTTCTTCCCCACGCTGCTGCTCTGGGCCTTCTCCGTCTTTCTGCCCTTCCTCGTCTATTACTCAGCGTTTTTTGAGTCGCACTGGACAAGGTAATGGGGCTGGCCCCGGCGCTCCCCCAGGGCTGCGGTAGGTGGGAGGAATCTCAGTAGAACTCGTGGGACCCAACCTGCAGGGAGGCAGGCAGTGGAGCAGCGGACCCCCACAGAGCCCCATGGGCATTGCTGTCCATGGAAAGACCTCCAAGTCCATGCCTGAAGGAGCCATTTCCTTACCATAGCCCTGAATGCTTCCAGGCTGCTGACAAAGGCAGGTGGAACTGATTTTGAGATGGGTCTGAGTAAGTCGGTGAAAGGGGTGGTGTGATGGTGGCCTGGCAGCAGCAGGGCCATGGCCCTGACTTAGGTGGCACATCCCAGCCATAATCCCAGCCCTCCAAGGCAGAGGATGCTCAAAGTCTGCTAGCAGAGGAAGCTCTGCCCAGCTCCTACAATTTACTCTCTATTTCTTGACCATCCACTAGCCCTGACCCCTGTGCCTCGCCTGCTGAGTCCTTGCTTTGTCATCATGTCCCTTCCTTCTTCCAGGGAAACTGGGGGCTCCTGAAGCTGTTACAGACAGCCAACTGCTTGTTTGGTGTCTACACCAGCAGGGATGGTAGGAGAGGGCAGGAATGAAGGTGGTGAGATACTGGGAGGACAAGAGCTTTCACTACAGCAGTTTTCCTCATGGTGACTCCCCCTGGCCTGGGAGAGGCTTTGTGAGACCCCAGTAGATGCATAGATAAAATGCAGGTGGATTCTTGGGCCTGGAAATGGCTCCCTGGTGAAGAGCAAGACCCAGACCAGCCTCTTCCCCCGCTGTCTGCTTCGCTTCAGAAAAGTGCAATGTTCTTCTCTTGCCTCCCCTCTCCACAGGTCGAGTGAAAATCAGCTTACCATGCACAAGTGCTTCTTCTTCCTGGTGTTCATGGTCATCATCCTGCCCTCGCTGGGGCTAAGCAGGTATGGACCACCCTGCTGTGCTGCTCTCCCTGCTCCCTGCCAGCTGGGATCGCACTGGGGCCCCTTGCCCCCTGCCTCCCACAAGCCAGCCCTACCACCCACCGCCGCTGAAACACGGCTGTCACTGGAGAGGAAAACACTCACTGGCCATGCCGAGCTGTTCCTAGAAAGCTTCCCTGCGGTGGAGGAGGGGAGTGGAGCAGCTTGCCAGGCTGCCACTGTGCTGGTTGTGCTCTGCTTGGGGACAGCCCTCAGCAAACCCTGAAAGGACCAGGTCAGGTATCTGTGTAGCCCCAGCTACAGCAATCCTGACCATCCAGGAGGCAAGCACCCATGCTGCGGTGGTCCTGTGTGGCAGAAGGGGCTGCTCTGTCAGTGTAGGGTACAGAGGCTCTCGCCCACCTGAGTCAGAGGAAAGCATGCACCCCCTGGTTGCTCTGCAGCTCCCCCTCTTTCTGAGACGCTTCTCTTCTTCCCCCTGCAGCCTGGACCTTTTTTTCCGCTGGCTCTTCGACACCCACTTTCTGGACGAGGCCAATATCAAGTTCCAGTGAGTAGCAGGGAGCTCCTGGGCAAGTGGGAGCGCCCAGCGCCAGCCCCCAGCAGCTTTCCCAGCCACCTGCCCGAGCATCCTCTCACCCTCTGTGTCCCTGGAGCAGGTGCGTTTTCCTCCCGGACAACGGCGCTTTCTTCGTCAACTACGTGGTCACCTCCAGCCTGATTGGGACAGCCATGGAGCTGCTGCGCATCCCAGGCCTCCTTGTCTACACTGCCCGCCTCTGCTTTGCCAAGTCTGAGCCCGAGCGGCTCCACGTCAAGCGGGTACGTGGCTCTGCTCACCTCTGAGCCTACACGACCCCTGGCCGACCAGGGATGTGCTTGTTGGAAACTCAGACTGTCTGGGTCTTATGGGCAGGCCATCATGGGAATAACGAGGATGTAATCATGTGGACAAAGGGTGCAAAGACAAGGGCAGCATTTGCAGAGGCAGTAATGACTCTTTTGGTTGTGTCCCAGAGCCAAGCCTACCAGTTCCAGTTTGGACTGGAGTACGCCTGGACCTCCTGCATCTTCTCTGTTGTCATGACCTACAGCATCACCTGCCCCATCATTGTCCCCTTTGGTGAGTACAATACCATGCCCCAGTCCCACTGTCCCGGGCCTTGCCAAGAATGGCCAGTCCCAGCTGCCATCAGCAGTGTGAGAGTATGAGCTTCCCATGTGGTACAGGAGGGTATTGTTGCCTGGGCCACTGTCCCTGAGCCCTGGCTATCCCTGTTGTCCTCCTCCCAAGTTGCCTCTCTCCTCCTGCCAGGTTTGCTCTACATGCTGCTCAAGCACATGGTTGACCGGTACAACATCTACTACGTGTACATCCCTACCAAGCTGAACCAGCGCCTCCATGTCGCTGCCATCAGCCAAGTCGTAGTGGCTCCCATCCTCTGCATGTTCTGGCTGCTCTTCTTCTCCGTCCTACGCCTTGGTAGGGAGAGCTTGGGGTTGCCCCTCGCCACTGCTAAAGGTCACATCTAACTTGGGGGGACACACATCCCCTTGGGGGGACGAGCCACTGGTGTCACCCTTGAGTTAGGCATGGCATGGAGGGAGGGAGGGGCGATGGGATGGAGGAAGGTGTGATGGAGACCTGGCAGATGACGGGGGTATCAGCTAGTGTTTTCGGAAGGGGGTTGAGAACCTGTAAGACCCAAAGCAGGCACCAGCCTGGGTGTCAGCTGTGTGCAGTAGGTCCTTGGAGGCTCATGTGCTGCCTCAGTGTCTCTCTGCTTTAGGTCCCACCCGCCCTGTCACCCTCTTCACCTTTGTGGTCCTCCTCTCCTGCATCGTCTTCTCCTTCTTTGGCCTCTGCCTGAAGAAGCTGCAGCCGCGGAGACCCTCCAGCTACCAGGTGAGCGCAGGCAGCTGCCTGTCCTGTTCCTGGCCCCGCTGCATCCCCTCCTCACCTCTCCGGGGTGCGTTTGCTGCGGGGCGTCTGAGGCGGTGCCTGGCTGCCCAGGAGGGATGGTCCCCCAATCCATCGTTTCCTCCTGGCTTCCCTCTCCCCAGATGTCTGACCAGTCTGATGGCACCTTCAATGATGTGGAGCGGAGCAGCGTCTCCTCCACTCCCAACTCCAATGTGAGTACCCCTTCCCAGCCCTGCTGTGGTCCCCCCTGCCTCGCTTCCCTGGACCCTGACCTCCTCCTGCCCCCGGGGCAGCTCTTCGTGGCCACCGTCCTGCAGGAGCCCGAGCTGAGCCTGACGCCAGCAGCCTCCCCAGCGCACCAGTCCTATGGCACCATGGGCAACCACCTGGAGCCGGCGGAGGATGGGGAGGACGGTGGGCTGCAGAGCTTTGAGACGGAGCTGGAAACAGTGGAGGGCGAGTACAGGAGTGGCCCTGTGATGGAGAGCCAGGCCCGCTACCAGTGAGCATCCCTGCCGCCGGGGCAAGGACCAGCTGTGCTGAGAGCGGGGGACGTGCTGGGGGGCAGGAAGGAGCCTTCCCAGCACTGGTGGGGACCACCTCACTGATGGGGCAGGGGGACGACAGGACTGATGTGAGGGTGAATCCCCAGTGCATGGGAGGTGGAGGGAGGCTCTGACGGTCCCTCCTGCTGCTTGGACCGGCTAAGCATCCCCTGTGCTCCCTCGTCCCCACCTGCCTCTTCCAGCCCATCGTGGGGAAGAGGGGGTGCAGCGGTGTGGGGAGAGAGTTCCTCTGAGAGGCCATGCTTTGGGGACAGGAGGGAGGCTCTGGCCCCTCCATGAGGGGGAAGCAGCCCAGACAGCTCAGATGAATGTGCCCGCTACCACGCTGTCCCATGGGTCCTCTGGCAGGTGACAGCCATCCCTAACCCTTGCTTCCTACTCTGCCTACCCACTACTCATGGTGGCTGTCCCTCCGTGCCAGCCGTGCAGGCTCCCACCCGCCTCCGCTGCCACCCCCAAGGCTTTGCCATTAAAGCAGGGACTGCTGAGATGTGTGTGCTTTGGTGGAGGAGGTGAGTGCCCGGGGCTCCTCCCAGGTCTGCCTGAGCACCAGCGGCCCTGCCGCGAGGCAGGCATCAAAATGCAAGCCCAGCTCTTCTCAACCCTCCCACCCCATCGTGCCACCACTGCACCATGCCCATGCCCTTGGGTCCTTGGGGATGAGCGGGAGGTCAAGGGACAAGTGTGTTTAATGGCTGTGAGGGCAGCTCCTCGTCATCCCACGGCACCCACCAGCATCCTCCTCGTGCTCATGCTCTCCCTGGGGTTGCCATGGGACCCTGCATGGCTCTGTCTTAGTTGCTACAGAAATGGGGCAGGGGGAGCTGGCAGAAGCACAGCCTCCAGGTCCTGGTCCACCGCATCCTGCCCTTGCCCACAAGCCACAGCCATGGGATGTTCCCCCAGCAGCCACACAGGCTCTTGAGTGTGAGTCCTGCTGTGGTCAGTGTAAATGCACCAACTTCTGCCAGACGGCATCCCTGGGGTTTTCCGGCTCATCTGCAGCAGCTGTGGAGGCCTCTGGGGATGAGGGCAGACCCTCACCCTGCTTGGCCCCTCTTCCACCAGGCTAGCCCACCTGGCCATGCTGGCTCCTTGCTCGGCTCCGCTTTGGCCTCAGGGCTGATTTTCCTGCTCCTAATTTTCCTGCTGGCTTCAGAGCAATTCTAGCCACCATCCCAGGGCCGTGCAGGGAGGGAAGGGACGACGATGCAGCTCTGCCGGCACTGGGGTTGCCAGTGTGGGGACGTAGCTGCTGTGCGTAGGCAGATGCTCGGCCATGGCACCGTGCAGCATTACTGGTGCCACTGGGCAGGCAGGGGGGCGTAGTGTGCCAGTCCTGGGGTGGGGATTTAAAAGGCAGCCCAGCAGCAAGCTGTGGGCTGCTGTTGGACACCAGTGGGCCCTGTGGGGCTGGTGGATCTCAGCCCAGTCAGGTGATAGCACTGTGGCCCCCCCCCCCCAACCCATGCTCTTACCTGCTGGGGTGATAGCTGTGGCTCGCTAGCCACTGAGGGGTTGCCTCGAGGGAGCCTTGAGCTTAGCTGCTCCCTCCCAACCCCAAAAGGCACCCTAGGGGGCCTTGTGGCTCCCTGCCCAGGTGCCCCCAGGGCTGCCCACAGCTAGGCTGCTGCCCTCACTGCCTCCTCCTGGGGCAGCCCCGGCTGGAGCGGAGGGATGCTGGTAGCCTCTTTCCAGGTGGAAGCAAGTGCCTGCAAGCGGCACCGCGTCCTCGGGAGCTCGGGCTGCTGGTCCGATTGCCCTTGGCTGCCCCGCTGTAGGAATGTGCCAGAGGTCTGTACCTTCTCGTGATTTATTGCTATGACCGTGCCTTGAATAAAATGACTTCACCCAGCTGCTGTCTGGCATTGTCACCCCTGTGCGTCCTGCCTGGCGCTAGGAGAGGAGGGACCCTCGCCTCTGGAGCCTGTGAAAGTACCCCAGCCTACCCCAGCCCCTTTCCCCACCTGTGTGCTGCTTGTGACCCTTCCTGCGGATGTTCTGCAGAGACTTCAGTGGCAAGAAGACCACTTGGACACCTCCCCTCCTTCACAGAAGCAAACCCCAGTGAGTGGGCAGAAGCAGCAAAGGTGCAGGAGCGGGGAAGCACCCTGCTGTGTCCCCTCAGAAAGATGGGCACAGGCCCTTGGCACCGTCCCCGACATTGGGAATGGGGTGCAGGCTCAGCGCAGGCATGTGCTTCCCCTGCCTGTCCTCTGCCAGCACTCACCCCACAGGCAGGGCTGGCTCGGGACACCACCGAAGGGGCACACACTGCCTGGAGGGAGCAGGAGGGTGGCCTGGAGCTCCTCTGGGACCACAGCAAGGAGCAAGGGCAGACATCCTATCTGGGGATAGAGCTGATGTTCCCAAAGCCCACCAGCAAGTCCTGGGGAAGTTCTAGGAGCAAGGGAGCGAACACCATTTTGGGAGCCCTTTTTTGGGTTTTGAGCAAACAGTGCTCTTTCGCTCTCCTCCTCCCTTCCCAAAACACATTCTTTATACACAAATTCCTATTTGAATGATTTGCCCCTGGTTTCAGCAGGTTCCTCCTGCCCGCCACTCCACGGCTTCCATGGGGTGAGCCCTGCCCAGCCAGCCTGGCTCACGGCACGGGGCACAGGGAGGGATTCCCTGCCTGTGAAAAACTGGACAATTTAAAAACCCAGTTCCCCCATCACACATCCCCACGGAGGCCTCCCACAGTTCATCATTAGCGGTAGACCGGGCTAAATGCAGGCCCTGGCTGGCGCCAGGGAGCTGAGGCAGGAGCCCTGGCTGTGAGCAAGGGCTGTAATTGCCCCCCCAGCTCGCAGTTCTCCTGGCCCTTGTGCCAGGGAAGCTCATCACAGCCTAACGAGGTTGTGTGAGCCCCAGCACGCCGCGCCTCCGCCACTCCGGCCCTCAGAAACCTGCTCTCCTGATTACAGCCTGCACATACAAAATTCCCTCACAGCCGGGGACGAGCAATTGCTCAGCATCTCCCACTGCGCCGGCCGGCAGCAGGCAGTGCCGGGGGCATCCCTGCTGGGCACAGCCAAGGCAAAGGGGCAGTTTTGGAGAGCCGTGGCAAACCTCCACACCGGCACAGGGAATCGAAGATGGGGGTGCTGCGCTCGCCCTGTCCCACAGAGCTGGGGTTGGGGTGCCACCACCAGCCCTGAGGCTGGCAGCTGTGCTCCAGCACAGGAAGAGCTGGAAAATTTATTTCAGCAATGAAACACACATTTCTGCTGCTCTCCTTGCCCTTCACAACCCATCACATGTTGCCCTGCAAAGCAAGCCCCATCCTAAGCACAGCTTTACTAGGATGCTCACCATGCTCACCTGTGGCAGGGCTGGGATTTCCAGCCCTTGGGAGATGCTATTACAGATCCCAAGCTGACTTCCCCGCTCTAGGAATCATCCTTCTTCAGTGCCAAGTGCCCAACTCTCCCAGGGCTGGAAACCCGCCGTGTCAAAGCTAGAACATTCCCTGGGGAGGGGGAAACAGGACCTCCTGCATCCCCACCATCTGCTCCCTGGGGCTGGGCTGCTGGGGTGGCTCCGCAGTCCAGCTGGCCGGGGGGATGCTGCATGGAGCCTGGCAGGACGTCGCTGTGAGGCTGTGCCCTACCTCTGCGGGCAGCTGGCAGCGAGTGACCAGCAGCAGGTGAGCCAAAGCTATCTCAAAGATCAAAATCAGCAGCTGAACAACAGAAAAGGGATTTTTAGGCTGATTGCTTAAAACACTAATTCCATTAGAGATCGTTAAATTTGAAGGGTAATGAGCAATCAGCAGCAGGACACCTTTGCTAGCCCCTCTGCTGCTCACCCATTCAATTACAGTGCACAAAAGCTCCCAACAGACGTTTGGTGCTGGATGCCTTCTCATGTCAGTCGAGCTGAACCACATAAGCGCTCCCAGGGACCAGTAACTCCAAAGCCTGAGACAACTAGTAAATCCCTCTCTGACGTACTTTTTCTTTTTTTTTTTTTTTGGCTTACTTGGGCCTTTTATATTAAAATAAACATAAGGCAGCAAAAAGGGACGAGACTCACTGTTGTTCTTTATTAAACAGTACAGCTGGGTAGAAGAGGCACACGGACTAGTTCAGTTCTGGTGGGAGTTATGCAGAACGTGGTACAGAAGAGGAGAAGTCAAGGAGCTGGGAAAGCTAGAGGGAGCAGGGATGGTTTGGGGCAGTAACACTCACACCCCACCCATCACACAGCTGCCTACTTGTCACACAGAGCCAGAAGGTCCCCTCCTCATGATGCTGAATGCTGATGCCCCAGAAGAGGGTTGCAAAGAGGACATCCCCATTCCCAAACCCTCCTGCCCCATACCATGGGGACCTACCCCGTCACAGCTAACACCTCTCTCCAGCCCCAGCTCCTCCAGCCCTCACTGCCTGGCACAAGAATGGGGAGGACCTCACCTGACCCAGCTGATGGAGAGAGCCATGGGCCAGGAGGCACAACACCACACTGCAGGACTGCAGGAGTGGAGCCTGGTACCGTGGGGAGGACAGCAAGTATCCTACATAGGGATGTTCTCTGCCTCTTCCATAACACCCCTCAGCTCCCCTCACAAACACAGCTGGAGCGCTCCCCTTGCTTGCTGGAAGCCTACGGCCACCACCAGGCCTGGTGTCAGGGAAGCAGAGCCCCATCTTATAGGGCACCCCAACATCCCCTCCATGGTGTGGGGCTGGGAGGCTTCAGCTGCAAGCAGCCCTCTCCTGCCCCAGAGGGGAGGACATCTGAGTATAGGAGGAATGTGTCTCTAGAACAGGACCATCTCAGCCCTCAGCATCAGGCTGTGCCTGCCCTGAAGGAGCAGCAAAAAAGGGAGCCGCCTGTAACTGAAAACTTGCTCCATGTCCTTGCCCTGGGGCTAGTGATGGCTGGAAACATGGTTCTGCCTGTCCCACGGTGACTTCCCCATAAAGATGAGCTCTTCTTCAAAGCGCTCATTTCCCACCAGAGCCCTCAGGAACTGCCTCTCAGCCATTTCCTGGGATTTCTTCCAGCAGATACTGTCTTCTCACTCCTGCCCTTATACAGCACTGCTGCACGCACCTCCCTCTGCTACGAAGCGTCTGTGTCTCAAGCATTGCTGGGAGGGATGACTAAAGGGTGAGGAGCTCTGCAGATGGGCACTGTGTGCAGCTGGGAAACGCTCCAGGTCCTGACAGCATCAGGGGAGAAATTCCAGCTATGCTTCCTCTGGCCAAGAGCCAGAATGATTTCTGGAAGCTGTTGCCATGACATGATTGCAACCTTCACTTTTTATTTTAAGACATCATTTCTTTGTATTTACTTTATTCTCCTTAACACAAAGCAGTGAAGAGCCACCACTGCTGCTGCATTTCAGCTGGCTCTGAGGTTAAACCAACCAGCCAAACCAACACAAAGCCTTTCAGCTGGCAGCCCAGACCCGCGAAAAGCAGCCTCACCTCAGGATGAATGTGAACCCACTGCTCGAAGCATCCCTAGGAAACACACTGAGTTGTGGCCAACCTGACACGAGGAAAAGCCATGGATCCCACCCAGGAGCGAGGCAAGGCAGAAGAGAGCAGCAGGATTAATCATCTGGTAGAGACATGCTGGTGACGGGAAAGGGAGAAATGCTCCCCGAAGGTTTGGGGAGGACGGCCACACAGCACGGCACAGCGTGGCCAGCTCCCACCTCTTCTGCCCTTGCCCCTAGAGGGGCCAAATCCGCCACTTCCACAGCTGAACTGGGCACAACAGCACAGAAGGAATGAGCAGTGCTAGACCTGGCAGGTCTTGAGCATGGCAAATAGGATCGTGGGCAAATAAGCCCGAGAGGCCTGTGCTAGCTGTCACCTAAGTAGGGATGGTAGCCAGAGGAGGGAAGACGAGCCACAAAACCAGAAAACCAGAATACTCAGGACACCAGAGTAGGTACAGGGGTGTTGGTGGTCCAGCTAGCCCAAAGGAACTCAGGGCAGGGCAGCGTACCTGTGCTGCGGCACCCCTAGGCTTCGCTGCAGAGACGTACCCTGCCAGCCCTTAGCAAAGGCAGAGATGGGGTCGTGTCGAAGCAAGGCAGAACCACTGGGAGAGCCCTGAAGCACGCATGACTGGAGGAGACGGCGATGGGCTGGTGCACAGAGAAAGACGGAGGTGGAGAGAGGCAGAGAGTGCTCCCCCTACCCAGGGCCGCTGCCTGGTCAGGGATGGGGATGGCTGGCAGGATCTAGTCCCCTTCTGGGAGGGTCTCCCAGCCGCGTCGCATGGCTTTCACCACAGCACCGTAGAGTTTGCTCCAAGCCTCCCGCACATCTGGGCTGAAGGCAGTGCCAAGGCATTTCTCCAGCATGTACAGCAAGGACTCGCCGACAGTCTGCAAACCAAACAGGGAGGCATCAAGCTCAGCACTGGGGGACAGCACACAGCCCTTCTCTCACTTCACTGCCTTTTCGGACTTTCCCCATCGCAGGGCAGCTGCTCCTCCTCCACCAGCAGGGCCAGGCCACTCCATCCCTGGCTGCTCAGAGAGGGCCCAGAGCCAGCCCATGCCATCCCCTTCCCCTGCCCTATGCTGGCCCTCACCCCGTGCCCCACACCCTGGATGAGGGGGAGTACAGGCAGGGAGTGAGGGCTGACACCATGGACGTAACACCAGGGGAGATGTACACGTCCATCCTCCATGGCTCCCAGATGATGCTGGTAGCCAGCCCCATCCCCTGGCATAGCAGCGGATCAGCAGAGCTGAGCAATGCCCTCATGCCAGGAGAGCGGGTCAGACCCCAGGCTGGATGCTCAGGGCCTGCCTCACCGCCGCTCAGGCCCCTCCATGGGGCACTGTTCCTCACGGAGCTGCGAGCAACCCCATCCAGGGGCACCCACATGCTGAGCATGAAGCTGGTGGGATCCACTGTCCCAAGCAAAGGGGACCCTGCTCCCTCTGAAGAGGAACAAAGCTAGCAACAACGTGAGGGAGCCATGCGATTTCCTTCAACCTGCCCTTCTCCATTGCGTTACCCAGCATTTCTGTCCGTGCTTGACGGCAGGAGAGGAGTAAGCAAGGGTTTAATATGGAGGATGCTCCTGTCTTACTGCCACGGAGGAAGGAGGGGCTGGGGTGCAGCAGCCCCATCCCAGTGCAGGCACAGAGACACGTGCGCGGTGAGGTCTGCCCAGGGCATTTGATGCAGCGATGCAGGGCCCAGGGCAAAGGCTGAGCCTGCAACCCTGTGTCGCAGGAGAGACTGCAGTGCCCCAAACAGCAGTCCTCTTCAAACAGGGCAAACGCCTTGTCCCCCTCTGTCCTTCTTCCCTGGGTTTACTGGGGGAGGGCAGAAAATGAGGGGAGCTCAAGGCTTTCCCTGATTGAGCCCATGTCACTACACAGGTAGCAGCTCAGGGGCTGCCCTGAGCCACCAGCTTTCTCTCCAGCCAGCTGAACCCAGCAGGTGGGCACAGAGGGATGGGGACGGTCGAGAGCTGCACAAACACAGCTGCAGGGGGACAAGAGAGGATGTCTCACCGAAAAAGACTCGACCTTCACACCAACTGCCTGGTGCTTCTTGCCGAGGTTGCAGAGATACTCTTCCAGGCAGGACAAGTTCTCCAGGTGGCTCACAGCGGCATCGATCACCAACATGACCTGCAGGAGCACAGAGGCAGAACAGAATTAACAGCAAGGCTCATCTGCTCTGCCAGAGGAACAGAGAGTCTGATCCCTCTACATCACCCTTCTTGGTGTGACCACCTCCCAGCCCAGCAGGTGCCCTCTGAGCTCTCCTTTGCTCCTCTGTGATCCGTGTGACACATCAGCCAGGCATGCTGGCAGCAGCACACACCACATCCTTCCACGGGATGCTGCCAGAAGTGCCACAGCAAGCAGCACTGCTGACCTCCCTGTCCCAGGCGTGGTAAACAACCCGATGGCAGCAGAGCAGCTACGGGCTAAGATCCAATGCTGATGTAGTCGTTATAGCTCTTAGGATCCCAGGACAACTGCAGGAGAGCCCTAGAAGTTACCAGGACTAGAGTTTCCAACTAGAAGTTGTCAAGATGGTGCAGTTGTGAATAAGGCAACTCCAATTCTAAGATCAGCCAAAGTATTTTGATGAGATGGGGTGGATAGTACAGCCAAGAGACCTGGTCTGGTAAAGCACAAACTACCACGGTCTCCCAGGAGCGTGAAGAGTCCAATAGGCCATGGTGCGAGAAGGGTTAATGAGGGATGAAGGGAACAGACATACCAAATTAGAAGAGATTAAAGCCAGGACATGGTTAGCTTGGCAAAACCAAGAGGTGGTAGAATTGTGTTCTATAATTTCAACAGGGAAATTATCTCCAGCAAGAGCAAAGAGCTATTTCAGCTCAAGGCAATAACAGCAGAAGTAAAAATGGACTTAACTTTGCCAATAAGCAGAGGCTGGAAAATAACAAAAAGCTTGCAGCTATCACAGGAGCACAGCCCTGAAACAGCCTCTTGCAAGGAATAACGACAGTCAAGCGAGGCACCAAACTGGTTTAAAGATGGAGCCAGACAGTTTATGAAGGCATCTGCAAGCCAAGGCTGTGCTGTGCCCTGACGTGGCCGCGCTGCGGGGCTCAGCAAAGCATCTCTGCTGCACCAGGTCTAATTCTCTCCATGCGTGAGCTCCTCCAGCAGGCATCAGCATCGCTCCTCTCCCTATTTTGGGAGGAGGTGAATGTGCATCGCAACACTGCCCCAGAGGCTATCCCCAGATGCTGTGGGCCTTCTGTCTCTGCAGCTGCACCAACAGCCTCTCCACATCTAGTGGGTCCACAGGAGCCTGGGCCACTGCCCAGCTCTGTGACACCTCCTGACCAGCCTGTGGCCAAGCAGAGGCCTTCAGTCCTCGTCTGGACAGAAGTGAGCTCACTGCTGTGCTTCCATGGTAGAAGGAGGACGCTTCCAACTTTCACAAGAGGCAATCCACTCTCAGCTGAGGGCATGGAAACCAGCATGGTACTTCTCACCCACCACAACTCACATCCTCCTCCCCTCCCTGCTGTTGTAGGATGCTTTGTCCTGGCAATAGCACCTTCTGCTAGCACAAATCACCCCCTCCAGTTACCATCTCAGGAGACTTCCCATGCGCTCCCCAGTCAGATACCGCACAGTCCCAAGCCGTTTCCTAAGGCTTTCCTCGTCCATGCCACAGCCCCTCTCTCACCTTCCTGATGTGATCCAGGAACTCAGGGGCCGAGAGGCACTCCTGAGGGCTGGCAAATTGTTTGCAGTTGTACTGGAAAAGGGGCAACAGGTCAGGGTCCAAGTCAAACAACCTGCAACGGCAAGAGAGAAACCCCCATCTTCTCACTTCTCAGCATTAGAGTTCTGCTCACCGCCGGAGTAACGCCATCAGCAGCACAGCTGCACACCCTCCCGCCTCCCTTCCCACCTACTGATCCCTCCCCCCCCGTAAAGGACCCAGAAGTTCTGGAAAGTCTTAGTTTGTAGCAATCCAAGGTACCTATAGTCAAAAAAGTCTCTATTTCCCTAGCACACAGCTCCAGCTCCCAGAAATTTTTTTATGGCACCTGAGGACCAGTCCCAGCTCGCTGGAGTTCCTCTCCCCAAAGTCTTGGTCATTGTCTCAACTCTTCCTGTTCCCACTTTGTGAGCCCCTTGAGCCCCAAAGCTCCCAAATCTGGGGAAGACCCACAAGCTCCAGGAGCTGGCTTTCCTACTGGAGCGAGGGGGCCATGTACAAACTCAGCTAATGCCCCACGCTCCCACAGCATCACCAGCTCACATTTTTCCCCCCTTCATCCTCCCCACCAGTGTATGCCCAGGCACACGCAGGTCTCAGCAGCAGCCACCCAGGCAGATCCAACAGGCTGATGCTCTCCTCGGAGGCCACAGAGAATACAGGCAAGACATTCTCTCTTCTCCCCATTCTGCACATTAAACTACTGCATCCCTCTCCTCTCCACTGAAACTCCCAAACATCGCTGTCGCTGCTCACTGTGAGGTTTGGCTCCCGCCTGCTACACCCCGCTTCAGAAACTGGTCATCAACTCTCCGACTGTCCTTTTTAAACCACTTTTCACAGATTTTTCCTTTTTTCTCTTCCCATAATCAAGACATTAATCTGTTTAGGAGAGGCGAGGAGCTGGGTTTCAGCCGTCCCCCCAGCACACCGTTTCCTCTGCCCTGAGGCTGAACCCCATCCCAGCGGCCGGCCCTTTGCCCGGGGCTGCGGAGCGTCGTGCCAGGGACAATTAGGACGTCCCTTCCACACGCTCCCCAGGCTCGGGCGGCCGCGCAGCTCCTCAAACCGCAGAACTAAGGGTGGCACAACGGGGGTGGGTGGGCAGGAACGCGCAAATCCTGCCCGCTGCTGCCTCTCGCCCTCCCCCCTCTCCCGTAACAAAGTTCTCACTGGCAGAGGGTGGGAAAGCCCGGCGGGAGGGGTGACACTCCCCCCCCCGCTTCTCTCCCCTCTCCCGGCAGCCCCACGTTGCTCCCCCCGGCCCGGAGCAAGGGAGCCGGCCGGGAGCCGTCGCCAAGCGAAGGGAAGAGCTTCTCTCCAAGAAGGGGAGCCCGTGCATCCCCCCCACCCCCCCATCCCCAGCCTCGGTCCGG
>VXBO01014564.1:41822-97978 GCA_013400135.1 Rhinoptilus africanus
AAAAAAGTAAAAATTCAAATGCCCAGCCCCCCTCCCCGCAGGACAGAGGAGAAAGTTCAGCTCCTTCATGGTTGACATTTTCCGATCAGCCCGATTTTCCCAGCGAAGCATCACGGCAGAGCCGCGCTGGCGAGGGGACCACCAGCACCCAGCCCCTCTCCCTCTGAGCACAACTTGGCTCCAGCATTAGGGCAGCCCCTTGCTCTTGGCCACTTCCACTGGGACTCAGGAGGCCCCGCAGCCACCTGCTACCTCCATGGCCAGATGCAGTCCAGACACTGCAAGATACATGTTTAATTTAAGGCTAATTAAGCCAGCTGAACCAGGCAAAGTTGTTAATAACAGATCAGAAGACGTGTCATCTTTGTCAAACACGTTGAGGACACCCAGCTTCTCTTTATTGTTCAGATACAGAGAAACACTGCTTTGAATTTGGCCCCAGGATTTAAGCAGCATGGAGGAAACAAAGAGGGAAGGGGCAAGCGAGGTCTCAAGCAGCACAAAAGAAGCCAGGGAAGCCAGAGCAGTCATGCAAGTAAAGGTTTTTCAGAAGGATGCGAGCAACACAAAAGCACAAATATTACAGAAACCATCACAGGCTGCTCCAAAGTAACATGGTGCTGATCTTATTACAAATTCTGGCTTTATACATCAGACTTACTTCTTGTAATCAGGAGAGAAGACAGCAGCCTCCGACCCAACCAGGAGCACATTGACTCAGTGTCAGCGGAAAGGAGGCTCTTCTCGTTGGAATACTGAAAATAAGCTCTGGAAAGAGACAAGTTCAAAGGCACCATGCTACATCCTCAGCCCCAGCTTGCCTCCCAGGGGCTTTTCTCCTAAAGAGCCAGAGTGACAGCACTGACTGCAGTGACAGTAAGAAGCCACCTGAGACGCCTCTGCAAGTGCCAAAATAAATTACCTGTTTCCTTGTGATTTTGAGACCCCTCATTCTCAGTGCAGACCAGACTAGATGCTGTACAGGAGAAGCTCCGTATACATTAGAGGAAGCTGGAGAACCCTGTCCTCTTTAAGAGACCAACAAAACTCACAGAGAAATTGAACTGTCAGGTGGGACTGGGCAGTCTCACAAATGCTTCACATCTCTGGCTACTGAGCCAGAAAACAAATTATGTTCCAGGTTTGCCCTGTTCTGAAAGATTTAATTATTGTCAAAGGTCCTGGGTCCTGGAAAGATGTAAATTTTTTCTGTAAAATCATGGCTTCTGTTAAAAGTACTGGATTTTAGTTTTCACAATAACTAAGAAAAGCCTGAAAAGCTTTTATAGATCTCTACACATCTGTATTCGTAGAGAACAGGGGATAAATAGAAAGCATTCAAGAATAAAGAAAATTCACAAGCTGCAGGGCCATCTCACGGCTGGGGCATTGGAACACGCAACCTGCCGGCCTGCAGCGCTTCCTGCTGTTGGCCACCATCTTCTGGTCCACAACAAGCTCCCACTAAAAACAGCGTCCTAGCTGTATGATTGCAAAGGCAACACTCACGGTGGGGACTGAGGACAAATCAGGGCGATGGTAGCTGCTGAAGCTGCAAGGAGCCTGGAAGAGCAGCGGGAAAGACCGGGTTAATCTGAGCAGGGCAGCAAACACCAGCCCAGCAGTGCCAACGCAAACATTAACCTTTGGCTGTCTTGCAGCTGATCAAGCACACCAGTAAAGCGCGTGAAGTGTCATCCTATGTGCATCTGCACAAGCCACTCTGACACTTCAGCCTGCTGTCACAACCACGCAGCCGGGGAGCTCCGCCAGAGCCTGGCTGGACCCTTCAGCCTGGCCCTGCTAAGGAGAAGGGGGAGCAGAAGAGGCGAGCAGTGCTGGGCTGCCGCAGCGCTGGAAAGGAGAGTGGAGAGACTTCCCTAGACCTCAGGATACCCAGGAGCAGAGTTGAAGCACATATACACAGTCAGAGCAGCAACTGAGACCGAATATTTGCCTAGCAAGATTTTGAATACATTCAGACCCGGCGGATAGAGGAAGAAGAGAAGCACCACAAAGGCAAGTTGTTCTAGTTAAGAGTGATTGGCTCCTAAAGCTTACTTGGGATATGGGACACCTCTCCTTGGGTCCACACAGGCACCATACCAGCGATCACATCCCAAAACAACAGTGAAATGCAGGTTCAGCCATTGCTCCTGGTGGCAGCGGTATCTCAGACAATAGCAGTGAAGCCACAACAGCAAGGGAAAATGGTGGCTTTTGTCCAAAGTCTTCTCCCCCACACCTTCCCTCCGTGCTGCAGATGGTGGCTGCACGCTGAGTGCTCGCAGACAAGGCACTAGTGTCAGAACAGACCAGACATAACAGCAGTCACGAGAGTGCTGAACGTGACAGGTCTCCTCCTTCCGCGGAACATATGGGTGTCCCAGCGGACGGAAGGGGCAATGGGCTGGCCCTACCTCTGCCCACCTGTTGGCACCTACGATAGAATGACACTCAGCCAAGTTTATGGAATAAAGGGAGAGAATCCCCTCCCTGCCCCCAGCACCAGCTCCTTCTGGGCAGGGTACAGGCACATTCGTGAGCAGTTTCCCCACCCTCCCTGCCCCTCTGAACAGGCAATCCATCCCTTTGTTGCCTTCTGGCACTAGTACATCCTCTCTCCCTTAGTAAATCCAGCAGGTTTTTTCCCCCTGTGACCACACAAATCTTCCAGCACAGGAAGAGGGAGCTGTAAGGAGGGTCTTGAGGTGGGAGACAAGGAGAGCTCAAGGGTAAGAGACATCTGACCAGTCATTCACATGATTTAAAAGAGCGAGGGCTTGGGAGACACGGTTGCTTTTCCCTGTGTACAAAGCAGCTTCTCCCTTCCAGCTAGGTGGCTGTCAGAGGAGTTCCTCCTGCTGCAAGAGCACTGAGGTCCTGACAGCACAAGTGGAATCCAGGGAGGATTTAAAATACAAGGAAAACCAAACAAGCAGACCTCCCTTCTTGTTCAAGTATTTTGTGAGCCTTCAAGCATGAGGAGCCCCGGGATGCATCAGGAGTTTGAACACTGCAAACGTTTCCACTGCCCAAGGGTTTCCTCTGATAGTACCCAGCTCCCTTGGCTCCCTGTACCCAGCCTGGCAGCTTAAGTTCTTTCCTGAGATGTTCTTGGATTTCTGCAAGACTGGTCCTGGAGCTGTCATGGGTGAAGAACCAGGTCAGCAGCACAGAATTCTCCAAAATCATCTTTAGGCCACTTGAAGAAATGGGAGGCAGATTTCTGGAGAAACTCACTGACTCACAAAGGAAACAGTAAAGCTTTTTTGTGCTTTGGAAGAAGACAGTTTTATGCAATGTTTTTAATTTCTAGTGGGTCTCATTACCGTAATTTACAGCACCTTCAAATCACAGTACCAATACTCATAACTCCCCTCGCCACGTGTTGGCTTTATTTGCCCAGTGCCTCAGTTTACCCACAGGGAAAGAAACTTACCCAAGCTCATAAAACGGTGTGACAGAATTGGGAATAAGCTCACAAAGTCCCCGACTCTGCACTCAGGGTTCAGGCGCTTGGAAAACAGACCTCCCTCCCAAAGGAAAACCACACCAGCCTGGCCCAGGAATGTCTCTTTTCACGTGCTGCTGTGGCACTGTCAGTTTTCACCCCAGCTGCTGTGCCAACAAACCCAGATCCCCTTTGGACTCTTGCTCATTTCCCATTCTACATCTGCGAGTCCTCATGAATAATGCCACTCTGCTCTAGCTGCTTCAGGCTCCCTGATCACCTTGGAGATGGACTCCTGGGCTCGGCTAATCCCATTTCTTCCCCCTTGCCCCCAGTCTCAAAACCACAGACCGCGATAGCTCCTCTTTTCCCCAGACTCCCATCCCCATCCTCAGGTGGGAGCAGGAGTCATGCAAGTTCCCCGCAGTCTTCTCAAGCTACGTGCCACCCCCCACCCCAGGCCATGGTGCGGCACAGCTCAGCAGCAAGGCAAATATGAAACGCAGCTGCACAACAGGAAGCAAAAGAGATGCAGGAAAGAATAATCTTGCCCATAAAAAAGATGAAGGCAACAGCTGCAGAGCTCGCTGGCTGCCACCGTGCCTGTGGGGAGAGCAGGACAGCACTACCGACCTGGAAGATTTGGGCAAAGGGGAGAGGGATAGGCAGAGGGAGGAGGAACAATGCATGGGAGAGGATTCCACAGCAGAATAAAATGAAAAAACAATCTTTTGACTTGTGTTTGCTACTAGTAACCCCCAGGTTCAGCTTGGATCTCCCAGGACCAGCTGGGGAAAGTTTGTACAGGCAGCTGGAAACAATCCAAGGCTGACAGGGCATTAAGAGGGGAGAGAAGCCAAAGGGGAGCACACAGAGCTGCTAGCCTGAGTATTTTTGACTTGTGAGGCTGTTGGACTAGGTTGTTGGCCCACTTACAGATGCCGAGACCTTATCTTGGTTGTTATTCACCTTGTGCTCTCTAGCACAGCGATAGTCCAGCAGCTGCTACCCCCACCACCAGGCTGCCATCTTCCAAGGAGCAAATCCTGCCTTTTGCAAGTCACTGTACCAAAGGGAGTTCAAAAAGTCTGTCTGCCACGTCAGTCTCAACCTAAAGCTGAATTTGATAAGACACGACGACAGCGTTGTGCGCACTTCAAGCTGGTGGGATGCAAGCAGCCGTGGTTCCAAACCTCTCCAGCCTCATTAGCTCAAACGTGGTGCTCTCGCTAATACACCTGGCAACTTGGCAAGCACTGCATCAGCACAGTTACCCGGCTTCTGTCCTACCTCGAGACGGTGCACATGGGCTTGGATCTCCCTCCAACTGTCCTTATACTTCTGGACTAGGTCATCCCTCATGGCAAAAGCTTGGTGAAAGGATGCTTTACTCCCAGTGGAGCCTCCTCTGTGGTTTCCTCACTGGATTTGTCTTGTTTCAGAAGCGCTGCTGGTGCCAGTCTCTGAAGTGCTCACTGATTGTCTACTCTCTGTTCTCAACTCCATCTCTTCTTTCCCTCCTTCTTGCAATTTGAATTGATACCATTGATCAGGACATCTCCTACGACCATTTGACTTCAGCAGTTGTCTCTGAGAACAGTGTCTTTGCTGTGATTTATTTAAAAAAAAAAATAATAAAATTTTGCTCTTAATTGCGCCCAGTCCTTGATGGCAAGGCTGTGCTGGCATCACAACCTTTCAGCTTTGCATTCAGCCATCTGCTCTCAAAGCAAACCCCATGTGTTATTGCTTCTATGTGTGGGATTCCTTTTCTGCTTGAGGTCTTCTGCTCCCCACCTAAAGCCATTCTAGTTTTGGAGCTCTGTCAAAAACATTCTGTAGTTCAGTGAGAAGTTTTGCACCTGCAGACTCCAGAGTCAAAAATGCCTAAGCGTTGAATAAATATTGTGGCTCTGTCTTGAGGAGAATGATGTACTTATGCCACATCATAAAGCACTTTCCAATCCATTAGTAACTAAATAGGACGTTAAACAGCAACTGCTAGCAATAAAGACTTAAAATCAGCAGGCACAGAGAGCTTGCACCCACGAGTCCTACAAGAGCTGCCTGAGGGTATCTCCAACCCACTTACTGTTAATTTTATTTTTCTTTTTTAATAATGCTTGAAACAAGGAAATTTCAGCAGACATATGGAGTGTAAAATGGCAATACTCAAAAAGGCCAAACAGGATGATTAAGTAAGGCAGAAATTAACTAGCTTGATAAAAACCAGCATAGAGAAAATAATGAAAAACCCAGTAGGGAGTTTATTATAAAAGCTTTTGAAGATGGGTGTACAACTTCTCAGGGTGATCCATCAGTTCATGCCTTTCCATCTCTGCCAAGTAGCGGTCTAATTCTCGATCCCTCTCTTACTACCTACATCCTGACAGTTTTTCATTAACTTTGATGTTCCTCATTACGTCTTCATTTTGTGAAGCAGCCTTTTTGCTTTCCCCCTCCACATGACTCTTTCACAGCAGCCCTTAGTAATTTGAGTTGTCACTTTTTGGATGCTTCCCTCTTGTATTTGAAGTCAATTAAGAACTTGTAACTCAGCTTCTCATCTTTGACTTCTCTGGTTCTTCCTGGCCTCGCTTTGCACTGGGATACAGTTGGTGCTTGTGCTCTTGGTCTCCTTTATTTAAATATCTCTCCTCAGACTTGCCTCTAACAGGGTTTTGCCCAGAAGTTATCAAATTGTTTAAATTCACTTTCTTCAGCTGCATTGGCTTTATTTGGCTGTTCTCACAGAGTTCAGAAATCTTAAAGATGTACCAACTTTTGTGTTCACATTCTCACCTCAAGGAACTCCTCCCTGCTTCTCAGCCAGTTTCCTTCTCCACCTCGTAACCAAATAGTCATGGTCCCTAAAGTATTCCAAGGGATCAGCACGGTGCCAGGGTGGGACTCAGCTGGCCCAACGCTGATGCCTTTATACGGGCAAGTAACCTAAACTCCCTTTCTGGTCAATGGAGAAAAACAGGTACTCCAGAACCACCTCATCCTAAAATACAGGGTGAAAACAAAGGTCAGATGAATGAAGCCTGAAAACTACCTTTTGTCAGCTGCAAGGATGTCAGCTGCAAGACAGCAGGATGACTAGCTTCGGATAAGATCTGGAGATAAAACGACTGCAAGAATTATAAATATAGAAAAAGCAATTTACAGCAATTGTAACACTTGGTAGACTATGCCATTCAGATAAAGCACAACCTTTCTGTTTCCAGAGCACGCATTACACGGGGCAGAGCTACAGAGTTAGAGATGGTGTATTAGGAAACAACTCCAAAGTGTATGACAACCACAGTCCTTGGATGTAAACCAGGAAGCAGTGGTAGGAGCAATGAAGATTTATTTCAGCATATGGAACTGGGGAGACTGATGTCAGAAGACAGTGTACAGTTTGGGAAACCATATGGGTAAGCCAAAGAAAATGAGAAAAGAGGCATGGGAGATTTGAGAGCAAGACAAAGCAACTTGCATTGAAAGCTTCTGTTTGGTTAGCAAAAAGAAAGAAGATCAAACAAGCAGTTTGAAGACAGAGCACAAACTCTGTATTAAAACACTAGGTTATAAAAAAGCTTCATTTTTGTTGAGGAACATGTAACGGGATGACTGGAATTTAGAAGCCTAGAAACCTGTCAGGCCCAGAACAAATGCAAAATGGAATCAGTCACCAGTGTCTACCCATGTGAAATCAGTTACCTGCAGAAAAAAGCCATTCTTCTTTTAGAGGGCAGTAAGAAGTTTTACTTCAGATACTATCAGCATTTTCTGAACAGTACTTCACGCCTTGTACACTTGCAGTCATCTCCTTGCGCTCTAGCACAGCTTCCATGTCAGCAGTCCTTCCTTCCATAACGACAGCCCTGATCAGACAATATCCAAAGACCAGCTTGCGCTTTGTGAAGCAATACAAGATGGCAATAGGCTTTTCAGTAACCCTCTATTAGTCTACTGTATCACCTTGCGCAGGCCATGGTCCAGTTTCTAGCTGTCCTGGCTTTACTTTAGCAGCCCTTGGAACACGTCTAAACAGATTGGTTGGCCCCGGTCTGGGCATCAACACGTAGCCCTAAATAAGAAAGCTGTATTTTGTTTTTCCCCATCTAGTTCACCCCCACCCCCGCAAGGATGGCAAGCCCTTGTTAACACTACTCAAAAGTATCCACTGCCCCGTCACTACAGCCTGGCACAGAGCCAGATTCCGATTTACAGCACCCTAATTTCTAACAAATTAAGTGTTCATAAGCAACCTAACAGAAGCTCGATGAAAATACCCGCTGAACCTGACATATTACACATTTTTACAATTTAACTTGTCTTTAACATGGAAAAATAAACCCGCTTCAACAGACAGTACTTTCTTCGCATCCAACTGTCCCAGTTTCACCTCCCACTGCACTTACCAGCACATCGCTTGGACTGCAGTAAAACCTGACCTCCTGGAACTGCAGTCCAGCAACATTTGTGTGCTAAGAGCTGACATAGATCACCATTGTCCTAGATCAAACTCTCCAATGGGGCCGTTTAAAGTTCATGTTGCTACTTTGAGCATGCATGTGAGGGAGAGAGGAAAGAAGAAAAAAACCATACCAAGATCTAGACGCAAAGAGAATACTTGAAAGAGGTATTTATTATAAAATTAAATTTCAAGTTCTAGCTCGTTTTTCACATCTTCTGTACAAAATACATATATAGCTCAAGGGAACATTCTCCCATACACACTGTATGGTGCAGTAATTACACTTCAGTTAGAAGACATTCAGTTCATGGACAGATGCACGCACGTGCACATTTACACAGCATTAGTAAGAAAGGTTCAGAATACAGGACAGAATTACAAAAGAACCCCTCTCACTGCCGCTCCAAACTCTTGCTCAGTCAGGGGCAAGTTCTCCAAGGATGGCTCTAAACAGTGCCTCTCGTAAAACACAATAAAATCACTTGACAAAATTTTAGGAACAATTTCAAATTTGGCAGGAGTGGTGTCTGTGTTATTATGTCCCCTACCTCAGGTATTATTTGTGACAGTCATAGCCCTTGACATTCAAGTAAAGAGCATAAGGGAGTTTAAAAACTAAAGCAACTCACAACCAACCATGCAACCAAAGTCTTTGTACTTTAAAGAAGACAGAGGCGATTTGCAGTCCTGACTGCTCACAGCCCACAGCCCCCTGAAGAGAGCAGCATGCTATGGAGGTGGTGTTCTTATCCTCAGCCTTCCTTTCCCAGCAGGAAAGAGCCTTATGATGTTCTAACAGTCCACACATTTTTGCTTTCATGACACACACCTGCCAATGTGTTGGGTCACTTGCTGGAAAGGGGAAATAAAATCTTACCTATTTTCACCAGCTGGCGGAGGCACGGGGCACTGCTAAGGAGATTTTCACATTGCCAGCAGGTTCCTGAGAGGAGGAAAGAGTGTTATAATGGTATTTGTGTGCAGAGTGCCAACCCGGAGGGTAAGTCACACAGACACGGCCTCTGGAGGGGAAGCCGCTAGGCGTGGCAATGGAGAATTGCAGGTAAATGCCTGTGTCTCCATGTTCACTGCTGGTTCACTCTCAAATCCCTTGAAAACAATTCTCAGAGGGATATAGGAGAGAACTGTCAAATAACTTACTTGTTTACCTTTCCATAACAAGATTCTGGGTTTGCTCTCAGTATGTGACAGGTATTCATCCACACAGGACACTATGAGGTGTCCTGTCCTACCCCTTGTTCAGGCATCCACAAGAAATGGATGCACAGCCTAAAAACTGGAGGAGAAGCAAAGACACATCTTGTACTTTGGGCACAGCTGAAGAAGAGGAAGGAAGGATGGAGATATAAAAAGATAGATCCTGTCAATGCCCTTTGTGCATCAATAAGCCCTTCCAATCAGCATGCAAAAAGAAAAGCTCTCTGCAGACAAGAAAGTGGTGGTGGCTGTCCCACCCACAGGGCTGTGAACAGTGCTGGTAAGCGGTGCATGACACAAAAGCCCCCCACACCTGGACCACGGGCAACCTTGGCACAGGAATCTCCATTCGAATCCTCCTCACAGTTACATCTATGTCTCATAGCATGAGTAGTCCAGTTCCTGGAAACAGGCCAGTCCCTGCTGCTGGAATAGGTGTGTACACATCAGTGTCCTGAAGCAACTGTTAGCAGAAACCTTTCAAGATGGATGGAGTATCTAGGGTGAAGCTAGACAAGCCTAGAGGCCTTCTATCTATCCTCCAAAGACTGAAGAGGTGAAAAAAGAGTCTACACATAAAAAAGAATTTGAAGCAGGGAACGCAGTAGCCCGCAGCAGCTTTTTGTGATTTGAATCCATGGATACAGTTTGATCAAAATACTTTGCCAGTGATAAAAGAAGCCCTGTCAAGCAAAGTTCAAAGACAGCAGCTGCTCCAGAGAACAGCATCTTCTGGCCTCAGAAAGCACCGTTAGCTATTTTCCACATGACTGGGAAGAGGACTAACAAGCAGTCATCAAAATGAACCTAAACTCATTCCACAAGCACAAATGGAGAAACTGAACTAAAGCAGCCCAAATTTCATTCAGAAAGCAGAGTGTGCCCTGCACCCATCACCTCACGTCTGCACCACTTGGACATTGTAAGTCAGAGTCAGTAAGGGAATCACAATTATTGTATTTTATTGACCTCACAAAATACTGTTTACTATTATGCTGACAGGTTCTGTTTTGAGAAGCAAATACTGAAGGTCAAATTCTAACTAAAACAATTTTTCAGTATTTTTCTTCTGAAAGAACATAGAGCAACATCAATTTACACTTACTTGAAAACACAACCCTTGAAGTTCAGAGGGTGCAGAGGAAACGCCTGCCCTTTAGTCTTCAAACGTAGACTTTTTAATACTTTTAACTCCAGATTTTAAATGAGGGAAAAAAAAAAATATTCTGCTGATGGTTGCTCCCTCTTGTGGAATAGCTAGATTTTTTTCACTGTATGCCTCCACCTCCTTACCAGCACACAAGGCCTAAGAAATAGATTGGTGTCAAACGCCAATCAAGCATTCTCAGAGGATTCCCGAAATGTCAGTCCTAAGAAAAAAAATAATAAATAAATGTTTATCTGTATTGAAGCAAAAGATCAGCTTGTGCACAGGAAGGTGGGATGTGAGCACAAAACTGGCTACCTTTAGCTGTCCGATCCCCAAATTCAGCCACCAATTCCCACCCAAAAGATCATTAGCAATAAAGGATAGAAGGACCCTGGCCAAGGAACAAACTGCCTCATCTTCCACAGGTAGCTCCTACAAAACTGACCCCTTCACAATAACTTAAGTAACCAAGGTTACCAAGTCGATCTTTGCTTTCACAGATTTAATTAATAAATAAGGAGTGTTAGAAAGCCTCATTCCAAAACACTCACACGTTTAAGTCTTCTTTGTTGTTCTTTCTGTGTTAAGGGCAAGCGTGTGATCGTATGTGCTGGAAAAAACCCTACACTTTAAATCACGGCTTATATCAGCTCTTCTGGCAAATCCTCCCCATGGCAATAGGACTACTTCAGGGAAAGCTCATATTCAGGATAGTGAGGTATTAAGCCAATAATCTCACCAAGCGTAGAAGATGCTGAATTGCATTACTGCAAAGGCAGCACTGCACTGTCTGCCTGCCGTGTTGCCAACAGTTAACAATTCGCAGCTGCTGTCAGATCAAGCAGGCTCTGAAGGAGTTTGCAGCCTTCTCCCTCATCCTTCTTACCTGTACATCGCCTCTGTGAACCCCTGGCTCCTGCAGGTGGGAGCACTTCCTGCAACAGCAAGTGGAAAAGCGCCATCAAACCCAGTAGCTAATTAGCGCAATGACCTCCCACCATGCATTACCAGCAGGTGATTAACTCAAAACCTTTAGAATCAAAAGCATAGGTCCATACCATCTGAGTTAGTGTCTATAGGAGTCAACTTCTGGCGAGAGATGTGACACACCAAGCCAGAGCCTTACGATAGCAAGCAGCTGCCTTACTGAACAATGCTCTGGATCTCTATTAAAGAGGAATGAAAGCAAGTCTGACTGGAGTCTCAGCGCCCCACACAGAACAGCTATGCTAACACAGCCCTTCTGCGTCGTAGGAAATACATTACAATTCAAGGCTTGGTAAGAGAAATGAATGCACAATTAGTGTTTAAAGATGGACATACTTTGCTGCTGCTCTCCCTCTACCTGTAATTTTGGTGCAAGGCTGAGAAGCAGGCCAAGAACTCTGAAATAAAAGGCTTGAGTTCCTTGAAAAGTACACAAAAGAATTTTCAAATATTCCTTCTTGAGGCAGGAACACAGCTGGGGTCTAAATGCCATTCATGCTGGATCCTACAAGGTAGCAACCTTGAACTGTGACAAGAAATTGAAGCTGAGTGAAGAGTAGGAGATGGAATGAAAGGAACATTTACAAAAATAGACCTAACAGGAGAAAGGCACCTGATAAATAGTTTTCTGCTTTCTTGGAAGGGGTGGATTCAACATCCAATGGCTCTTGACACTTAGCAGACAAAGAATTTTTGCCTGGCCTTACATTTTCTTCAATGCAGTAATTTCATGGTCAGCCATCTATGAGAGGGAACGTGCTGCACAGCCACTGTGGCACTGACAGCCAGTTTTGCAGATGCCACATTAAGATGAAGCCTTCCCCTTAAAAGCACAGATGCTGGCATTGGAATAGCTGGGATCAAAACATGAATGACAGCTGTCTGTAAAATTCCCAAGCTATCATTTCAGTCTCTAGTACACCCCCAAGAAGCCAGCCGTCACAGCATACTGGGCAGAAAATAAATTGCCTGCTATTTCCACTGTAATATCCTTAGCAGTTTCCGACAGAACTGCAAAAAAGCTACAAAGTGCTGAGCTGGAACAGTTTGTCTCTGAACGCAGGCCTGCTAGGTGATTGTTATAAATGATAAAAGGTGAACAGAAAGCAAGAAAGTGTAGAGGGATAAAAAAAATCTTAATCTCCTCTGTCTGCAGAGGGCCTGAGAGACAGGCAAGGCACACTGGCTCAGGAGATTACAAGCAGACCCCTTTCAGTCAAACTCTAAAAATTCAGGGTCAGAACAAAAAACCACAGACAGCCAGGACAGGACAGAATGGAGGTCCCCAGATACTTACATGAAGCTTTCAAAAACCTTGTCATAAGAAAGGTTGTTAATCATGATAAAAGTCCTAATGTCTCAGACACTGTCTGGCACTCAAACTCTAATGCTGCTTAGATTACCAGAAGGAAGACACACACACACGAACATGCATACGCACAGCCTCCAACTTGTACTGATCTGACTGCTGGAATGCCACTGCTGTTTGGCTGACATATACTGCTCAAAAGAATTGAGATTTAAGCAGCCAGTTGTTCAGGAATACAACCTAAGGATTTAGAAAAGGAGTTTTTTTTACGAGGACCTTTTCATGGTCATCCTCTGCATCTTCCAATGCAGGCAGTGCAAACAAATGCCAAAGCAACAGGGCTACTATACCCAGAGTTCTCCAGAGAGGGCATTTTACAGTTACATGTTTCCAAAGCACCAGAATGAGCCTGACACGCAGATCTCACACTTCTCATCCGCTATTCCCAGGTTCCCTTTGCTGGCTCTAGAACTCCCAGGAGTCCATCCACCGCAGTCCTGCCATGGGGCTGCTAGGGTCAGAGGCCATGGGTCCTACCATCCCGTAGGACAGAGGATGGAAGAGGTAGAAGCTGTGGAAAGAAACCAAATGCCCATCAGGGACTGAACAGTTTTCCATCTCAAAAACATTGCAGCAGATTAGTCCATACAGATGTCCTATGGGACTTCTGGTTTTGTGCTGGTCTAGGATCCACTGGAGATCTTTTAATCTCTGCTGAAAACAATGTATACATAGTACACAGTTTTAGCATAGGTGGCATTTTCTCTTGGAAAATAACAGCTTTGGAGAAAAGCCAGCTGAGAAAGCCTACAGCAATGAAGAATTTGCCTGTGTTTGAGGGATGTGTCACCATCTGACATGGGGACTACAATCAGAAACCACTGAGTTGCGTGTCTGGAGGAGAACAGAGTGTTCACACTGAGTGCTGAGATAAAAGAAAGATTCCCTGTAATGGGAAGATGTTTTAATGTTGTATAGTGCATCGCTGGGACACAGATGCTGAATCTAATCAAAGTTGAGGATTTAGAATTGGGCTTGATGAGGTCTGACAAGTTCAGCAGAGAAGAGAGGCAGAAACAAAGGCCATGGATAATTACAGGTTGCAAGTGAGACAGTGATTGTCACACACTCAGTAAAAGTTTAGCTTTCAGCACTCACCTGTATGTGATGAGCAGAGCCAGTGCCAGGAACCCCCCTCCATATACTTTTCTAGCTGTAGTGCTGGGAGACAAGAACCCAGCACAGAACTTCAGTAGTGTGTCCCAGGTGATTCCTAGGAGAAGAAAGAGGTAGAAGTCAGGAGCAATGCAGAGACCAAAGAACAGAGCTGCTATGTTCAGCCATAGAGTGGGCTGACAAAGCTCTGGTAACACCAGAAAACCTTGTCAATTTTTAAATTCATTTACCTTGGTAACCTTCAGAACTATAGGGATTGCTTTGTATCGGCAGAACATTCTTTTTTCCTACCTTTCCATTTGAATAAATGCAAAAGAGATAAGGGCCCCAGCATGCTAAGTTGGTACAAAATCACAGGAAAAACTACCAAGACTAAACTATGAACAGACACGATAGAAAAAGCGGGGGCAGTGAACAAAGGGAAGTAACTTGTATAAAAGCATGCGTAAGAACAGTGACACAGAGAACAGAGAACAGGAATCATGTCTCTAAATTTAAATGCCCTAAGCACTAGACATAACTGCTTCTTTAGGGTGGTAACAAAAAAAAAACAACAAAAAAGACAATTTGGCACTGCAAGGTGCTTTGTGAAAAACATTTTGAATTGGTCAATGTTTTCAAGTACTTTGCACAAGCAAGCAGAAAACCTATTTAAAAACATATACTGTTTTGCGACGAGCGAGGGGAAGCAAGCAGTCGACTCATATTGAGTGATAAAGCAAGCTTCAAACTTTATTCGGATAGCTCAGGTTTTTATACACTTACAGTTAACTATGCCTACTAGTCAACTTATCATTGGCTAAGCTCTAAAAGTTACAATTTACATACTCCTCCTACTTGCAGTTTCTAAGCTCAGGGTTCTTCCTCATTCCACGCTCTCCCTTTCTCAAAGTTGTCTCTTTTCGTCAAGGTCGGCATGCTTGCAATTGTTCTGCGGCCTACTACTGCTAACTACTACTACTTATGTTAACTTATGCTAACATGAGGATTGCTTGTACAAACCAACTCCAAACTCAACTCCATGTCCCTTCTCATGCAGCCAGTCTGCAACACTGTTTAGTCTGAAAACATTCCATTTAACAGAATTGCCTTCTCTCAGACTCTAGTATTTTACCTGTCAACATGCTGGAAAAAAGCATGGCAGGAAAGTAGTGGTGAAAGTAGAGAACTCGGCCCATCATAAAAAAAGGGAGGTAATGAAGGAGCCAGCCCAGCATGATCTGCCCTCCACCACGTAGCACAACTCTGGACAGTTCTGGAACACAAATAAACACACTTCAGCAGAGAAAAACTCAACTACAGTTCCTATTTGCAAGCCTTATCACAGTACGTAAACTCAACAGGAATGATCTTTGCAGGAAGCCATGTACTGGTCTGAAATCACTCCAAGCCTCTGCAACATCCCAGCTGCATTCTTCATAAACATACAAACAGTTTTCAGGACAACAGTTATCAGAAAAGGTATACAAAAGAGTAAGTCTCAAGGGACTGGCAGGAGGTTGACCATGCCCTGTGTTAAGAGCAAACTTGCAGTTTCTGAGGACGTACATCAGATTAATTATGTCATTCCAGTTTCTAGTTATTTTTTTATTCTCTCTGCAATGAGACTACAAGCCAAAAAGATGATCGCTTTGCCAGCCTTTCCTGGAAAGAAATGTTGCCTAGCTTCCAGAGCCTGTGGAAGGGACTGAGAGCTCTAGTGTCTGCATGCAGCTTAGCCAATAATATATTGTGTAACTGCACAGTTTCGCATCACATTTTAGAATACGCTTCCCACAAAGAGATCTACAAATGAAGCAGCCGTTGATGCAAACTGAAATGGTCAAAGTATGACCTATTAGGGTTTGTGAAAAGCTCTACAACCTTGCATCTCTCATTTGCCATTTGTTTTCATAAGTACCAGGAAACATTTCTCATTTCAAAACACCACGCGTGCTACAGTAGTACAGAGCACATGCAGAGCCCAACAGCAGGGCATTGATCCAACTGGTCTGTCTCCCCTACAGCCAATACAGGTACTCCCTTGCAGTATTTTTGTTGGAGATCTGTCCTGGTCACTATTAAATTATTTGAGATACGAAGCTCCTACTCTCTTCCTTGTGGACATTGCTCAATAACCTAAGTTCAGCAGTGTTCCACCCTTGGCACACAAAGTCCTGCCATCCATACACTTTTAAGGTGCTCACAAAAGGCATTTGTGAAAAGGAAGCCTGTTATCAGTAACTTATGTGGGGTCAGTGTCTTTACTAGAAAAAGCACCTTGGAAGCCTGCAAAGCAGAGCAAGCTAAAAATCACGGGACCAGCAGATCTCTGCATCAGGAAGGTTTCCCATGATGTACGTTTTACTATCTTCTCCTGCTGTAATGTCCAGATCAAATATAGTCTTCCAAGAGATATGCAGCTGGTCATTTCTGAGCTGCAGTAATCATGTAACAGACAGCAAGTGTGGCCAACATCTTAACTCTTGAGCAGTTCTTAAGCAACTCCAATGCTAGGCAGGGTGACCACTTGCAGAGCAAAGCTGGCATGTGAGCTATGGACTAATCCAAGTGCTTGTTTCCTGCAAGAAAACAAGGCAGCAAAAGCCTACTGAGATTCATAGTTCGGATCACCTTAAGATGCCAGCTTATACCCAGTCCAGCTCTGTACTCTCCAGCAAGAGTGGTAAGACTTTTGAGGAGCCGCTGATCACATCTCCTGCCTGTGAGTCACCTCCAGAGCTCTTATCTTTGGCTAAGTAGGTGTCTCAGGGTCCCTGCTGACTTGAGGACTTCCAATCAAGTTTCACAGGCTTAAGAAATCTGGCAACTCATCAGGAATGGTCTGCCATGCAAAAAGTGACATTTATTCACAAGAGTGATTATTTCTACTATGCAACCCTTTGTGAACAGTCACATTGTTCAGTGCTACACTTTCAAAGCACCATATAGCTTAGTGTTCTGTAAATACAGCTGCCTTGTGCGCATTTTGTTCAACTGCCAGGGTTTTAATACAATATTGAAAAAATTATTTTCTTTTAATACAGGAGTCCCAGGATGAGCTTGCCCGTATTAGGAAACCAAGGATGTTATCACAGAGATTGTATCGTGCAGGAGGGATAGGAAGACTGACCTCACCTTTGAGCTCAGATGTCAGCTGGACACCTCTCTTCAGGGTCACAGCAGTGGAAACCGCTATCAGAAGATATAACCCAATAGTGACCAGATTTAGCCACCAAATCACCTACACAGGAAAAAAAGAAAGATTTGGGACTTCAGGCTAGACAAAGGAATGTGCATGTGAGAGGAAATGAAAAGCTACATGCAACCATAAGAGTACAACGAGAGAGACAGTCCAGAAGCAGGAGAAAGAAGAAAATCATTGTCACTGGCGGAATCAGGAGTAAGCTAAAATTTGCTAAAGACATTGGCTTGGTACCTCCCACTCCCAACTTACCGGGTTTCCCAGCAAATAAACCCGGTAATCAGTCTCATTGACACCAGAAAAACGCAGGCCCTGAGGAAACAGACCAGAATAAAGTAAAATGGGCTTGCATCAATCCAGTTTGTATTGTGCACAGTGTCAAAGGTGAGACAAATTCTCATCCATGAAGCTTAGGTGCTACAAAATAAAACTGACAACATTTTCAATGCAATTAAGAGGTGCTATGCTTCAAGAAGCACAGCAAAAGCCTTGAAAATAGGAAGGAAGGTGGATTGATCAATATACCTGGTAGTTGATGGGCCAGTGCCAAGGTTTAGACGTAACTTCATTGTCCTTTGGTTTGAGGCCACTGTTTCCCTACAGATAAGTCAAGATAAAATTTAAATGAGCAGGCAGTTATACTGCAAAGCCTGCCCAGAAATGTCTGGATAAACAAACATACATGAATACTCTTCCTGAGTAAAGGCTGTTTTCTGAATACATAAAAATGTCATCTTCTGGAAATGGCCACAGTGAGGACAATTAATGTTCTAATATTACTGTGCAAGTGCAAATGTCCTTTAGGTACCATTAGAGGCAGTATTCTCTCACTTCTTCAGCTTTTCTGTCACTAAGGATACATGTTGCATAAGCAAGACCTGTGTTCATTAAGAGACTACTTCAACAGGTTTCCCTCCACTCTGAAATAAAAACCTCAGAAAGATTATTTCCATGGAAACTTAGGCAGGTGCTTTCTTACCTGAGACAACATTATCACTGGTTGCCATGGAAATGCTTAGCATTAATCATGACTTGCTTGACTACCTTCTTTCTTTTAAGAACCTGAGAAGAGCTTTACAAAGAGTAGCATATAAAACCTTAGACTCCTTTCTCAAAATAGTAACTTCTTATTCTTCAGACAAAGGATTGAGGAGCTGGGAGCAGAAGGGCTGTGGCCAAGAGCGCAAAGAACAAAGAACGACTGCAAGAGTAGTCCACCTTGGAAATATTAAATCCAGCGTTTTTTTACATATATATTCAGGGATACATCAGGAAGAGGAAAGAAGAAAACACAGCACCTTGATGAACTTTAAAAAAAGTAGTTTTCCATTTTCCATCCAAACACTTGTTATTCTCCTCTTTGTTTAGCTACTTCTCCCAACTCTGACCATAGCAATATCCTCATGCCTCACTAATATTTAACTTCAAAACCTTTCAGTAGGGTAGGGAAAACTTCTCCATCTCCTTTACAGAACTGAATTTCAGCTGCAGAGGGATTACATAATTAGGCTGTAGCTAGACTGCACCAATGGCAGAGCCAGGCATCAAGCCCAAAGCTCCCAAAATCTCTGGAAGATTTAGCTGCAAAACCATCCCTTTTTCTAAGTATACATTCAAGTAGGTTGCTGGGGCATGTAAATTCTTCCTTAGCTTGCAGCTATCACCCAGATACCTCAGAAAATGTGATTTCTTTTTGATGCAAAAGAAAGGAGGAAGAAAATTATAATCTAGAATTAATGATATCCTACCCGGATCATAACCATGTGGGATTCTAGCAGAATTTCTGCAAAAGAGGGCTTCAAAACATCCAGGCTGATATTGGGCACTTCAGAAAAAGAGAAAAAACCCGATTAGAAATCTATATGGTTTACGTTTATTTGTTTCTTTCATAATAAGCTAAACTCTCTCCTCCTGTGACAAACCTGCTCCTAGCACCTCTTAATTCCCTATTAAATTCATTCATATTCTAAACACAGAGGTTTGCAGTCAAAAGTATCCCCCAGTGAATTTCCTGATGTACTCCTAGATTTCCTCTGTTATTCCAGGAGCAAGAGAAATAGATAAAAGTCCATGAAATAAACAGATTTGTATTTCTAGCTGTAACGAGAGACATACTGTTCATAGGCTGCTGTTTATCTGTAAGTGAGCCATGAGCGTGGGAACGTAAAATGCATTACAACAGAAGAGGAAATTCTACCAAGTCAACAGCCCAAGATTCCTTTGGTTTGCATACAGTCGCTCTGAAAGGATGAAGAATACTAGGTTTTTTAGTAACCCAAGTTATCTGCAATTCATGGGATGAAAACTGTATCGAATCATTCAGGCCAAATGAAGCTGTGCCACATATCTAACTCCTGGATGAGGCTGCAAGGCCCATCTGTCGTTATTGGCAAACTCAGTTCTCTGTCACACTTCTATTCATTTCTTGATGGTACTGCTAAGCCACTATTTAGCATGGCCCTGGTAAAAGAAGGAAAAAATACCACCAGAACAGGGCAGATGCTAGCTTTTTAAGAAAATCATTAAAGTATATATGACATACCTATATCGATGGCAATAATACCCAATTAAACCAATGGTGATAAAAATAACACCTTGTACTGTGCTGCCTATAAAATTTCATACTTTTGTTACCCATGAAGCTCTCAAAATCCTGAAAAAAGTCTTTATACTTACACTACACTTGAAGCATTATGACCAGCTTACAATACAAACAATGAAGTAGAAAAAGGCTATGCATCTCTGAACAACTGGCCCACATTCAGCAAGTTCATGCTTTGGTTGGGAAAGAACACAGAAATTCCAAACACTGAATGCCAGTTCTTGCCATCCGATAGCTCATCCCTTCTTTTAACAGCAAGCCAAGATGCACTCTCAAAGGGAAAGGAAATAAATGACTTACACCTAGGGTTAATGTGATCTTCAAAATTCCAGAGGGAATTGGGAGTGTCCTTCAGGTATGGTGTGCAGGTGACTTCCACTTGCTCCCAGCCCCTGAGGAACAGCCTAACAGTTAGCCACCACCCTGCAAACGACCACTCAATATTTCCAGTTCACGACTGATTTTTTGCCCCATTTAGCTCCATACTTCCCCACAACACCTACCATACCACCCAATCCCAGCAGCTCCATTCTTACATGCTCTAAGCACCATGTAGAAACCAAACCAGACTTACAAGGCAGCCAAGATCAAAATTCTGCTGAATATTTTAACCACATCTCTAACTTTGGGCATCTAAATAAAAAACGTAGGTCCATACATTTTTGAAGATGATCCACACTGACAATCAGAAACCACTTCACGTCAACCCTTACTTTCTCTCCAGAAGAACATAACTATCGTTAATTTAAGTCAATCCATACCTACAAGGAGTGTATCACAGAAACAAAAGAATGATTTCAGAGGATCCCACCAACTGTTCATTTAGTCTGTCATCCTACTTCTAGCAGGTCACATCAAACACTTTGGGAGAAAGTGCATCAAACAAGTAATGTGACAGATTAATAAGGATTTCTCTATCAATCACCACTTAGCAGACTGAACATCCACTAATTAATTAATTATATTAATGAATCACCACTCAGTTCTCTTAAGGACAGTGATTATTCCCCTTTACATTCCTAAAAAACCAAAAATCTAATATACTCTAACCATTCTTATTTGCAGTTAACAACTATTTTTTCCCCTCAGCTTTTGGTGTCATCAATTTGATATTTTGTGCAATGACTTCAATTCACAGGGTAAGACTGTGTTACAGAAAAAATACACATACCCCCTTTCTTGAATGTTGTTGACAGAGGCAGCAATTTTTTTATATTTTTTTTTAAACCCATCACAATATTTACCCGTGAGACCAGTTTTACTTCGAAAGTCTAAATGGCATTTGCATTCCTGACCAGGCAATCACCAGAGGTATGTGCCTGCGCTCACCATGATTCAGATCCACAGGATTCTTTAGAAGCCCTTTTTAACATAACACAGTGAAGGGAAACCTAAGCTAGCAGTAGCAGAGGCTGCTCTGGAAACAGAAGCAACATGATTGCACAGCCTGCTGCTTCAGGATCCATGTTTGCATCCCACACAGTACGGCTTTGCAGAAACAGCAGCTTGCTTTGCATTAGTCGGATGTCTCTGCATATACCTCATGTTAATGACGAGATATGTAATCCAAGGACATATTAAATCACAACCCCTGCTAACAGCAGCTTGGTACCGTTGCACTTGCTTCAGATGCTGCATGCAAAAATGGCAGAAGGCCTTCCAAGCGCAAAAGAAATATCAATTACAGTATGGGACAGCACGAACTGATCCAGTGCCTAGCAATTTTTGTGAATCTGGAGGATAAAATGGGCTTGAAGAACACATCTGTCATCCCCTCCTGGACTTACCAGGTGACAAGATCTATGCCCATGCCACTCTTTGGTCTCTTAGTAAGGGATATTATTTTTTCAGAGCTGTATACCTTCACAGTAACAGTAGGTATAAGCCTAACCTAGATCTTCCCCTCTGGTTATATTTTTTAGTATCTGTCAGTGATTTTTTTTATTCTTTTAAAGACAAAGAAATAAAGGAAATGTGGTTATTGCTTAGTTTAAAAGTACCATTGAGCAAAGGAACGCATCAGCTCAAGGCCTTGCCGGGGTGGAGGGGGGATCACAGGCTATTTACCATTTTGGAAGAGTCTTTCCAGAAGAGCCCAAGATACACCCTGTAGCCACATGGGTCAGCCGGACCTGGCTCCGCAGAACTTTGATGAGCTTTCCAGCCTTTCTGCCAACCACTTCAATCCGCCAGAAATCATTGGAGTCTCCTGTTCCATTCTATCATGCAAACATAACATAGGAGGAAAAAAACAAAAACAAAACACAAAAACAAAGAAAAAACACAAATCCAACTAGAAGACATATAAGATTGAAGCACTGCAAATAGGAACTTCTGAAACTCTAATGGTGGCAAAGCTTAAGAAAGGAGCCCAGGCTACCCTCGCTCAGATTTCACAGAAGAGGTTCCCCATCAGGAAGAGACGATTCTAGACATGAGCAACTACTCACAAATGCATTTTAATCTTGCCAACATTAAAATTTTTTGCTTCCAATTCATACTTGACTGTGGCTCAGAGTTACATTTTAAATGGGGATAACTTGGATGCTTCACATAAAGAGTTTAGGCAACAGCCCCTTGCGCTTGGAAATTCAGCCCTCAAAGCAGATTTTATTTTAGTGATTCAAAATTCTGTCATCATTCTGTCAAAAAAAGGCACTTGTCTATGTGACAAGGCCAAATACATAAAATAATACTTGTCAGAGCAACTTCAAGGTTGCTCAGTTTGTCATTTCTGGAATTGAACGCTGCCAAAGCTAGACTGGCAGTAAAAACTTAAGTTATTTTCTTGTCTGTGTTCACATTAAATAGACCTTAAACATGAGATAAGCTATTTCATACTAAATCAGTTTTTCCTCCACTATGGTAGATGAACATCTTATCACCTTGGCTAACAAACTAAAAAAGCAAGAACAGATCCCCTTCATGTGGTATGAACCCTGTCCAAAAGAAGGAGCTTTTGTTTCATCTTGCCATTCACTTACTATTCCATAGCCCGTGACCTGAAAATGCTTCCTTGTCAGGGGAGCCTTATGCTGGTGACTGTGAAGATTTCTAGAAGTTCTGAAATGAAATTAAAAGTCAAACCTTGCTTTGTTTTTATGCCTCAGTCAATTTGTGATAAGAACTTTGGTCTGAGCCATTCAGAGAGTTGCCAGCGCTTTGATCACTCAATTCCAGCCAAGGGCAGTGCAGGATGCAGCCTTAATAACGAAGGGGGCCATAGAAGCTGCTGCGTCCTACCATGCAACTCAGAGCTTACGCCATGCTGGGCAGTGCTGGGAAAGGAGGACATCATGAATAAATCCAACCCTCAAGCTACAATCCACCACCTCCAAGTGGAAAGAGAGATTGCTGGTTTTGATTTTGCTTCTTAATGGTGGGATTAACAGTCCTGCTCTTGCAAGAAGCAAAGCAAGATCCTGACCTCTCTTGGTTATCAATTTTGCTTTCGAGGGGGAAGACTGTACCCCTTAGTGAGGCACATACTTAGTGAGGCAGGAACTGTGGCCCCCATTAGCACCAGCTGTAGACAGTGCAGACAAGAGCCTGCCACCCTAGCTGGGACTGCTAGCTGGGGCAACCAGAAAAACCTGGCCATATCCTGGTCAGTCCTTAATAATAAATCAGACAATGAACCACCCCCGCCAACAATACAGCTGCATCCAGCCCAGCCTGATCCGCACAGAATCCCTCTGCCCACGCTGGATGCGGCTCCTTCGCAAGGAGACGGGAGCCATCTGCCGGACCTTTCCCGCAGCACCACGGTTTCACCCCCCATTCCAGAGAGCTAATCCAGACCTAACCAGCACTGCCGAAACAGTATTTTTATCAGCTTCATTATCACATATTTGATAGTAAACACCAAAATTCAAGGCTTTTTTTTTTTAAATGTTAAAATCATTTTGGAAACCTAAGCAATGACTTGTGAACATGCAGTATTGAACACAGTATGCCATGATTTCCAGGCTCACAAGTTTAGAGCTTCTGTTAAGAAATCAGAGCTGCGACAGCACCGAGCATTGTGGCACAGTGGCGTTAGACTTAGACGAAGATTAAATATCAAGTAACTAGGCTTCCCCTGCTCCCTCTCAGGTATTCCATACAGAGAGGGAAGGCACCAGCTGATGTTCTCCTTAGGTGTATCACTGCTGTGAGCTCAGCGCTGTTGAGAACTTCAGTAGGTGGTATGCTGACAAAAAAAGCCACACAATTTGCCAAGAAAACTCAGGGAGTGGGGACAAGCAACAGAATGAGGTTTTGAAATTGCTTCTTTGTAGAGGAATTACCCTTAACATTCCAACCTCACACAGATGAGCAAATCCCTCTGCTGCTTAGGTAGGCATTTCTAATGAAGAAAAACTCCACAAACTCCACACTGGAAATGCAGATATACAGCCTCTATCACAAAGCCCACTTGTGCTGGCCTAAACATGTGGCCTCCAGCAGGACAAACCTCCCACCACTTCTATTTAATCATGCAATCTCTTGGAATGCCAGAAATCATCCTTACTCTTTATGTTCCAAACGAATAATATCTCCGTGCCTCACGAACTCCACAGGGCTCGAAGGGTCTGACAGATCTGCTGAAGGAAGGCAAACTAATCATATCAATGCACTGACAAACATATCATGGTCTTAGAAAGTTTCTTGGGAATGCTCATGCCTCAAGCAGACACCACCAGGCAAACTAATCTGTGTTGACTCTCAGCCTGGTGGTGAACCACTGCTCTAGTTCAAAGACCAGCCCTGAGGTCTGGTCAAATGCCAAAGAACACGGCCCCAGCATGCTGCCCTTAAATAAGGAGGACATCTGGTCAGGCTAACTGAATACCAAAACTTTTTTTTTTTTTAATTTCATTAACTGGAAAATTACTCTTGAAATACTGATGATAATTTTGTTGTGGCTAGGTTATTCAAATTTGTTTGTTGTTTAGACAGCTCTTGTTAATTTTTATATACTGCAGGTGAAGAACCAAACATGCCTCAGCTACACTATATGATATTCCAAAACAACAGATGTACATACAAACCACAGATCTTCACGTTCAGTGCTCTATCTTGTCCCAAGCAAACATCCATGCAAATCACATGAACACAATGTATTAGGACGTACCGGGACCCAACTCCCTCCGCACCCATAGCCACAGTAATAAATTCCACAACATACTGAGTTCAGATTAAGTTCCTCTCTGTTTTTTGCAGCCCTACCTAGCTGAAAAGTTGTCAAAGCAACCTTCAGCTGAGAAAAGCTTATTTACATCAGCTGTACAATCTGGAGAGAAAACAAAAACACAGTAGACACAAACAGATTCCCCTTGTTCTTCCTCTTCCCTTCACAGCCATGAAGGATACTTTGCCCTGGAGGGAACTCAGAATATTTAAGACAAAATCTGAAGCAGAAGGTATAAAAGGCACTTCACTGGTATCTGTTACCTGTACCTGAATCATGTTTCTTTATAATCCACAGGTTATTCAAATCTTTATGTAAGTAGGCAGTGACCTGAAAGCACAGGATAAATTATTTTACCAAACAAGAAAAAAAAGCTGGTGATAGCAGACACACATTCATCAGCAAATGGAAGTCCCAAATGAATGCACCAATAACAGAAACCCTGGGATGACTTTTACCATAGTGTCCCCGGAAAGTCAGGTGCTGGCCACTCCTTAACCCAGATGACACCTTTTTATTCATTGTACAGCCCATACACTCAGGAGCACTACACTTAGCAGCAGTTCACATGCATCATGAGCAACAGCCTCCAACCATATGGCTTGACCTTCTCTCACCCTACTTCAGAGGCTCCTTCTACAACAGGATATCCAAACCTGAACTTTTCGAATAATCACTGACCAGTACCAGAACCGGAAGATGGGAACAGCACTGACTTTACATACAGTCATCACCAGTAGAGATTTATGGCAACAGGCTGCCTGGGACAACCATAATACTTCTGTCAAAAGATCTAGGCAAGGCAAGAAGGATTCAGGGATCAGCTGTTAAAGCCACACGTTACCCTAATCCTTACCGGCCTGCTCAGGCTCACACATAGTAACTGCTCCTACTGTTACCAAGGGCAGGGGAGACCATCCGGCCCCACTGCTGCTGCGAGAGCAACCTTCCTGGGCAGCATGAGGAACTGTGCCCACTCTGCTTACTCTCCTCTTCCAGCAGCAGCAAGCCCTGCTCTGTGGGGCCCTAGACCAGTCCCAGACCTGTGCCTCCCACTCAGGTGAAAGGAGATGGCCCAGACAGTGTGTGAGAGGCAGAACATACAGGATTGTCTGAGGGTGGGCAAAAAGGGAGAGCTGGAGGTGGAACCTCATACCTTGAGGCTATATCATCAGGAGAGGAAGGGACAGGAGGAGTCAGAGAGATTACTGCCTCCATCTTTTCCTTCCTAAATCTCCTCCAAGTTCTAAATTCCTTTCCCCTCTTTGCAGTCCCCAAACTGTCACAGCCCCCTACCCTTGTCCTACCTCCAGAGCAGGGAGCACAGTAGGGAATCTCCACCCTTTCCCACTTACCCTCAAGGAAACTCCTATCAGCGTCCTCTCCAAATCCCCTTTCCCTGCTTTTAGTGTCAGAAAGCATGCTCTGCACTTGAATTTTGCCTATCCTTGAGACAGTTTTGGTATGACATCCCCATCTATGGTAATAAACATCAATGTCACATGAGAGTATTAGAATTTTTGGTTGGGAAGAAAAGCAGGAAAAGACGACTGAGACAAAGTTTTCATTTCTGAAAACTTCTTCCTCACCACAGAGACTGAAGGGAGTTAAAAAACAAACACTTGTTTTTCTCTGGCAACTTTCTTAGAAAGAGCTCAAAAAACCTTTTAGACAGTAACATGCAAGCTGCAAAATACATCTTGGGAAAGCTGCAGAAGCTGCAAAGATCTGTGAAGCTTGATGATGAAGGACAAAAATAAGAAATTCATTTAATTTTTGTACTACTTAATTAGTGACAGTTACATGATTCCTGATTTTTATTATGCTTAATCATTTAATCAAAAATCCTTAGAGAGTTCAGAGAGTTTAATTATGGCTAGCTTACGAATGTACAGGTAACTAATTTAATGAGCAAAACCTTAGAAATTCTTTGGGGACAGATGAGGAAGGCAAGGCACAAAAGGAGAGTAATTCATGTAAGGTCACAGAGACCAGGGGCAGAAGTGAAAACAACACACAGCAGCCCTATTGTGTTGCTTTTAAAACACAGCAATGAAACCTATAAGATAAAGTAATGTATTTGTTTTAAACATAAGTTTTACAGCCTTCCTTGAGGTAATAACAGTACATTACTACGGAAAACTATTTTTAAGTCCTCTTGGCCTCCATCCATGGAGGGTGGTCTTGCTACTGGAATGAAGCCTTGTTACTGTAAGTCACCTCTCTGGCGCAATGTGGTAGGCTCTCTTCAAGCATCCTTTCTACTCAGACTTCCAAGCCAAATGCACAGCTGTGGTGGCACTGAGAGGGCAACAGTTGCTGAGTAAACACACAGCTCCTGTCACAACAGCACCTAATGCTAAGTGCAATGGAAGCGAGTTGATGGTTGTAGTCAGAGGCACAACTACTGCCATACACTAACCTGCTGCTGGCGAGCCCCCACGCCCTCTGGGTAGAGGTGCCAGTGGGAGTGAAGGTATCCCCCTGCCATCCGAAGGTTCTTCATTGTGACCACAGACCCGTACGCCAAGTCTACATGGGAAGGAAGGTGGAAAAAAGGCATAAGGCAGCTCTCCTACAAATATTTCCCCCAGCTAGTCTGCAATGCTCCAATTAGCCATGCATTCTCTTGGATTGTTTAGATGAAAGCTCAGTTCCTGCTTGACACGTTACTACAGACAGCTCATTGCAAGCTTATCTTCCATCCCCAACCACGATTCAGTAAAAATGTTACATAACATTGGGCTGAAATGCTTAAAATTCTCCCACCTACTTTTAACATAAACAGAAGCGCTAGTTCTTTTGTATGTAATTTCAATAATGAGAGGTTTGAGACAGCTTTCCATAAGAGTATATGGTCAAATTAAAACATGATCAAGGTTGAAAAGCATGTGACTACTTTGAAGCACTCCATCACCCAACGCCTACAGCAATGCAAGAGGGAACGGAGATAAGCTCAGCTACCAGGCAGGGGAGCTGATACCCTGGCTTCAGACACCTTCCTTCAGAGTCTCCCAACACAAGTGGGAGAACAGAGTCTTGGAGAATGGACTTGATGCTCTCCTTCAGTAACAGCTCTGGAGCAGGGAACAGCCAGAGAAAAGCTGAAGTAATCGGAAAGCTAAATCATATTAAAGGCTCGGTAGTGCCTAGCCAACCTCAACAACCTCAGAGCCACCTTTCCCCTAAATTCATATGCATGATTTAATACACTACAGCTGAACCAGGGGCATGCTGTGTCACAAAGGAGTTTTCATTTACGCACATTTTGGAAACAAATCCCACATCTAAACACCTACAAACCTAAGGTGACAAAATAAATCTCTTTTTGTTGTCTCAAGCGACATAAAGGACAAAAAATACAAAGATGCATGTACACAAAACTCTCAAAACCCTCAAAATGGCATCTTTCCCTCTAGAAGGAACATGATGAAACAGCTAGGCGCCTTGCACCAAACATGGTGTTATTTTCAGCCTTTTTCTTTTCTGTCAATATACAGAACTGCACAGAGGAGGAGCATGGATCTGACCACGAAGGCATAATCTGCACTGTTCTGCACTGGCTCAAAGGAGATACTGTTTTTATTTAAATCCCCACATACATTGACAACATTTAAAGCGATTTATTCCTTTGGACACTCACGCTCTGGAACGGAGACATTATGAAGATTGTTCCCGATCAGCTGGGACTGAAATGCTGAACTAAAGAAACCATCCCCAGGACCACTACAAAAGAGAGCAAAGAACGTGACAATTCAAAGTCTGGCAAAACAGGCATAGAAAGCTCTATCGTGCATGACCAAACTGTTTTTACAGAAGGAAAAAGATAAAACCAGACATGGCATCAGGAGAAGAATGACTGCAGGTCCCCTAGATGCACACACCTCTAATGTCGTGAATCACAGCAAACAGAGAGAATCTTGCAGAAAATTGTCCAGAGCTGAAAATACGTGAGCTCACAAAAATGTACGCATTGACACTGCACAAAGCACCATCAACTACCTTTGGAGGTGTTCTTACAACAAATAAACTGACCCACTGTCAGGTTAAATATAATAAAGCCTCTCTCTGTGCCTCTTTAAGTCTCATTTCTGATAAGAGGTTAGTGGTAAGACCAGTTGGCTTAAACTGAAAAATAACAGATTTAATTTTATAGTCTTTTTTTCTGATTAAATGCTTATTCACCTCATCTCTTAATGCTGGCATACGGAAAAACAATACTTGGCCATTTTACTAGCTGTTGTGTTCTTTCCACATAAAAAGCATCCCTTGGTTAAAGGCGTTCAGGGAAGAGTCCTCCCTCAGGGCACATTCAGACTTTTTCTTTTTTTTTTTNNNNTCTGCTTTTTTTTTTTTTTTTTTTTTTTTTAATCACAGCCAAAATATTTTCCAGGAATGCAATGCCTTTTTTGTCTTTTTTTTTAATTACAAAAACAAAAATAAAAAGAATGGAGTGGAGACATTTTCAGGTCCAGGAAAGAGAGGAGGGGGAAAAAAAACGAGACAGAGTTTGGTTAGGATACTTGCTTGGCATTTCAGAAAGTTTTAAGCTCAAACTCAGTTTCACTGCCAGCTTGGCCGGAGCCTTTCTCTAAAAACAATGTAGGAGTCTGGGAAGGGAATTAAACAAAGACACAGCTTGTGGCTATGCTTCTGACACTGAAAATGGAGAAACTCATAACCAACAGCCTTTAATTCAAAGCAAAGACAAATTATTCTTCTGGAGAAAACATTATGAAATACCTTTTATTTAATACTGTAAAATGAACAGCAAACATTGCCATGTAGAGGGCAAGCGGGAGCAGGATGAGGCAGAGTACACGAGCCAGTAGATGCTTCCCAAACATGACCTGTAACAAACACAACCCGGATCAAACAGCGCAGTTGCAGGAACATCTCCACTCTTTATCTCACAGGACTCTCAGCCAGTGGTCCTATAGCAGAAGCCTGCCATGCAAGCAAGCCCAGCAGGGTGCAAAATTACTTCAAAAAGGCCTAGGGAGCAGTAAAAGCTTAGGCAGACCTTGTTGTGCATCTCCAAAAGCTGGACCTGGGGTACCTTGAAATTTCAAGGTCTTGGGAGGAAGACAAAAACAGGCAGTAGGAGGGTTTAACTTTCAAAAATGTTGTGCATGCCTAACTTTGGCAAAGGAGGTTGGGCAGCTGCAATTGACAATACTTTGAAAAAAAGGATCGTAACTTGTTTATCAGAGCAGTACACTTCTTGACACAAAATCATAGCAAGGAGATGTCTTCCAGAATAGCAACTGTCAAAGCTAAGCAAAAGGGAAAATGAAGACATTGAGGGCACAAGTTACTAGATACAATTCTCCCAACAAGTCTCCCTATGCAAAAACAACTGCAAAAAGGAATTCTTGGGGACCTAGATATGTTGCATTCACAGAACCCAGCTCACTTAGCAAGGACGCTCCACACTCCAACTTCTGTTTCTGCTCCTCAGCCAGAGGTTACAAAAAAGCAGCAAACCCTGTGTTTCTAGCTGCCTCAGCACAAAAGTAGAGCATTTTATTTAAAACCCTTCAAAAGGTGGTTTGTACACAGATGCCCAAGATGCAATTACATATTCACATCCTACTGACACTGAAGGTAGTAGAGTAAGTAATCTAAAATTCAGGGTGGGTAATAAAAAGCTCTGGGAGAAAAAAACACCTTAAATAGCAAAAATTGTTTGCTAAATGTCCACACCTAACTTCAAAGCAGACAAAGGCAGATGTACTTGCTATCTTGCATATTTTTTTTATGTGGTACCTATCATAAAATCATTAAGCTAATCATCCTTCATCCTTTAATAACATATCCAAAGATTTCAGAAGTAATGTAAAAAGAGATGAACACATTACAAAACTAAGAACTTACTCAAGTCAACAAAGGAGACAGTTACTCAGCTCAAGTACTTGAGCAGAACATCACTGGGCACTTGGAAAAATGCTGATTGATGGTACATAACCAAATTTATGCAGCAGAGAGGCATATGAACTAATCTCCAGTTCCCTGCTCAGAATGACCACAAGATGCTTCAATCTTTGTGAAGAGGTTTTCTTTAACTACAGACTTCAATGCAAAGTCAAAAAAAAGAAAATGCACACGAAGGACAGCATCAAGCAAACCAGAACAGTGGATGAAGATAAGCTGAGAATTCTAGAAATCATGATTAGTTTCCTAACTAATGCAGAGATAAGTTATTCAGGGGTTTAATCCTCACTTGTTTGGGTTTTTTTCCTCTCCTCAAGCACCGAGGTTGCCAAATAGTTAGTTATTCAGAAAGCATCTACCTTCTGGAGTAAATTTCTTTACATATTCTAACACTCAGGGGCTTGCTGCCTTTGCTGCCAGCAGCACAAATGAAATCACCGTGCAGCTGTCTGCTGGCAGAAAGCTTAGACATGATGGATTTGTTCCATTTCAAATGCAATTAACTGACTTTGCTCGAGAAGTGTTTCTCTGGAGCTGGAACATTGCATCTTTGCAGCCCATATTGATTCACATTAATCACAGAAAACAAATCACACAGCAGGAATGGAAAAAGACCCCCAAGCCCCCACTGTTTTTGAGACAAACAGTACAAAAACAGTAAGTGAAAGATACAGAATTTTCAAGCTTCAGAAGAGGCTGAGACAAGAGGAGAACTGAACACCTTTTAAAAGATGCGCTTGAAGAATTTGTTTTCCTGCTGGCTGCAAGATAGCAAATGCTATATCGAGGTATTTCTCCAAATATTAGATTTCACAGTCCCCAAATATAAAATGCAATATATTAGAACAGGCCACCCAAACACACTATCGGATTTCTTAGAGCCTATAAGAACAAAACGTGTGTAAAATCAAGCAGGCCGTTGCCCTCAGGACTCGCTACGGAGACTGCAAGTTGCAGAGCACACCTGTGACTCACAATGGACTATAGTATGCTACTGCTATGGGGCCTGTGCCCCCCTGCTCTCATGAAGCAGAGCCTGAGCTTGTGCTGCTTATGCAAACTAGGCGCTGCAAGACATGCCTGCCTGCCACGTAGCTTGTACTCCTCAGAAGGTCACGTAACCGCGCTGGACAACATCTTGCTTTGGGCCATTGTACAGCCATCCCCAATGAGCATTTTTAACCTAGACTGAATTAAAATTCATCCACCTGGAAAGGTAGTAGTTTCTCTCGAGAAAATGCAACAACCTTTTTGCTGTGCTCTTATAACATTATATCCTGCTGACATGTATGGGGTTTTTTAAACATATGGCAATAGTTTTTCCATTATAACCTTCATCTTTAATCATTGTCATTCACCTCAGATGCCACTATTTGCTACAAGGAGAGTATCGCTGTCTGGCTAGTTCCATGGTTGAAAATAACTAGGAGAATTACAAAGGCAAAAGAAAGAAAAACAAAACAAAGAAACCCTTGATATAAAGAAAAGGTTTTGACACTCACCAGTGACAAGCTGAGGTCCCCCAGCAAGTCCCATAGGTCATAGATTGTGTTCAGGCCAACCAAGAGGACAACAAAAAGGCCAACAAACTTTACTCCCATCGCTCCAGCGAGGTTCACGCCAGTCAGACTCAGCCAGAACCACCACGAGGCAGAAAACGGCCTGCAGGACAGATGGAACAGGTCAGTATCTAAACGATGGCTACTTGAATGAGCATCTGCAATCCAGAAAACAAACAGCAAATTGGCTACCCCACAAAACTAAATTCCATCTTCTTCTCAGGAGCCCATGAGGAATAGAAAGATAATTTTTTTAATTAATTTTAGAATGATTCAAGGATAACCCTGATACAGGAGGCTCAACACTTAAGCATGGGCAGTCCTAGATCTCCCCTTTAAGGAAGGGAACATAGATACCAGGTGTAAGCTGAAATACTAGTGCGAAGGACGTCTCACACATGGAAGGTCTAAAAATAGAAACAAGACTTTTGCTCCATAAAATGCAAACTTACATCTCTCAGAACACTATTGACATGGGGGAGAAGAGGAGAAAATGAACAGCTACTTTTCCTAAAGCAGAAAGGTCATAGTGGAAAACATCTACCCAAAGCACAAACAAAAGCTGCAGCAAAAAGCAAAAAAATTACACACTAAACTAAAATTCAACCACAGAGAAAAGATGACAGCAGAACTAAAAACCCTTTTCCGACTGACTCCTGATGCCTTGACGGTTGTATTTTGGCTAGACGAAATCCCTGTGACCCACTAAGCACCACAATAGCTAGAGCTGGCTTTTAATTTGCATAAAATCAACTAGTTTAAAAACAGATTAGCTCTAAGACATGAAAAATAAGTTCAGGTCAAGGCACACAGAGCTGATCAAACACTGCCCTGTAACTTAGTGCTTGCAGTCCCTGGGGAGTGTGCTGTAGACGAGGATATTCAAATGCCTATAAATTACCATCCCCCTCTGGAAGGGTCTACAGCAAATATCCTGAGCAACTTAACTGCTTTATTCAGAAACATCCTGGCCATATTTCTCTCAAATTTTTGGTACCAATTTCTCTACACCCAACAAATTACATTATTTACCTCAACTATCAGGATTTTATAAGTGCTTATATGATTAAAGTCACAGATAAGCTGTGGAGACAAAGTGACTGGTTTGAGATAACAATATTTTTGCCATTAAGGAGCAAAGCCCTGAGCAGGCTCCAACCATCCTTCATTCCTCCTTCTCTCACCTACAACACCCCATACTGGCTTGCTTTCTTGCCAAGTTTTAAAAAGCTTTAACCTTCATTTTCAAGATCTGCAGTTCCATAAACACTATTTCTGCTGAAATTTCCTTTCATGCTAAAACAATCCGTTTAAATCTCTCTCCTGGTTTACCCCAGCCACGATACTTTCTCCCTAGTTTCACAAAGCCTTATAATAAAAATTTCTCTCCCCTACCATGAGCCGCTTTCACCTCCAAATTTCCTGAAACAAACTCATCTCAGCCATTTACCCAGACTACCAAGTGGTAGATAAGTTCTAGTACTTTATCTGTATGAAAGTTGAGTACCTATAGTTTAACAATATTATCATCTTTATCTTACCTATCCGCACAGCTGTTACATTTCACCATACTCAGAACAGCTCCCATGAGGAAGAACATCAGAATGGGGTCCAGCAGAATATATTGCGACAAAGTAATACAGCCTGTGTCTGCAAACAGACACACAACAGTGTCAAAAAGGCTTGTGGTTCCAGGGTGTATCTAAAATTGCAGGAAGCCAGTTTCCTCAGTGCAGTCAACACAAAGGGAACAAGGAAAATTTTAGAAACAGGAGCAGATCAGAACATTTCAACTTCTACTTGGGTAACAAATGAAAAAAACCCTCACAAAACCCAGTCATTACAACAGTATCTGTGAAACACCATTTGGGAGGTGCTGCTGAGTTACTCAGATAGAGAGTGTTGCAGACAGCAATAATCTACCTACTAAGGCAGCAGCATCGTGTCAGAGGATGCTACAGGAGAAGTCATCTTTCAGGTGTTACCTATAAAAAATTAATGTGACTTGGATATTTTAAGTCTCCATGCCTCAATATCTGTGTCCTCACAAAACCCCAATTTGGGTAACTTCATTTGCAATGTTAATTTCTCCACTTGGCTCAATTCAACAAGAAACTTTATTAATTTCTTACTGTGAACTCTTCCACAGTAACGCAGTAGGCTGTTAAACACCTCTCTAACTGATATGGGAGACATCAAATTTCACTAGTGAGAAAAATCATTCCTGACCATCCATCTTAGAAAAATTCTTAAAATTGAGATGAAATGTAGTCCAGCACTGTGGTTATGGATATAACAGAAGTACCTATCAACTAAACAAGACTGTAAAATTCTCAAGGGGACCACCAATTAAAAAGCCTCATATATATAAAGTAGAATTACTTTGTTTTGGGGAATCTCTCTCATTAAGCCAAATATCCCCTGGCTAGGTAACACACGATAATACAGAAATTAAATTCTCTGAACAATTAAACTGCTCAATTTTGCTGTAGCAGGAATACCTACCAAAAATAAGGATGAAAGCTGTGAGTAAGGCTGCTGGCAGTGACTTTGACAGTTCCAATACTGTGAGGTAGGCAAAGGGAACCAGGCAGGAGCCAAGGAACGCACAAAACTGCAGGAAAAGATCACAGGAGAAGTTATAATGCTCCCCACAGTGAACACACACCCACACCCACCTACCAACAACAGGACGTGTTACAGTAGCTGAACCAACTCACTAAGAACATCAGACAAAAGCCAAATGAGCAAAGATACTGTTCAGAGAAGGACAGCTGCTTACTCTGTTCTGTCTCTAGAGGTGTCAGTAACAACAGACGGTCATTCTCTTGCTAGACTACATCAGATATTCATAAAAAGATATGTCAAGTAGGTGCAATACACATCCACTGTATTCAACTTATCTTAAAAAGATATTAGAATATGAAAACTAAGAACAAAATATACCTGTACGTTACATCTTTAGCAGATCAGTATCACCTCCCCTACACAAATGAGACTGAGGATAGTTGGAGGAAGAACAGAAATCAAAATAAAAGAAAGCAGCGTCACAGCAAAATTTGTTCTCTTCAATGTCTGGTTCTAGCACTTCTCTCACCTTTGGCTTAGGGAAATCTAAACCCGTGAATTGCTGGAGGCCTGAAAAGTAAACCAAGAAAATATGCCTTCCCAGTTTTTATCCTTCTTTCTAGGTACTAGCAATTGGGCACTGTTGGGGTTTTTTTTGGCTTGTATTATCTGCTGTCAGTTTTATGGCTCTTGGGTCTTCTTAGAGAGCAGTACAGCCAGGGTTTCAGACAAAAGACCACTCTGAATAGTAATTCCCCTCCTGCTCCCACTCCGTCAGCTTACTCAGCTCACTGTCACTGGTGGTAGCAACCTGCGGGTGGCAGGGAGTGACCCTGGCTTTTTGAGATCCTTGGCTCTCCAGCAGAGGAGCCAGGCACAATGGAGTGAGTAGAAGCCCAAGCTCAGCGATGCTCTCTTTGCAGAACAGGCAAGATATCTGCCCCACTCAGAAGCGCAGTCCCACTAATTAGCAGCAAGAGTTGGCCTCAATAATCGCCTACTTTCTTACCTGGCCTCTCACAGACAGACATTAAGACTTAATCGCAATACAACCACTAATACTTTTCTAAGGAGCTTAAAGACAAGGCACAAAGCTAAACAGACCTCTGATCTGATCCAGGAGAGCTGTTCTTATGACATAACACTGTGTAGTGAAAAGCACAGGAGCGCCAACCAGCTTGATACTAGCCTGTAGTGCCTTACCCCTCTCATTCCCACGTAGTTATGCTGCTCATATCTGTCCCCTGGCTTTTGGAAAGGAAATGTACCGTCATATCCACTAAGGTAGCCAGCAAGTCCTATCAACATCTGAAAAAGAAAGGTGAAAAAACTGACCAGGGAAATCACATTGGATAAAGGTGTATCCAAGCCAGCAGCAGGCAAGATTTTTATAGAAGCTAAGTCTGATCCAGAGGATAACTACTAAATTCAGACATATCATCCAAACGAGAGTTTATGTACAGAAATGATATGCATACATACTGCTCTTTGGCTAAAGGCAAAATCAGAAGGGATCAAAAGGACTTTGGCTGCTGACTACAAGGAAAACTGCAAGCTCAAGAGAAATAACAGGTGTGGGACTTTTAGCCGAGAGAATTCTGTCTCTGTATATTCTTCCGTAGCTTCCTCTTCCTCTAGTTTAAGGAGACTCAGCCTGAGAGGACGATAATCTTTCTGAGGCAGTGTCTTCATCGACACTGCACACTGTTGCCAGAACAAGTTCTGTGATTATAGAATAGTACGTGAAAGCTTTCAGGGTCCTTTGAGGCAGGAGTCTTATTTACTATCAGGAACTGCTTGGTTCCTTTAAACTGTAGTCTTCTATTAAACATCCCCTCCAAAACATCTAAGTGCTATGTTCGGTTTTCTAATGTCAAGCCTTTCAAGCACCCAAGATGCAATACTGTTTTCCTTTCACATATTCAAAGCGTTTTCATAAAGAAAAGATGCTAGTTGAGGCGCTGGGTAGAGAGCACAAATTACCAGGATGCCAACAACAGTTAGGAAAGGTGTTGGTGTTCATCACATCCTTCAGCCAGAAGGATGGGGAAGACTTTTGTTGGCCCACTCCCACAGCTTCTAAAAACATGTACAAGAGGAGCAGTTTACCTTCCCCAAAGGGGGGTGGACATCAAAGAAGAAGGTCCGATTTATGTAGTAACTTCCCATCTTCCCAAAATGAGTTTCATCCCAACTGGGAAAAATAAAACAAAACCAAACCACTAAACAACCAGCTGTAATGCTGACAACAGTAAAAAAGAATCTAGGAAGGTCTTTTTACTCATGCTTTTCATTACCTAGAGGGTTAGTACCACACATTCTGTATGAGACAATGCATTAAATGCACTGGGTAATGACGGAGAGTGCTTCAGCCATTCTCGGCAGGCTGCTTTTTAAGGAGTTTGACATTAGCACTCCAAAGTCTCTAGCCTGCCCTCCTGATCCCAGGCTGAGCNGGCTCCAGCGCCGGGGCGGGCGCGGCGCATGCTGGGAGGCGGAGGCCGGGGCGCGGGGCACGCTGGGAGGTGTAGTCCTGCCGGGGCGGCGGCCGTCACGGCTGCGTCCCGGCCCTGAGGGGAGGCGACAGCCGAGGCCGGGAGGGGGCTGTGGCACCGCAGNCTTCCTCTTCCTCTAGTTTAAGGAGACTCAGCCTGAGAGGACGATAATCTTTCTGAGGCAGTGTCTTCATCGACACTGCACACTGTTGCCAGAACAAGTTCTGTGATTATAGAATAGTACGTGAAAGCTTTCAGGGTCCTTTGAGGCAGGAGTCTTATTTACTATCAGGAACTGCTTGGTTCCTTTAAACTGTAGTCTTCTATTAAACATCCCCTCCAAAACATCTAAGTGCTATGTTCGGTTTTCTAATGTCAAGCCTTTCAAGCACCCAAGATGCAATACTGTTTTCCTTTCACATATTCAAAGCGTTTTCATAAAGAAAAGATGCTAGTTGAGGCGCTGGGTAGAGAGCACAAATTACCAGGATGCCAACAACAGTTAGGAAAGGTGTTGGTGTTCATCACATCCTTCAGCCAGAAGGATGGGGAAGACTTTTGTTGGCCCACTCCCACAGCTTCTAAAAACATGTACAAGAGGAGCAGTTTACCTTCCCCAAAGGGGGGTGGACATCAAAGAAGAAGGTCCGATTTATGTAGTAACTTCCCATCTTCCCAAAATGAGTTTCATCCCAACTGGGAAAAATAAAACAAAACCAAACCACTAAACAACCAGCTGTAATGCTGACAACAGTAAAAAAGAATCTAGGAAGGTCTTTTTACTCATGCTTTTCATTACCTAGAGGGTTAGTACCACACATTCTGTATGAGACAATGCATTAAATGCACTGGGTAATGACGGAGAGTGCTTCAGCCATTCTCGGCAGGCTGCTTTTTAAGGAGTTTGACATTAGCACTCCAAAGTCTCTAGCCTGCCCTCCTGATCCCAGGCTGAGCTTAAGAGATGCTAAGAAGTCACCCTGCAACCCACAGATCCTCCAAACCGCCTCCCCTCTCTGCAAGGCGTCCCGGGAGCCGCCGTGAGAGCAGGGCCGGGAGCTGGGCAGAGCGCACAGCGCTTCCCGGTGTCCCTCACCGCCGGGATCCCCTCCCAGGGACACACACGGGCCCCGGGGCGGGCGGGTGCTTGGGAACGGGCCGCAGGCGGGGAGTTTGGGCGCGCTCCTCGGGGACAACTGCAGGGTCCTGCCGGGAGGAGGCGGACTCCCACCCACCACCAGGGGCGGCGGGCCCGGGGGCACAGGCCTCGCCCCGGCCCCTACCAGACGTGCGGCGGCTCCGGCAGGCGGTAGAAGCGGGAGGNGAGGCCGGGAGGGGGCTGTGGCACCGCAGCCCCCGCGGAGGGTCGCGGCGCGGGATGAGCTCTGCCGCGGCCAAGGTACGCGGGGCTTGGATCCCCGCTCTCCCCGCGGAGCGTCCCCGCCGGGCGGGAGGGGAGCGGGGGGGCGATGGCGGTGCCAGAGCCGGAGGGAGCAAGGGGCGGTGGCGCAGGCCCCGCCGCCCGGGATCGCGGCCTAAATCAGCTCCCGGCGCCCCGGGCTCGGCGGGAAGGCCGGGACGGTGGTTACCGAGAGGGCTGCACCGCCGGGCACGGCGTCTCATACATAGGTTTTGTCTGCCCCGGCCTGCACCTGCGTCTCCATCTCGGTGGAGAGCAAGGAAGTTGCCCCATGCCAAATAAAACTTAACACCTTTCAAAGCAGTAGTGGTGTTTACTTAAGATAGTTTATCCACGTGAGCTGTTAACACCAATACCTGCTGCAGAGTTACTGAGCATTTAGGAGCAAACCTGCGCCTTCCGCTTACACCGTTACGTTTCAAGCCAGCAGAAGACAAGCGGTGCCTCTCAGACACCACGTTTTCCCCTCTGCAAGCCTCCAAGGAGCAGCTTTCTCTCTCGTGTGCCACACAGGCAGCTGCTGCGCGTCAGTCCCTGTGTGCGGGCTGCTTGGAGCAATGGGTCTCAGGAAAGCAGAGGCAAGACTGCCTTCCCAAGTGCCTCCGGAATATAGCCTGGAAAGAGGTGGTATCCAGAGCAGACCATAATGAAGCTTGGAAACCTCAGGGCTCAGCACACAAAGTTTGGGGTGTCTCTTCCATCTCCCTAAACAGTGAAATGCGTTTCCCAGATTTTTACTCTAGATCGGGATTTAAGCCCAAACTTTCCTCAATGCACCGCTGATGCTAGAAACGACAACAGAACTAAACCTGAAATCTCAGTAGACATGAAGCAAATTTTGTCCCCCTGCTATCCTCCCAGCTCCAACCAGTCCAACCTGCAGCTCATGGGGATTGTACCCTGTGGGACTGTAAATGGAGGCAGCGCTTCCCAGTTACTCCCCTGGGCCATGTTCAGCTCTTAGTCCGAAGAAGACTAGATATAATGTCATTCTGGGACCTGTCCACTAAGGACAAAACATCCCTGTTGTCTCCAGTCTTTACTTAGCTGATTGTTTTGCCTGTGATCTTCCCTGATGCGGGGAGCAAACCAGCGTGAACTTAAGAGATCACTCCAGGTCCCAGCCTCTGGAGACACTGTTCCCAGCTGAGGGTTAGGTTGTTTTCCACGGTCCTTTTGGTAAAATCCCCTGGGGCCTTGAAATTACAGAGCAAAGCAATTAGCTTAGCGCAATTTATTACAATTGATAGTGCAGGCTGCAAAACCAACAAAGAACTGTAGAGAGGATCAGGAGAAATGTCACTGCCAACTGAGAGGCCAGAGTCCAAAACAGATGTGGTGAAGGACATGAATTTCTGAGCCAAAAAATCAACAGCAATGTCCCTGGAAAAAAACAAGTAAAAATAGTATGTTATGAATGCTGCATGTGCCCTTTGGAAGTCACAGTTTCTGTTTGTTTCCTTGCAACCGGGCAGGCTAGACATTTGGAAAAAAAAAAGCATAGCTGAGATTTCTAATGCCCGGATTCCACAAGCAGAGAATTTAAGAAAATCAGTAAATACCTTGTCTACAAAAGTGTTGCCAATATTGCCATCACTTCCCTCCTCACTTGGAAACCATTTCTCTAGTAAACTTTCACTAGAGCAATTTAACCAAATGCCTACCTCATTTAAAGTGAGAAGTAAAGTAAGAGAAGGATAGAGTTTACAAAGAGGACTGGAGCACAGAGATCCTCGGGGTCTCTCTGGTTTTCTGTTGACAGATTGTACGTCAGTGAGCAAATCCCTGCCTTTTTCTGCCATATTGTCAGTCTCTGGTGTAATTTCTGTGAATTTGGAGAGAGTGGAGACACAGGGAGATCCCTGGCATGCCATGGGATCTATGGAAGATAGCAGAGACATGATTACAGGTTTATTTAGAGACATGCATGAGTATCAATTTCCTGTGTGGGAACAAAAGAATGTAATATACAAAAAAATCCCAGGCTTCGTATTTTGCACAAACTTGGCTGGGGAGCAGAGTAGCAGCCTCTCCCAGGCATGCAACGTAGAAAAACCCTCTGCACTGGCTGATCCTGATGGGAGGAGGGCTACGGGATACCCTGAGGGACCTCCCTGCAAAGGCAGCCCGTCTGGGGAATGGGCAGTCTTTCCCTAGTGAAACACAAATTCTGCATGGGGCTTCAGTTCCCTTGCTTCGTTCCCCAGGGATATCTTTCCACATTGGCAAGTGCTGAGCGCCTGACAGGCTCTCTAGCTATTTTATTTATTTGTGGACAAAAAGCTAGGGAAATAAGGATTGTTCCTAACTGTGCTTCCAACCTCAAAGCTGGTTAATGGTTATCAGGGCTGGGGCTGCAGCACAGCACATGACCACAGTTGCTCAGGATTGAATCTGACTGGCTGGTTTTCATGTCCTGGGCACAAATTTGGGGGCATAGTTCTTTTCTTATTGGCTTTAGGAGAGAAGCCTTCCCCCATCCTAGCTGAGTTAAAAGGGAAAGTGAAGAGGTTGTCTTTATTTCCTGGAGCAGATCGCAAACACTGACCATGGCATCTGAAAAGGTGAGAGCTTGGACAGGGTGGAAGGGTCCGTGAAAGCTGCCTTATTGCTGGAGTTCGGGTGGACATAATCTCTCTGCCCTCTTGGCATTCATCTGGAACAGCAGTAGCTCTTCTCCTTTGGAAAGAGGCCTGGCCCGGCCCTGGGTGGCTGAAAAAGCCATTTCATGCCGCACAAATAGCCAGTGCAGGTGCTTGACGTAATCAGGGGGCAACTTGCTTAAAAAATCCAAGATGGGGTAAAAGTTAGCAACACCCAGTAGGGACAAAGAGGGAAGCTTTGCAGAGGATAATCTTACGGTCACTTGTGCATTGCTGGAAACATCAGCCACAGCTAAATATTCAGAGGGCTAGCATCAAAGACAGTGACACTACCTGTATGCCCAAACCAGGAATACTCACTTTCAGAAATGAGCCCTCTCTCCCCCAAACCTTGCTCTGCCCTGTTTTACAGTTCCTGAAATGCCTTCTGTTCATGCATTGTTCTCCTTACAGTACTCTAGGACTGTAAGATTCACACCATATGACCACTTTATTTGTCTTTCTCTTCTCAGCCGATACTTTACAGCTATTTCCGAAGTTCCTGCTCTTGGAGAGTGAGAATCGGTAAGAACCAGTGTTGCAGTATCCTCCCCTTCACTAACCAAATTAATCAGTCACTCATTAAGAGAGAGATAAGCAAACATGATTCTGGAACAGTGAGGCATTTCCCTCCCCTTCTCTGGAGTGGGAGGAAAGGGAATAGCACAGCCTACCTGGAGCAGGTAGAAGAGAGAGGAATAGACAGGAGGGCTTCACTCAGCTTGCATCTAGTTAGAGGGAATTACTCCTTTTGTAAAGTTAACATGATGCAGATGGCTCACTCTTCCACATTATCTAGAAGCGCCCTACCCTCTGTTTTCACCCTGATACTGCCTCAGGCTCTGGTCTGACCAGGTCTTTAAAGGTAAGCAGGGTAAGAGGGAACCATCCCTACTTGAACCGAGGCAGTCTTAGGCAAGGATTTGCAGTTGAGCCCAGGTCCCCCTTATTTTGAATAATGCACTGGTTTTGCCAGGACTGATCTTTAGTGCTTTGGTCCTTCATTTGCCAGAGCACTATGTTCTCAGTGGACTCAGGCCGCCTTTCTTGAGGGACAGGGTCTTTTTTGGTTTTAAAGCCATTCTTTTTTCAAATGGAGGTGGTAATGTTTCCCTGAGCCCATTACCAATGAAACTGGTCTCTGTGCCTGTCTGACGCTGTACACTCTGCTTTCCCTAGCACTGGCTCTGAAAGGGATCTCCTATGACGTGGTGCCAGTGAACCTCCTGAAGGATGGGGGGCAGCAGGTAAGGATACAGCTACCGTTGCTCTCTCCAGGGGAAATGAACTTGGCGATCATTCAGAGAATTAGTATTAGCACTAGGAAGTTCACAGGCAAAGTCACTGAATTCCTCACCACTCCTCTATAATTAATAGTTGCTTTCAGACAGTATTCCCTGGCATGCAAGATAGGGACATGACAGCTGCAGGACACTATGGGTTTTCTCCTCTCTTAAACATCTGTACCTGAATTTCATAAGGTTGAAGATCTTTTGCTTTTGCTTAGCATGATATAACTGAACATACCTTGCACACAGGCTTTAGAAAAGTGGCACTGCAATTTAAACACAGACTTGACCTTACTCAATTAGCACCATAAAGTTTGCATGGCAGGGCATAACTTACTGCAAATATTAGTACTGAGGTAGAGGGAAAAGCCAAATAAAAAAAATCAAAATAATTTGGTGACTCGGTTCTAGGGGAAGAAAAGACGAAAGAAGAATTTATTGTTGCAGTAATCTCAGATTTGTTTCCACAGTTTTCTGCTGAATTCAAGGCAATGAATCCAATGCAGCAAGTCCCAGCCTTGAAAATCGATGGCATCACCCTTTCTCAGTCGGTGAGTTACCAGGTTACCATCCCTGTTAACCATTCACTCCAGCCTGCTGCCCAGTCTGGAGGGGATGGCTTTGTCCCATCTTTCCCCCAGAGGTCTCATCTGTGCATTGGAAAACAGATGGCATTTGTGATGAACAATCTCACTTGGGGGCAAAAACAGTCTCTGGTGCGAAATTGCTGTCAAGGATTTAAGTACAATTCAGCTTTGGGTGGTAATGTCACCTTTCACTGAGCAGTGTGTAGTCTGACTTAGAAGGCTGTGCCAGGGTTTATCTGAAACTACAGCTGGGCTAAATGACAACAATGTCCCAAGCAGACATTGAAGGGGATATTCTGTTGCTTGGATTGGTAACAAACTTCAATCAAAAGCTGTTGTATGCTCTTGGATCAGCTCCCCTTTCCCAAGTGTTCAGGATGTGAACTTTTCCTTGGCTCTCCAATAACCTCCCCTTACCTCTTTGTTCATTACAGCTAGCCATAATTCATTATCTAGAAGACACCCATCCTAACCCCAGGCTCCTGCCCCAAGATCCAAAGAAGAGAGCCCAAGTCAGAATGATTGCTGATCACATTGTCTCTGGCATTCAGCCGCTCCAGGTATTGTCCTGTCATATCCATGCAAATGAGAAAACCAGGATGGATTTCCAGGAGTCTGTATCTCTGAAAAGCTCAGTCTCTTTAAACTGATGCCAGCCAATGGAGTGGCATATCTTAAGTTAGCCTCTGCCTGATCTGCTAATGACAACAATACAGTATTTCTTACAAAGAACAAACTATAGCACCCCAAGGTTCTTTACAGAAACAGCTGAACCCCTGTGGTTTCACCACGGGGCCTAGGGTGTTTTAGGAAGAAGACAACTGAGCAACCAAAAGGGTAGAGGCAAAGGGATACCCTGGCAGCTGTTACAGAAGGACAGTCCCAAGAGAGAGACAGCAGAGTGTGTGATTTGGAGAGGGTGAGGTCAGGGCTGACCCAACTGGCTGAACTCAGGCTGGAGGTTCAGGCTTGGCAATTCCTCATCTCCCCTCTCCTCCACTGGGTGAGACAGTGGGCAAGATCCAGCCAGCAGCAGTCAATCTAACCTGGAGGTTGCTTACTTTTGCAGAATCTGAGTGTCCTGAAACAAATGGGTGAGAAAAAAACAGAATGGGCTCAGAACTGCATCTCATCTGGCTTTCAAGGTGCGTCCCACATCCAAAATGATCAGTACTTCGACTGACCTTTCAAAATGCTGCACCACTGGGGTCCTGCTTTCCTCTTCAAGGAGAACAACAGATCTCCCTAGGCTGGTGTGCTGGGATCCTGCCCTGCAGGCAGAAACAGTGCTCTTTCTGCCCATAGTCCCTTGTCCAGGACTGGTAGGTCTCCAGGGTCTCAAGGAAAGATGCTGTCCACAGGGCGCTTCCACTGCTGGGCACGGAAGAGGGGAAGCCTGTGGCCATCCTGTACACCACAGCAGCTGATTTACCCTGCAGCGTGAGGGCTGACAGCACTCCTCCTTTCCACCCAGCTGCTCCTAAACTACTGCCTTTTGCATTAAAGTTCTATCAATCTATATTTATATGCTTTTGTAACCAGACAAAAGATACCCGGCAGATATCTCTCTGTCAGATAAAGATAGATGGCAAACTCCCACAGGATCTAGCAAGTAGCAGAGTATTTCTTTACCTCCCTGGGAGAAACAGGGTGCTTTTTGTTTCCTCAAAACCCTTTCCCCCGTGTGCTGGAATAGCAGGCCCACCTTCACTTCTGGACAGACAGAAACTCACTGAACTTTTGTGTTTTTCCCCTTCTCACTCACATATCTCTACGTTGTCCTCTCAGCATTTCAGGTGCATTGCCTGAAGCAGCTGAAATCACCCTGGGTTCAAAAAAGCTGAAGGACCCAAAGACTCACATAATTACACTGTTGTAAGATTTCTGTTCCTTCTAGGTTCTGTCACAAATTGCACCTTTTTCATATTCAGCTTAGGGTCAAAATGCCTTTGTTCATAATTCCCAGTCTAAAAAGTCTTCGGTGTCCCTTTCAAATGAGTTTCCAATGCCTCACTCCAATGTATCACCTCTCTTGGCAGCACTGGAGCAGACTCTGCAGCACACTGCTGGGCGCTACTGCGTGGGGGATGAAGTAAGTATCTGAGACAGTGTTGTATACCATTAGAGAACTGAAAACCCCAGTATATTCCATAAAATAGGAAAGGAAATTACTTGTTGAGACACAGGAGAACCACATCCTATGCCAGGAGTTACATGTGGTGCCTTCAAAATAAGAAAAAAGGCTGCATCGATCTTAGTTATGTTTACTTGTCCCTGCCTGTGACCTGCTGATGGCCAGGTTCTGCAGCTGTACCTAGGATCTGGCTGCCACTAGAGGACGTGGAAAGAGATTTTATGTATTTTGTCTTTAAGAGATTTGGGGTTCAGAGTGTCCTGTCATAGGGGGAAAGAAAGCTTGGCTCAAGAAACACAAGCTCAGTTCTTTGTGTAACCTTTAACCAGGTTGTATTCTATTTTGCTGCTCTCTTTGTCCAGCGTTAGCATGGACAGATTTCAGAGAGCTCGCGCACAAGCTGTTCTGACCCTTACCAAGCCAGAGGCCACTCAGGCCTCTTCTATTTTTCAGTCCTATTTGGAGGGCAATCAGATCTTCTGTATAAAAGCCTGACAAAAAGGAAGGCTCCTGCAATATCCTGTGATGCAGAGGATTGTCTAGTAGGAGGGGCCTTATGGAACTGGAGTCCTTGGTGGGCAAAGGCTGGTTATGAGACCTTGGAGAATAATGTGTGCTCTGAAGGGCACCCAGAGCTTTGTGACCTGGGGAGCAGGGTGGGGGCAGCTGCCTCCATGCAGATAGGCAGCTAGCTGTATTGTCCTTGAGTCTTCTTTTCAGATTGCAAGTCCCTGAGCCTGTATGCAAAGGCCCCATCGCATGCCAGGTCTTGACATTGGTAGGAGCTGCTTGATACTCCTGCAATGCAAACAAGGAAAATTTACTCATCTTTTCCCTCCCTCCATCGTCTCCCTCTGCAGCTTGCCAGCAGACTTGTTTGCTCAGAGGCAGTTGCCATAGAAGCACTGTGTCCTTGAGGTCACGATGGAGCTCCCTAAGGCTGATGGCTGCTTCTATTAGTGACTCCTATGAATTCCTTTCCCTGTACTGTTGTCGTATTATTTGTGCTGGATTAAAAAATGGGATTGTTGTGACAACTCCTCTGTTCTGGCTGATAAAATACTTTCTACCCTGCTGTCAAAGCCTGCCACCACAGTGATGCGTGATGGGACAAGCTCTGAGTTACTCTGACCCCTTTTTCTTCACTACGTTTGCAGGTTTCCATGGCTGATCTCTGCTTGGTGCCTCAAGTTTTCAATGCTGAAAGGTAATTAAGGCTACACTTTAGGTGCTCTTCAAGGACACCTACTCCTTGTGTGGGGCTGTCAGAGCGTACCTTCTGCTGCTCCTTGTGCCTCTTAGGAAAGCGTCCCTCCTGCCTGCCCTATTCAGTTATGGATTTTTCTCTGCATGAATTTTCCTGTGTCATAAATACTGTCTCTTTTTGAAGGTCTTAGAAATAAGGAGCTAGGCTCTATTCTCAGAGGTCCTCGAAGGAAGCCTGCTCTATGTCCTTAGAAAAGCTAAGGCTGCCCGCACTCCACATCCTCTCTGTCTGCCGTGTATTTACACTGTACACAAGGGGGAAAGATTAATCTGACTATATTTGTTGAAAGCCTTAAACCTATGCAAGTAGTGGATGCATGATTCCCAGGAAAAGCATAGTGCCTTCTTACCCTGTGCTGCACACTATGTAAAAGCCTAGTGAAGACAGAAGAACTAACTAACCTTTCCTCTAGCATTTGTTTTTAAACCCACAAGGATGAACCTTTTCCCTTAACGCAAGAGTGCCCCAGCCTGTGAGATTTTCCCATACCGCGCAGGCATAGCACATGGCTCTACCCTTCTGCTCACTGCTGCGCTGGCTGGCTGACTCAAGAGTACCTCACAAATTATTTTCCTTTTACAGATTCAAAGTGGACATGGCTCCATATCCCACAATAACCAGAATAAACAAAGCTCTTCTGGAGTTAGAGGCATTCAAAGTAAGCCACCCATCCCGGCAGCCAGATACTCCTGCAGAGCTGCGAGCTTGAAGCCCTTCTACTCGTTAAATCAAGCAAGTTGGAGCATCAAGGAGGATGACAGCTACAGCTTGAGTAGGACTTCAGTGCCAGCAGGAAGCCCTGGTACTATTGTCTCACTTTCATCTAGATGGGAAGAAGGACAGAGGACCTGGCAGTAGCCTGGATGACCTACAGGAGCTGTGCCTGTGCTAGAAAGCTTGCAGCTGCTTCTATGTTTTTTTTTCTATGTGATATATCTCCATGAAGCAGATTAAAGCAGAAGCATCCATAATTATCAGAAGCCCCTTTTGCATGGCTTCGGGTTGGGGAATGTGGCCACAAGCAACTGTGAGGTATTGAGCCCATTCCAGGCTTCCCACAGGGGCTGCTTCTTTCTACCGCCTACAGAAAGAGCATCAGGGAACCAGCATACACCGAGCACTACTGACCTGGCAGGCCTGCATGTCCTTGCAGCTGCCTCAGAGCTATGGCACAAGCATCAGTGCCACAAGTATAAACAGCAAGGGCTGGTCTCTGACAGAAGACAGCTTAATCCCAACCCTTGTTGGGTCCCATAGGTCTTGCAAGAGCCAACAGTCAGCAATTTTACCACCCCTTGCAATGACAAGAGAGTCTTGACCTGGGACAGCCGGTTTGTACCTCCTCCTTATGCCTAACAGTCTTGTAGAATTTCTAATAAAGGTCTGACCAGAGCAATGCTAGTTAGTTGTGCCATAGTCAGCAAGCCACAACCAGCTCACTCACATATGCTGAAAATTACGGCATTCTCTTCCTTTTCCTGTCCTCAGGCACCCCTCTAGGTGTTTTCCTAGTTCTCAGCTGCAGACTGTTTCCCAAGGGAATCCCACCCCAGAATCCCTCCAAACCAGAACATAGCTGTACTTTCACCATGAGGACCTTACAAGCAACAGGAGTAAATCCCATTCCACTCATCCCAAATGAAACCCAACATCTAAGTCACCTTTGAGGCTGAAAGCACCCCAGGGAATTCCAGCCTAGAAAACTTCAGGGCAAGAAAGGAAACCCAGAAGCCTATGACTGTATTCCCATGCAGGCTCGGCTGAGATACCATGGAATGTTTTGGCAGCTGAGCCCAGGTACCAAGCCAGGGAAAAGGGAGGAAATTTGTGCCAGTCTGATGCTGTGTATCAGCTGCCCTGAGGCGGCAATACCCACAGCCTTCAGAAAGGCTTTACAACTTTACAAACCCATGATCTCTTGTGCCAAGGTAGCATTCACCTACATATAGATACTTGGACTGTCACATTGCTTGGACTCATTTATTGCCATCCATGTCTGTATTCAGGCTGCTGAAAAGCCCTTGCTGTTCCAGGCTCATTCTGAGTATCGTGCATTATCCTAGGTCCAGCTGGATCTTGACTGTGCTGTTGTAAAAAGTCCCGGCACAGTTGGAGCCCCCGAAGACCAACACTCTGTGCAGGTTACACTCCTCTTTGTTCTCCTTGTCCACATCCACCAGGTGGGCAGGAGTCAGGTCAAGCAATGTGTGGCCAGCTCGGGGCACAGAGCAGAGGTCATGGTGGATCACTGTGCTCCAAGAAAGAGTATCTGAAGTAGAAAGCAGCCATCATTACTGTCAAACCCATTCCTAGTGCAAGGAATGAAACAAATGGAACAGAACAGGTGTTCAGAAACACCCCTGCAGCCCAACAGTCGCCTTCAGCGATGGAAACTGGGAGGAAGAGTTACTCACCTAGGTGGAAGACAAAGGCATCCTGCAGGGCTCCCTTGGCATTGCAGCCTCCGCTGATCAGAACCTTCTGGTCTGAAACAGCCAGAGCTGCATGAAAACTGCGACCAAAGCAAAGCCAAAAGATGACTACAGCAAAAGCTGCTGGGGTTGCCTCAGTCAGCAATAGGCAAGGGTGGGCAGACTTCAGCAGGAGGCTGGGGACTTAAGCTGCAGAATGGAATTTAACTTCTGCTTCTCTTCTGCCCTGACTTGCTGAATAATCCTGAAAGAGCTGCTTGTTTGCCTCTGCAGGTCAGGCCATAATCAGGCCTGAAAAGCACCTTATTATTTCAGAAGGAGCTATCAAAATGTCTATGTTTTGCTCTATGGGGTGAGACAGCAAGGCTAGCTGGGCTTTGGTCTGATTTTGGTCATTGTTCTAGTGGGCAATAGTGTCCCTTTAGGAACAGCACAGGTCTGGTACAAGAGTTTCTTCCTCTCTGTGTGGCTGTCATACTCCAAGTACTATGGAGACCAAGCAACAGGCAACACAGTTCACTAGCACATGGCAGAAACCTTCCCCTAGCCTGGAAGGCAGATTTCCAGGAGACTAAGAGGTCTGCACCCTGACACACACCCTACAGGCACCAACTAGATGCACAGAAATTTCTGGTCCCACAGCAGAGGGGCCATACACTGTATTTTCAACAGTGGGACAGAGCTAAGCAACTGGATCTGACCACAAGGACCACTTAAACATTGCTTCAAAGAGAAATGACAGAGGAAGAAGATAGCTCCTGGGTCTGCAATAGGGTCTTACCAACGTGCAGAAGGCTGTCCTGCGACGAGAGGGACCGGTGTGTACTCCATGAAACCTGACAGCCAAGGGAAAGGCAGGTGAAGCATCCAAAAAGCTCAGCCTCATAATTAGACAAAAGTTTCCATACTCTGCCACACCAGCAACATGCATTTTCTGTTACTCAGCTTCTTCAAAAAAAGCAGTCTCTTGGTTTTCCCCATTCCCTCCCCTCTTACCCCAGGAAGAGTTGTTTGTTTTTTGGGGGTTTTTTACACAATAGTTTTCCATCTCCATTGCCTAGTCAAGAGTTTTTATAACAATGCTACCTGCCCATTGAGCGTGCCTCATTCCCTGTCCCAAGGCATCCACCTGGCACAGACTTTCTTACCCAGATCCAGGATGTGCATATCACTGAGGTAGAGAGACGTCCTCCGACCCCCAAAAATCAGCAGCTTGTTCTTCAGTAGAGTAGCTGAATGCCTGGGAAGAGAAGAAGCAAGTGAACAAAGTATCTTCAGTGAGCTCCCAAAACTGACTTTTCAGCCTTTGCTTCTGCTATTGGGCTGCCATAGCTTCAGTCTACAACTGCCGCTACCCCCAGCCACTGTAGCCCAAGGACAGAATCCCATCAGGATTCATGAGAGGACATATTGGGAGTCACGTTGCTCAAAACACAGCCCTATTAAGAGGAGCAAACAGTGGAAAACAATCACCTAATATTTAGGAAATTACACTGGGCTGGGAGGAGGAGGTGAGCAGAGGATTCCTACTCTATTTTGGAGGGCTGGAAGAAGAGCATTCTCACCCAAGCCTAGGCAGAGGCTTCTCCCCTTCTGAGATGGGCTGATACCAAATTTCATGCTCAGGATTGAAGACATAGAGCACATTGCTGCAGGGTCCGACTGACAGTGATGCCTTTCTGGGGAAAGTCCCTCCAAAAACAAAGAGCTCCTTGCGGTAGATAGTTGCACTGTGGTAGGTGAGCACTGGTATCCTCCCTTTAGCCTTGGAAAAAGTTCAACGTACATTTGTTACGAGAAGGGCATTATTTGCTGCACAGCCATAAGAAAGGGGCCCACATCATACAGGGAGTTTGACAAGTCTCAATTTACATTTTATTGGATCCCCAGCCAGATCTTTGCCGCATAGTACATCCTTTGTGTATTCTGCACCACCAGAATTCTCTGATGAAACAACAAAGTCAACCTCCTACCCCAGCTTCCTCAGAAGAAAACAGAGAGCAGAAAGATCTCATCCAGGCTTATTCGGTAAAAGCCACCTTGTGACTTAGTCAGGAAAGAGACAGATAGTCCCTCACTGCCAGGGCCCTCTGCAAGGACATGACAGGCAACTAAAGAGCTCAGAGATCTGCTGTGCTCAGAGCAGTCCCTGATTTGAGAAGGCCAGCTCTTCACCTCACCATCCAGCGCAGCTCTCAACAGCATCACATAAAATGTGAGGCCATTTACCTCTGCCGCTTGTACAGTACCTCCCACCCACAACCCTGGTCAGATGCAGCGCTCTGCAGAAACTATTTTTTCACCCCGATTCATTCATTGTATGTAGAGCCCCTGGTTTCTGCCAAGCTTATGGCCTTTCATTATAGCCTTCTTACATCTGTCAATCCCAACCAAGCAGCTCCGACAACCTGCAGCAAGTGGACCAAGACTACTAGAGTGAGGATATGGACACACAGATTACCACGTTCAGGCAGGACCTGCCACCTCTCCTGTGCTTTTGTCTTGCAAGAGCTGCTGTACTTACAGCCACAAGAAGCCATTTCCAGGTGACTGTGTCCAGAATATAGATGTTGCTGTAGTCTTTGTCCTCTCTTATGCCCCCAAAGATGTAGACACGCTTGGTCTCTGGGTCGTAGGTAGCTGTGTGGCCATGCAAGCACAATGGCATGGTGTTTTGTAGCTCAAAACCCACTGGAAGCCAGAAATCATTGTCTGTGGGAGCAACACCAGGCAGATGGTGTGGGAGTTCAAAGGTGCTCTCAATTTCTCCTAATTTAAATATGTCATAAAACCTTTACTCAAGACCTTGCTCCCTTCATCTCCTCTTCTCCTTTGATTCAGTGCTAAAGGGGACTCATACAGAAATGTTTCTGTGTAAGGAATGAAGGGGAACACTAACTAGGCAGGGAATACTAAGGTGGAAGAGAGGTCTGGCAAGGTGCAGAATTGTATCTCACACTTCTCCAGCAGTCATCACACACAGACCGCAAACCATGCTGTTGCTTTTACCCCTTACAACTCACCCAACTCTTTCCAGAACTTATATCTTAGCTCCTGGAGGGCTCTCACACACACAACCCCACAGCCTCTTATGGCACCCTATGCTGTCAGCTCAGCCTGGTGACCATGCCAGGAGATGTAATACCTTCGCTGTTCCCTCCCTGTGCACAGACCCCCATCCCATGTGCATGAGTTGTCCTCGAGTCTCACTATCCCCATTGCCTTCGATAGCCCTAAAGTCCCCACCAACTTCCAGCTTCCAGAGTGCATCCTTGCAGGACTGATGATCGACACCTTCTCCACCGATCAGAACAGCTGTCCCCAGGTCACTGAGGCACATGGCATGGCACCACCGCGGGCTGGGGCTGCCTGAGGAGAGGAGAGCACAGGGCTGTGAGCAGAGTCAGATGAGATACCCCCAGCTCCCTTCCCTGCTGGGGAGAACAAGGGAAGAAATGGGAGCACGAGTGCCCCATGTCCCTTCCCTCTGGGGTGGCAAGAGACAGAGCTCCCTGAGGAAGATTTTCTGTTGGCTTTGGGTAATAATTGCTGTACTAAGAGAGATGTCACTAGCAAAGGAAACCAGCAAAGAGTGTGGCTGGATGTAGGACACATACAGGCTGCCACTTCAGACAGGCCTGCATGCTCCCCATTGATTACCCATCCCCAGAAGGGATATCCCAGTTGTGCTATCCCCTTGCTTTACTCCTTGTGAGGAGGGCTATCCGGAGACAGCTTGTTAGTGCCTAAGATACAGCAACCAGAAACCTGGAGCTGCTTCCAGAGATATTCCTTGTATTGCTCTGTTCCTCCTCCTTTCTTCTCCCAGGCCCCTGCGGTTGGCTGACCAAGCTAATAAATACTTTTAAATCAAAGTCTATTCCACACCCTACCCTTTGCCTCAAAGGGCCATGCACCCAGAGGTGTGCCCGAGATTCAAGGGGCTACAGAAGCATACTGGAGAGTCTGACAGCACTGGAAACAGCTACACTGAGGGCAGTTGCATGGAGAGGAACAGTACATATGCGCAACCTACTTGTTTATTCTTGATCACTGGAGAGATAAAGGATGAAGCATGAGAAGCCTGTGACATTAAAAGAAATGGCATCACCGAGTGGCTGAAAAGACAAACCAGGGTCTAGGAACCACATCCTCACCTTGCAACTCTTCCACCGCCAGATCTGCAGAGGAAACACAGAGATGACCCATAAAGAAAGCAGCTAGCAGACATACCCTGGAAAGTGCTCTGGTCCACAATTTAAGAGCCCTTTGGCCTTCCTTCCTCCAATTCCCAGCACAAAGCTACCTCACTGCAACAAACAAGGTCCAAGACCAAGAACCCTGAAGAAAGTCTCATCGAAGAAATGCAGAAGATAGGTAAGAGCAGGGCACGCTTCCTTTGACTGCCATCATGCTGTCACCATTACATTTTACCCCTCTGATGGAATCTCATTTCCCCCTTCTCACACTGCCTACAGCAGAAGTGACTTGACAATGGAGCTGTATTTGCCTTTGTGAGAAGCAAGCCAAATCCCAAAAAGTCACTTCACTTCATGAGGACCACTAAGTTATCGCCAAAAACATTTACACACAAACTTGGGCACATCCTGGAGCTGACTTGGAATTCATGCTCCAGAAGCTAATGGTTTTGTTTCCAAACCTCTTGGCAGTTAGTCACTACTGAAAAGTCAGTACAATCATCTCATTATACATATATTTCTTTTCCTATTCTCTATACTTCAATAATAACCAATGTCTTCTATGGACCAAGTGGTGTGCTGTTAGTAGGGGTACAGACTAATGGAGAGGTTACAGAAACGTCACAGCAGGTAACTTCCTTGTGCCTCAGTTTACTCTTTTGTAAAACAAGGCTAATGATACTTGCCTACATTTATAAAGCATGTTTACTCATATGAAGAGATAGGCGCATTGTGTTATGGTACAGAGCACTAGCACTAACAGTATGCCATGTTCTCTTTCTGTTTTCCCAACAGGCAAAAAACCATCAAGCAGTTTATCCAGGACTACAGAGCAATTCTTGGTATTTCACAAGCCAAGACAGACAAGCCCATCTTGCCGTGGAGGTATACAGAGAAATGGACTGTGAAGTTGTTGCCCGGCAGGAACAGACAAGACCTTGTCATTCAGACAAGACCTGTAAAATAAACCTGGAAGCTGCCAGAGTTACCTTCTTCATTGAGATCTCTCTCAGATGCTGTGGGTTCAAATAAAACTTTCCTGGGCTTCTTGGGGTGGACAGGACTCTTCCTCCAGTCCTCACAGACTTCCACCTTGCCAGATGGTGGCTTCAGAGCACAGGGTACTGCTAGGGTCCTCAGTGGTAGGCGGACATCCTTCCTCACAGGCCTGGATGCTCTAGCAGTCACCGCTGAGCTCTGGCTCTTAACCTGGGACAAAAGCTACAGTCAAATCAGCCCTAAAGAAAAAAAAAAAAAAAGACCTAAGGCTAGTGTGAGTTGTCTATTACTGGGCCAGAGATTAGTTTCACATGGTGACTGTTTTCAGCCTTGTCTTCCTGTTGAGGCTTAAGGGCCAGCACACCAACACTATCAGCTGCCAAATATATGCTGAGCAATGCAGCTGCCTGCACAGTGGTCCTCTTTCAAACTGCTGGCTGCACTGGCACCATTGCTAGCACAATGAAAATAAAAAACATAGCTAGCACAAAAGCTAGCACAGGGCAACTGTGAAGGCAGAAAGGCCACCTACGCCAGGAGTAACCAGGTTGATTGATCATCCCATCAAGGGCTGTTAAATTCAACCCTTCCAAAGGTGTTTCAATGGAGAGTACCACGTCCTTTAGCACAAATGAATCTTTGCCTCCAAAACTTGCTTAGCCAGATCTCCACTAAGAGAGCAGCAGCAAATGTTTCTGCTAGATGTCAACTGAGCAGCTATGAGTGAGGGAGAAAACACTAAGAAGGTGGTGAAATAACAAGAGAAAGGCTCCAGGGTACACATACCGCAGTAGGATCCTCCAGGTCCCGGGCAAGGGGCATATCATCTGCTGGGAGCACTGGCGACTGGGTGGTCTCCGGGACGAGGAAGGGGTGAACAGGTGTACTGCTGGAGACACCTCGGAGCAGCTGTGGCAATAACAGTGAGAATAAAATGACAAGCCTCCATCCACAAAGGGTGAGCAAAGAGCTATCTTGCAAGGGACAGACTCCCTGCGAGGAAATAGGCTAGCTTTCATCTCCAGCACCAAGAGAATAAACAAAGAAAATCAAAGACAGGCACTGGGTGATGCTAAATCCAAGGGCTTCAGCCCAAGGTAAACCAAGTGTGTAAGCACCACTGACCCAGGAGAGAGTGGAACTAGAAGTGAAACGCGCTCTGCTGCCTGTTTCCTGCAACATACGAGGTATTTTGGTAAAGCTGTGTTTAGGCAATAGGCCTGGAGGATCACAGAGGGTTTAGGCTCAGCACAGGCAGGCATCAACAGATCCACATGAGGCAGCTCTGCCTTGGAGTAGCAAAGAGAGGGAAAAGGAGAGGATGGTAGAGGAAGTTCCGTAGCTCAGAAGTGACAATATCATTTGTGACTGAGGGCAGGAAGAGAGGAAGATGTCAGCTCTTTTACCTGTCCATTGACAGTCAAGACAAGCTTCACAGAGTTGCCTTTGTCCATCTCTTTCAATGAGGCCATGAAAATATCCGTCCTCCAGTCACCTTCCCACACCAGAGACCTGCACAGGGGACCACGGGTATTCAGCCCACAAGTGACACTGACCAGGGAAAAATTCCTGCTCCCACATTAGCTGGTGACACCCCAAAGCCGAAAAAGATCCAGCCCTAAAAGCAACCAAAAGGAAGCTGAAAGCACCACTAGAGAGAAACACCATGGTGGAGGGGACCAGNTCGGCAGGTGAGGACCACACCTGCCGAGCGGCCGCGGCGGCTCCCTCAGCGCCCACACCACGTAGAAGGCGAGGCCGCTCCCTTGGGCGCTGGCCCCCAGCTGGGCGCGGTGGCGAGTGGGCAACATGGCGAAGGAGGTGGCTAACTGGGCCGCGGGGCGCCGCCATTAAAGCACCGCCCGCCCTCCGGCCTGAGGGGCCGGCCCCGGCCGGCGTTAGCGGCCGGT